>OY754879.1:17820000-18197650 GCA_963576445.1 Lithosia quadra
CTCCATTCCTCCACAAATTTATTGGTAATAGTGTCCGTTTAAAATGGAAGCTGTGTTGCGCTCGGTGGGAAAAACCGTTGCGTAACACGTAATTCTTAGATTTAGATGGGTCTTGGAACTGTTCACCTTGTAGTGTAAGTGATGTTCGTGCATGTAATTCTATAAATATCTTTGGAGCCGATTTATAATGCGTATGCGCAACCATGGGTGTTAAGCTCTCAGTGAAAGTTCACTAAGTTCACTTGATGGTGACATTTTTTTAGATTAGACATTCTTTTATTTTCAATTGGTGACAAATATCATTAGCTTCGCAGTAAAAAAAATTTTGCTAAGCATAGTCTTTTTGCATCTCCTGAATGCATGAGTATAAATTAGAGAAATTTTTGTCAACTGCTGGACAACTCTCGCAATGTGAACACATTGCATTGTGTTGTGTTCCCGGCGCAAGTAGGGTAGCCAGAGCTCACTGTACCCCTCCTCCTCCCATCCCTTCCTAGCCTCCCCACCCCTTCCCAGCCTTCCCCCCTTCCCTTCAGGGTAGGCAGCGCGTATGTGACACCCTTAGTGTTGTTATAGGCCACGGTGACCGCTTCCCATCAGGTGGGCCGTGTGCATGCCTGCCACCTAAGTACCTAGTATAAAAAAAATTGAAATCATTCACATTCAGATATTTTTGAAAGATTTCAGAGCTACGATGATGTATAAAAGCTGCTATTATACTACTTAATTGTACTACTGTAGGTTTAGAGACAAATATGGTTACCACTTGAGACAGTCTATCTGATAGATTGTAACTAAAACCTAATATTGGAAAGATGCTTTGAATTTAGTTTGCAAAACAAGTGGCATGAACTTGTATCTTCAAGTCTAAGTTAGTCACTAGATATGTGAACAGTCTACAATAACTTCTAAATAAACTGCTTGCAAAAATCGTGCATCTAAAATCTAAGAATGTCCAACTATCGTCCACCGATCAGCTCACGAGTATGGAGACGTTGGGCTGGAGCTGAACCGATTACATTCGGTTGGGGAAGGGTCGCGGATAATTAGCAAGTGGTGTGCGCAGGCGACGCCGCGGGAAGCGATCAAGGCGATAACCTCTCAGCTATAAGTTATTTCTTTTTACCATAGCACCGAGTTTACAAAGACCTCTCACCAGAATTTATATTACTCGCATTATACCTAATCCATACTCAGAATAAAAACCTTTATTAGGTAAACTCATTTTTTCAAAAAAATTTTTAGGCAGTATTACGTACCTACCATCAGGTTAACTTTATGCTTCTTTGTTACCTCATCATGCCTTTTTGTCATAATTGAACAATTATATGTCTAGATATTATTATAAATAAGCAAAGTACAAATATAGAGGTCCAGTCAAATCCGCAGTTAAGACTGGTAAAGCGGACCCCAGATTCCAAGGTGAAAGTTTTGGATGCGACTGGGATTAACGCTAGGTAGAAAAAAAAAACAAAGTACATTGTCGTATTGAACCTATTCTGTAAGGGCGATGTATCTATAGATGTAAATAAATAAATAAAAAATGTCTGCGTTAGTCCCGGTTGCGCTTGAGATTTTCACCTGCTTTGCAATATTGAAAAATATTGTCCTTATTTACTTATTTTACTGCTTCAACATTTGAACATCTTTAGCAAAGTACCCTCAATGAACTAGTAGCTTGCTTACCAATTATATTTGAATAAATATTAACCACTATTATAAAAAATACCGTTCTGAATAATCAGCTATCTACCCTAAAGTACATGTAACTCATTTAGCAATATCCGACCTGGGATCATGAAACGACGCGCGATGATAACACACATACACAAATTCATTAGTCTGTCTTTGAGTCCGCCGGCCGCAGCGAAGAAAAATATAGGATATCAAGGGTTTATCACGTCTCCTTGTCAATTGATAGCGGCTAGCAATTAAAAACGTCTATGATTATCTTAAGAATTGTCGCATTGCATCGTAAAATCGATATATTATTGCGAAACTTCAACCTCGCCGTACAAGTTCATTATAAGTTTTTTTTTTGTGTATGTACGAATGACAATATGTTAATAATATAGTAGAACTTGACTTTACCAGTGACTTTGCTCTCGTTAATTTAAATTTTGTAAAGAAATTCAGGTTTTGGGACACTGGGACACAATATATCGATAATGTTAACAAATAATTTTATTTTTGTTAACCGATTTCAAAGAAGGTTCGCTGTGTGAACTGTATGTTTGTATTATGTTTGCCCGCGATTATCTCACGTTTGGTTTAACCAGCTTTGATACGGTTTTCAGAAAAGTATTCTATACTCTTCTTAAATTCTCGATAGTGCGTAGACTCTATAGGCCACGGTAACCGCTTCCCATCATGTGGGCCGTGCATTTGTCTGCCACCTAAGTGGTACAAAGAAATATACCGATTTTATGGAATTTATGCATGAATCTAATTACGTATGACATTTTAACAAAATGCTGATTTTCATTTGCATTCTATTAAATGCTTTTCCCAACACGAGTGGACGGGATCGAAATGGGAAATATCAGCCTTTGTTCTTGTTTTTATCAAATTTTTTTCAAGAAAATTCTAATTAAATTACCTATATAAAAACTTGCAAAATACTCTTAAAAATAACTCCCCCGTAACAACCTCCCGTATTTTCCTAGCCACTCAAACGTGAAGCTCAACTATAAATTAACATCACTGCCTTATGCAGTCCTGGTACTTCAATCTACTATATCCTATAACCTGTCAAATGAATTTTCTAAGTAGGCAGCACTAATTGATTCATAGTTTTTAACATTTCTAAGGAACGTGAGACTGTGATTCCTTAAACACAGAAAACTGTGCTCTAAACAGACACTCATAATCTGAAGGTGTTATCCACGGAGCAAAAGCCTCGACCCTTGGCCCCAATGCTACTGCGATCATACTTAATGCGTATTGGAATCTCTCCCAATAAAGTGGGTATGAGAATATAACACTTCCATAATTAATTCTCACACATATTATGACGACATCACCTGATCTATGGCATCGTAAACTTGGCTGGGTATCACACTTCGATCATTAACTAAATTGTAGTGTTCGAGAAAAAATTGATGGAGGTGTGAACTTGTTTAGTACAGAGTTTTAGGATGTGATCAGGGGGAGCGATGGTAGCTGAATGGATACGGACGCGGCCTCTTCTCAGAGGTATCGAATTCGAATCCGGCCGGACAGTACCAATGTGAATTTCAATTTGTGGAATTTATATGTGCTAATCACATGATTTGCCATCTGCTGACGGTGAAGGAAAAACATCGTGAGAAAACCCACATGTACTAGAAGGAATTCTAAGGACATGTCCGATCCACCAATCTGCATTAAGCCAGCGTGTGTGGATTATGGTCTAAACCCTCTCAGCTCTCTCGTTAGTTGGTGAACTAAGAAATTGTGAAACGCGGGCTTGAATTAGAATCTAAACGATAGCACGGGAGCATAGAAAGAATTAGGTTTGGTTGATTTTTACGGGAATGATTGCCGTCGAAAAATCTTGAGAAAAACTTGCACCAGAGCTTCATCCGTCCATCAGTAGTTGACCTGAAATGCTTGGAGGTGCCAAACACCCAATCTAAATCTAACAAACTAGTGTTAAACTATAAAGTACCTACTTATGAAGTACCCAGTCTATAGTAGGTACTTACCTATTTTCGAGATTTTATTGATATAGGAATGTCCATTACCTCGTTAAGTAGAGTAACAGCTATTTATCTAGTTAATAAATATGGATCACAGATATAAATGCTATCAGATTGCCAGTATAATCTGATTAAATTACCTCTTAATTTACTTTGCCTGCGTTAACTAATAATATATGCACGTTTATACACCTACACACTAGTAAGTGTATCTTTATAAAAGTGCATATTAGTGCAGGGTGAAAAGGAGGAAACTCATTTTGAAAAAAAAAAATGGTTTGGAAGTCATTGTAGAAAATATACTAGGCATCAAAAAGATATTCGCTGTAACATAAAGTCTCTTGATATACTTACAATTAAAATAAAATACTCAAAAAAAAAACTATTTTATTTGGTTTGAAAAAAATTGCTACAAAAAAAAATCTAAAACTCTAAAAAGTCTAGTTGGTGTTTATAAATATGATTATCTAGTTATTTATTTATAATAGCGATAATAAATCTATGACAAGTGTTCTTTGTCTATTTATTCTCTTAGCAGTATATTAATTTAACTATGATCAAATTTTTATTTAATTCTCTTTCAAATTATTCTTATAAGAAATAAGCATATCCAGGAGATGTTATTAGAGTTGCTGGTAGTGCAAGCTGTGAGGTAATTGCCCATATAAATCTCACGCGCCGATTGATCTGCCGGGAAGAGAGGCGATTAAAAATTTGTAGTTCGAATCTTTAGAGAGAGATTCCGTATTATTAGTATCTTGAACTGAGGCGATCCAATCGGAATATTTTTGACCGACTGCAACAACAAGGAGGATGTTTTTCTGTAAATGTTTATTTTCTTTTTATTTATGACCCGAATACCTTTGGCGATGTATTTAATTTCAATTAAGTATTATATGATGATACACCAAAGGACTCCATTAATTAAATAACTAGAATTACAATTATGACTTATGAACTTCGACGGGACACTTGAATATAATATAAGTCCCGGGGCCTTTGAGCGGGGTGTGAAACAGCATTTGATGAGGCCGTCAAGCTGAGGGCCACCACTGTAGCACTACCGGTGTATACCCCAGTCCTACTTATACTTTGCCTTTAGCTTACCATCAGGCGAGGGAAAATCATTTAGACGTGTCCTTTATAAAAAAAACAGTAATTTATCATTTTATTTTTAGTAAAAAGATTTTTTTATGCCCCCACCTGCTCATTATATTCATTAAAAGTACTATAGTGATAAATATAATTTCATTCTTAATATAGGTAGGTAGGTAGTTATATTTTTTTACGTTTAATGAACACGTTACGATTATTTACCCCAATTATGTTATCAATCAGACGAATTAGAAAATAATGTTCAGTTTTCAAATAATATGAAATCAGAAGTGACTTACGACTCGGTATAATTAGACTACTCCACAAAAATAACCGCAAACAGTTTCACACAAGTTCGTCAGCGGCGGGTCCTCTGTCCTCTTAGCGGCCGATAAGTGCGTTGGTCGTTTTGTCTCAATCCTCGGGTTACAAGCTACACGGAATACATTAGGCTACCGGACTTAGATACCGCGCGGTAGTTGCGGCTTATATTTATTGTCCCTTTTGTTTGTTAACGGACTTGGGAAAAGAATCAATTTATTCATATTATACACTTTTAAAATAAAATGTACATTTCGAATACTGGTGTCAATATTTTATCTTCATATTTTTTTGTAATTTTTGATCGGAAAAAAGAACATCTATTACGGGTCTACGTAGCTCAGTTCGTCAGAGCTTCCCCCTGTAAGGGACTGGTCGCGGGTTCAAGTCCCGTCCTGAATATTCACTTTCTTTGAATTTATATTTTTTATCTTATTTTCTCTACCTACCTACGTGAGATTTTAAGTAAATTTTTTATTTATTTAGTACACTTACGCTTCAATTTTAGGGTAGGCAGTGTCAAAGTAAGGCGTGCAGAGTTCCTTGTATAGAGGAGGTTGGTCAGCACTTGAGTATCTTCTTTATACTTCTTTATATTCTGGAAGGACGGTTCAAGAATTGACTACCTTTTTTTTTATTTTGACTTTAAAGTAGACGAAATTATCATCAAATAAAATCGAAATGTTTTGCCATCTGCCGGATATAGTTATCAAAATTGCTTATGAATGCGAAAAAACTTAATTTTTTCGACTGTCGATCAAATGCCAATACAGATATCAGCAGATGTTTATAATATAAATTATTTTGTTTCTATGTATAATAAGTATGTATTTACAAAAAAAAAGTATATATAAAAAAAGTATGTTTATCAGCATTCTAGAACCCATAACTCAAGCTAGTGAAAGTAAGCTTACTTTGGGTCTAGGGAGCGATGTGTAGAATGTCGTAGAGTATTTATTTATTTATTTTGCCAATGAAAAGTTATGAACAATGAATTATCTCTTCAAGTGTGACTTAACCTAACGCTGACTAGGCAGTCATAAACCAAATCAGCCCAGTGTAGTGCAGCCTAGTGTTACCGACTATAACACGCACGGTGTTAATGAACATCTTAATTAGAGTCGGTGAACACATAAGTCGTGTGTCGTGGCTGGCTTATCGGCAGATAGCGGGTATCACGCCACGAACGACGCCAATGTATGACCACTTGTTAATAGTATATCCACGGTAGGCAAACAGTTTGTGGCTGAGTGTTGGCTAGAAGACTAACCACTGACCACTTGTTAATAGTTTATCCAAAATAGGCAAAAAGTTTGTGACTGAATGTTTGCTAGAAGACGAACAAATGACCAGCTAGCAATGTTCCTAGAATGAGATCATAGCATTCGGAAATTGTAAGCGGAGTTTCAATTTTCGATGATTTGCGCTACTCAGGGTCTCTATGAGTGTGTCTCTCTGATAATTAGGAGACAATACCGAGAGATAGCGTAAGGTGGGTGGGTTTACGGTCTCTGTATTCTTACAGAGTGATAGATATGGGCCAAGTGCCAAAAATTTTTGAAAAACAGCTGAGCTGACGATTAAAAATATAATTATAACTTCGGCATATATATATAAGTTTAAACAATTTGCCACATATTGTTTGCTAGATAAGAAGCTGGCCTTATAAAAAGCTTCTACCCTACTATGGCAAGAATACTCTTAAGCCGAATGTGGGGATAATGGATTGTAATTAATGTAAGTTATTATAGACATGGTATGTATAACTGACGTAGTGGTGCTAGATAACGAACAGATGACTTAAATAGCATTATTTATTATAGATAATCATTACGGAAATTTTACTCTGAAACAGATTGTGACACCCAATCGAGAGGACCCTTGTAACATAAATGGAGTTCAGTAATACACTGACTGCTAGTTGCGATACGATGTCCGGAGCCATTTGACAATGTTGATTAATAAGACTAACCTTAATGTGATCTATTAAGGTTTTTCTAATTGGAAAAGTGAACACTAGGAGACTAAATTGCTTCTAAGACTTACTAAGGTTCGAGTCCAACATAACTACTGTGTCGAGGGGCCAAAAGATACAGGTCGCGGACATCAGCTGGTGACCTATAAACACTCGGATCATCCGTATAGTGGCACTTGTTTTTTACTATCTGCAGAGGAAGAGAAAACAAAGAAATAAAAAATCAAATATTGCACACTAGCTATTATTGTGAAAAAGCATTTGATGAGGCCGTCAATCCAAGAGCCACCACTGTAGCACTATCGGTGTATGTAGTGGTGACCCCCAATCCTGAGACTTTGCCTTTAGCTTCCATCAGGCGAGGTGAAGTCATGTTGACGTGTCCAATATAAAAAATATAAATATTATGCAGCAATCTTTAGTAAGAACCTATTGAAACGTCCCGTTCGGTGAGACGAAAACTGAAAAAAATTAAACTAGCAATTAGTAACTAGCAATTTTTTTTATAGCCGATAGGCTCGCGTTTGACCACTATCTCACCTGATGGTAAGTGACGTGAAGTGGTTAACGATGGAGCACGCTTGCCGAGAAGCAACCTGTTTTAGAAGCAATTCCAAAAACAAAACTTCTACAATCATACAAACACAGTGTAACCAAGACTAAAACCCAACCTGAATATTTCAACTTACTACTCATTCAAACTTAAAATTATTATCTCTCAAATTCTAACACACCTACGTCCAAATTCTAAATTGGATATTAAAACGGAGCGTAACATAGAGGTCTAATTAGATAACTATCAGAGGATATATCGCTTCCCTTTCGGTGTAGTGTCGATAGGTGGCCGCCGATATGTGCTCTATTAGACGGCCGATATGTGCCCGATGAAATTTCACGGTACGGGCCGAATCGGAATTATTTTATTGACGGAAGCCGATTCTCATTAAGAGGCTACCGGGCGAGTCGGTGCCACTCACATAAACACCGCCTATCGGAGTTATACGGCGGCCATCTACAGCGTGTTGTTTATTTTAAGTTAAATCAAGTTAAAGTTAAATTTTGTAGAAGGTAGGACACGACGGTAGCTCCCGTCCGAAATGAGCAGTCCGACTGGGGATAGGAGACCGCGGCCATAATCACCATCGTGTTTTGTTCCCGCCGTTAAGTAGTATAGCCAGAGCTCACTATACCCCTCCTACCCCCACAGCTTCCTAGCCTCTTCACGCTTCCGCTTCCCATCAGGTGAGTTGTGTGCCTGTCTGCCACCTACGTTGTATAAAAACATCAATTGCGCTCATATTTATTCAAGGTCATAATTATAAAATAAACTTTTTTAGCAGAATATAATAATGAAAGATAAAGGTGGCAGAGTCATTATTTCTTAGATACAAATAGGTTGGTTCGTACAGGAATTTGCAGTACCTCTTTTGTGTTCTGTGACTTTATTAATGCAATAGCTAAATTATTACGTGTATCTCCTTAATACCAATTTTCTTCCTTTCTCTCATTATTTTATTTTCTCTGTACTTTCCCCTCTGCATCCACTACTCTTACATAATATTTTAATAGAGCAACATCAAAACGTGATTGAAATAATCACGTTTTTAATCAGTAAGGCTGTCTGCTTAGAAAGTCCTTAGCAAATAGCGTTACCGTTGGTGATACCTAGATAATAATTTATTTGAATTTTGATAATAATATTATAATTGAAATATTATGGTTCCGATTAAATCCTGAACAGCCTGTACATGCAAGGGCTGGGCAGCGCGGGACGTGCGCGGGCGCAGCGCTCGTACACAGAGGATTGAGTTAAATGCCTCCTTATCTCAGCCCCTAATGGCCCCGGGAACATGTCAATTCATCACACGCATGTCTCACGCGCTCTTTTCTAAATCAAACTTTTTTCGAAGCTACTGATACCAAAGCACTTTTTGTCCGTCGGTCACGACGAGCGACGCTTGCGCAGATACCGCGCTATCTCACTGACACCACCGAACACAAATGTCCGATTTTTATGTCTCCCGATAATAATATGTAAATTATCGTGTGTTTAGCGAAACAAACGACGTTGTAAAAAGGTGTTGGCGTGAGTTTATTCGGCCATAAAACGATCCGCAAACTTATGCTAAATAAACACAACTGTAAAAATCTTTTAGTTTCAATTTGAGCGTTTAACAATCTTCATAAATAAGTTGCTATTTATTATCTGTTGTCTTTTCATTGGAGTATCACATTACCGCAATCAATGCTTACTTAGTACAAACTTATCGTGGCAAGTCTCTCGCGCCCTCTTGTTGTATTCCCAACATCTACAATATTATCAACTTTCACAAAACTTTTCCTCGGTTTGTTTGTGACAGCCTCTTGTTTTATTATTGAAATTTTAATATAAAAGAGGCAAAAAGGCGGGTGCGAGCGGAAGCCGCTACTAAGTCGTTCGATAAGTGTGGAGCCGACAAAGGCACTAATACGTTTAGGAGGCATTATAAATCAGTGAGTCCCAGTTATCACCAGCCGACAATTAAGATGTCGACCATCTGAGGGAACGGCCGGGCGGCACGCACGCGGGTCACCCGACCAACGTGAGCCCTTTGATAGCTCTTTAGTGGACATTGTATTATTTGTGAGACTGTAGACTGATATCAGAGGAATGAAGGACGCAATGGATGGTGTATTTATGTTATGTTTTGTAGCTTTCCAGTAGCAATAAAAGTGATATGTGTGTTAAATAAAGTGTACGTATTAATAATTGACGTTCGTGTCGATACAGCGTGCACGGAACAGAAACCTTTTAAGCAACAAGTCCTTCAATATTATATGTTATAGTGGCAAAAAAAATACGAGTGAGGTACTAACCTGTTTATTATATTTAAAAATATATAAGTACGTTGCCGAAAAAGGGGCTTTCTTGACTTGGTAAGGTAATTCTATTGTTTGCTCTTCCTTTAAGTTCCTGAGATTCTAATTCTCCAGAATTTATGATCCTAGTGATAAAAAGGAGTAGGCAAACTTATTCTTGATTTTTTATTGTACGCACAGTAATAATTATCATATAGACATTCTCAGGTCTGGGCCGCGTTTAGAACCGGTAGTCCATTTGCTTCTAGTTTTTAGATGGTTTTGATTTTGACGTTTTGTAAGTTCCGCACGTAATGGTTTTTGACTTTGACTTTGACATACATTACAATACAGCTTTATGTACAAAGGCGAGCTTAACTTAATATTTCATTAGCATCCCTTTCATAATGATTACTTTATCATGTTTGCTTGCAAGTAAGAATTGTTGAGAATTAACTCGATTGGTTAAAAAAAAAACTCATTTAAAATTGAACTTTAGGTTTTGATTTCTTTAAACAATTTGATTGAGGTAAATTAAAGTACAATTTGAGATGATTTACATAAAAAGGCAAACTCTAACTTTTTATAATACAATACAATTTCATTTTAGCACAGATATAGTGCGTAGTGACGTAATAATAGCTACGAGCTATAAATAAACGACGATGCCACAACGCACAAAGTTACTAATCCGATTAAAAAGTTAACATTCCCAATCAGATTCCGAATCGAGTTCGTAGTAAAACTTAGTAACAGTGAGGCCAAAAACTTTCCAGCGGAGTCCACGACTATTTCGCAACAAGTAAAACGAAACAAATAACACGACTCTCGATAACAACACTCGGGAATCGATTTCGAGAGTAACCATTTAATTATTTTATCGATAATCTCGAATCGAGTGGCCAGCAACAAAATAAGAAGAGCGGAGAGTAATCGTCGCTTAGGCCGACGACGCCCAGTAGCCGGCGGCGGTCGCCGGCCGATTTTATCGTCTCATAACAGTCTCGATTTATAAGTACCGATTATATGTATCGATCCCTTGATACGATGCGTTCACGGTCATTTGGCATGTTTTTTTCGCTTCACTCAAGACGATACATGTTCTCTAAATAACAATTTTGTTCGATAAGTAATTAATAATCGTTCCTTTTTTATAGCCGCGTCTTATTTTTAATCATAAAATTGGCTTATAATTGTAACGGAGTGCACTCGCGGTTCTAATAAGAAAACATCTTGCTCTAAAAACTCGTTGATACGAAGATTGTGCATGCGTCAGTAATTAAATTCTATTGTCATCTTAAAAAGGCAGATTCTCTTCGATTTCATCATGGATACGAGTTTTTATCGCTATCGATAGCCCCATTATTGTTTTACTTCCATCGGTGGCGAGAATTTGTAAAATGTCTGTGTGTCGTAAAAATGGCTCATTCACTAGCTGACCTGTCCCGGCTTCGCACGGGAAAATTAGTAAAAATAAGTCATAAGTTCGATTGCAACGCCATTTTTTTTATAAATATTAGTGTACACATAGACAATTGGACAAAAATACATAATAGAAAAAACTTACTTACCATTACACTAGCTTTGATTACTTAGAGGAATCGATTAAACAAAGAAAAATACTTGATTTGTATTGAAAAATAATACAGATGTGAATTATTTGGAACATCATAGGACGGATGAAGAATTCTCCAGTATGTTCGATAATATGCGTACAGTAGGTAAGTTACAATAATTGCACAGACAGAAACAGAGAACTGGTTACAGATGCATATTACTACTTTGACCTTTATTTATTATACTCGCTACAGACGCAAAATGTTGCAATTAGTGTTTATCAGATTATGTTTATTTGAAATTACTATAAACAGTAGTATAATTAGTAGGAAAATAATTATATCAACATAGTTTTATCTTATAGTGTATTTTGTTGTTTTAATTATCAAATTGAACTTAATTTAAGAAAACTTGTGTACATAGTATCACCATTATCGTTGTTAATTTGCACTTAACGATATAATTGAATGAATAAATATATCTTTGGATGTGTGTACAACCGATATTGCTAAAATTATATAAAAATAAAACCTAATTTATCCACTCGAGCGAATGATTATATAATTATACATAATATATGCAATTCAAAGATACAATTCTTATTTAATTGATCTAATTGGAAAAGATCGAATGTATCTATTGTTGAACTAAAAATCTAATAAGATTTGATACTTTTTTATCTAATAGGTACCTAATTCAAGTATTTGTCCTCTATCGCTTTAAGTGTATATCATTATAATAATGTATTTATTTACTGTTATCAATGAAGAAAAAAGTATCAAGAACTTAATGTGTGAAAAGATTGCATAAGCATATTTGACATTGCTAGAATGGCGGACACTAAACGGTTTTTACATAATTATCGCAATTGATCAAAGAAATATATAAAACTCACTATATCATCGCACAATAATTATCAGATTTACGCAACAAAATCTTTAAAAGACGACAGCTTATTGCGTCACATAATCTATGGGCGATTCTCGTACCGAATCGGATCATTACCCCAAATCGATTCTCACGATTAAACTAAATTTTTAAAACTGATCGATATCTGACCAATATCGAAGTGCTGGACCTTAAGCGTGATAATGTGCCGTCGCGTTAAGAACATATTTAACGCGGGTTCAATTAAAATCTGACATGTATACGGTGTAAAGTAGGCACATTATGTGCCGACTGGATTACCACGTCGGAGCGAGACGACTGCACGCTAAGGAATGAGTTTTAGGTGAATATTGATACATGTCGACACTTTCATCTTTTTTTAAGTGGTTTACTACCAGCTGTATTGTTTAACTTTGTTTAGCTTAATGACTTGGATTCGATTCTCAGGCCGTAAAAAATGTAAGCAATGGAACCAATCCACTTACAAGTAACATACCTACTCGTAAGTAGTTTAGTTTAGAAGAAGGGATTAACTGAAATTAATAACTTTGCCATTAACTACTTGACTTAACTTACCCCTATACCTAGTTTTTCGATTGGATTTTATTGCTTTTGCGAAAAAAATTTTTTTCGATAATATACTATTTATCGATGTTCGTATTATATTATCATCGAATGGGTTGAATGTTTACCGTAGGGCGGAGCAGAGCCGTATCCCTCAGTCAACCTCCAGAAGAAATGGGACAATGTCTTTTACGAAATTCTTATTAGTAATACGGAGTCTCGAAGAAAGTATCCCATTGATAGCATCATAAACATAACTTACTAATACCCACACGGGTGTTAATTTAATTCCTTTTCTGCTTAAGTATATAGGGAATGTGTAATTAATGTAATAATGAATATTTTTAAGGACCCTCTATAATTATAAATTCAATTATCAATGCCAGAATTTTAATCTCTCCTTAACTGTTAATGCAAAACCTGATACGTAATTAGTTTTGGTATTTCAAGTGGTAGACGCCCGATTCAGTAATGCCATGATTTCAAAACGTGTGATTTCAATTCGATTAGACGTAAAAATAACTTTTTTGTGTCAAAATAAAATCTACTATTTAAAATCACTCATAGTTTGTCTCTTTTCCAATAAGATTTTGAAAAATTAATATCTGCAAGTTTTCGTAAAGTTTGAAATCTCATTCAAAATATTTCTTAAATTATTACGAACCCCGATGCACCTTTTTTAACTACATAATAATTCTCATAATTTATCAGTTTTCCTAAAATATATGGGAATCTACCGGAATTGTTCACATTTATGATTATTGCTTCGCTCCCTTGCGCAGTAGCGTGATGATATTCAGCCTATGACATTCACGGATAATGTGAATTTTTAAAATCGGTTCAGTAGATCCCGAGATTACCTACCCCTTACAATTTAACAAATATACCAACACACAAACTTTACTTCTTTATAATATTAGTATAGATTTACTTACTATAAAAATGTAGTTACTATGAATAAGTTATTCGATTCATATTTTAATCAAAGAAATGCCTGCCTCATGAGAAACTTTTTGCATCCAACGTGAACAAAAAGGAAAACAGATAAACAGACAATAGTTCTAAAAAACATAACCCAGGTATTCTTTCTAATGTACAGACAACTAATTTACAATTTTAAAATATTATGGAAGAAGTAGGGCTTGTCTGGTTACTATTAAACCGTTCGGCAGATGTTTCTATGGCTCTGGTATCCAATAGAGCATAATTTTATTACTTTTAATACCATTTTGCGCGCATTAATTTAGTGTCGTCACCTTAAGAGTGCGCAGACGCAGCATTCCGAGAGCGATAAATAAATAAATGTGGATGTCCACTTGCCCAGCGGGGGGTTAAGTTATGCCCCGTTATTATTTATTAAGTTGTAAAAGGTGTTGTTATGGAGCCCTATTGTGTGAATAAATAAATATTATTTTATAAGTGCCAAGATAGCAAGTGGAAAAATGTTGTCTCTGCCTAACCCAATGAGAAAATAGCGTGATTTGTATGTATGTATAAATGCGGTGCAGCAGCGAATTTTTAGCGTGAAATCCCGGATTTCGGGTCGGAAAAATATAATAATTATGCTATTAGTTTTTTTCTGGCCAAAAATGATCAAAATTAGGAATATGGAAAAAGTGATAGGTTTGCAACATTAACCAACTACTAATGTATTAATATAAGTGTATATAATTTAAATTCTAGACACCATTTACATAAAGCTAGTTAAGCATACTTAGCGTCTAAATAGCGCTGTGTAGAATGTTGCTGAATATTTATTGAAGTTTTAATTTATCATCCTATATAATAGGTACGCCATTAAAAAAAATATTTTTATTGTCCTTTAGAAGTGAGCACGTAAAAAACTACTGTGCTATATCTATGCCTGAAGTTAGTGTTTTTTTTTGTATGTATTTCTTGATTCGATTATCCATGTTGGTATCCAAAATCGCAACATAACCCAGAAACGTGCCCAATAGATGGCGTTACGTTAACGTTAATTTGAACTTATTTGTAATTTTATTGTCGTACCGATTCGAAACGAATAAAGTATTTAGAAGTGTTGTATGAATTTATAGTTTAGATGATGATACTATAATTTGATATTTGGGATTTATCATAGCCAGGTTTGTAAAAAACAACAAAAAATACTTTAAAAAATTAAAATTGCAACTCATTTTTTTTTTTTTTATGCTACTTAGGTGGCAGACAAGCACACGGCCCACCTGATGGGAAGCGGTCACCGTGGCCTATGAACGTGTGCAACACTAAGGGTGTCACACACGCGCTGCCTACCCTGAAGGGAATGGGGGAGGGCTGGGATGGGGTGGGGAGGCTAGGAAGGGATGGGAGGAGGAGGGGTACAGTGAGCTCTGGCTACCCTACTTACCGGCGGGAACACAACTCGATGGTTATTATGGCCGCAGTGTTCTGTAGGGCGGAGGTACTACCCCAGTCGGACAGCTCATTTCGAACGGGAGATACCGTCGTGTCCTACCTCCTTCAAAATCTTAAGTCCATTTAAGTAAATTTATGTCCCAATGCTGGGTACGGGTCTCCTCTCCTCCAACGAGAGAGCTAAGAGGGCTTAGACCTTAATCCACACAAGCTGGTCAAATGCGCTGGTGGATCGGACATGTCCTTAGAATTTTTTTCTGTGACATGTGGGTTTCCTCACGATGTTTTTCCTTCGCCGTCAGCAGATGATAAATCATGTGATTAGAGCATATAAATACAACAAAGTGAAATTCACATTGATAGGTACTATCCGCCGGATTCGAACTCTTGTTTGTATTAAATAGTCTCGTATGGAACATATAGTACCTATATTTCAGTTTTTCAAACTACAATAACTATTCTTCTTTGGCATAATTTCTTCTCAAAGTACCCCTACAATATAATACCAATATGAAAAATAATAGCGAGCTAAAACAATTTCCTGGAAACGCCATTTGTTTGAATTAAAAAAAAGTTTTGACAAATAAAAAAGCTTATTTTGGAAAGTACGGAGTTATAATAGGTAGGCACGGCCAATCGACTCCGGGGCAATTTGTTATAGCAATTTGCATAACTTAACCCTTCAATGGTAGCTGTGACGAACTCGGCACATTTATTGGAGCAAAAACTGAAATGCGGAACATTTTACTGTTTGCTGACGATTTCTTTATACTTTGGAGAAAGGACTGCATTGGAAAAAATCTACAATATTGTGATAGTTTAAATATCTTTAGAAAATAAATGAATTTTACGTAAAACTTAAGTAAAGGGTGATTCTTTTTGACTATCAACTTATTTTAATAAGCGTATACGTATTTTGCCATCATCAGCTTAGCGCGGTTCGCGGTGACATCCGAGGCTTTCACCTCAGAGCCCGGAGTCCACTTACTCCTTCACCCACTTGGGTATATATGCGGATTTTATGAGAGCGACTTAAGCGACTGTGGTTTGACCTACCAATGCTGGAGAGAAAGCTTGCGGCAGAACTTTGTCTGATAATTAGCAGCTGTTCCAGCTATCAGGCGAGGTTGGTTTGGGCTCCGAGGATATCAGTGGGGCCCCATACACCATAAGGTCTTTTATATACCTTATTTTAACAGTCAAAATGTATTATAATTTTTTTTGTGTATTGAATTATCATTAAACTATCTTAGAAAATATTAAGTATATTTTATATTATGTAATACTTTGACTTTTAAAACCAATTAGTATAAGATTTAAAAACTACAAATATTTACGAGTGTAATTATAGATAAATATAATCCTAATTACTTGAAGTTTGATTTTTAAAATCAATCGCTAAAAAAATAACATGGGTTCCAAATTTTTCATCAAACTTTTAATTTGTTCACCTAATTAATTGGATAGCAACAGAATAATTATGTATATGTATGTATCTATTGGCCAGCTATTTACTATGGAAAATATTCCTTTTTTATAAATTACTAGCGTACCCGCGCGCGGCTCCGCCCGCGTGAATGTTGGCTATCGCCATCAAGTCTTTTTTAAGCTGAGGGACTGCCCGTACTAACTTTCAATGTCTATTCCTTCGCAATCAGTGGTTGCAGCTAAACGTATACATTTCATCTCAAGTTCTATCAAACCCTTCAAAGTACAGTGACATGCATCGCGGCCAAAGCCCGTTTATTTACCATCATTATCCTTTTTCATTGTCTTCAAGATTTTATGGGGATTAGATAGCTGCTCTGGTCAAAGAATGTGTGACTCGGAAGAGGCCCTTTGAAAAACCCTTTCATCATAGTTGCATTGCACTTTCACATTCGATGCACTATTTCAAATTAGTGAACATTATTTATTTCCGAAAATCAGATTTTTTTATTATTAAAATCTTGCTACAGACATTGACATTTGACAACCTGATTTAACATTCAAGAAGTTCATGAAATAAAGAAAGAGGATATACTAATAAATACCGGTCAAGTGCAAATTGGGCTCGTGAACGCAGGGTTCCATACAAAATTGGGTTGAGGGGGATTTCCACACGACAAAAAAAGGGGGCGAACTTAACTTTGTTGCAGTGCTTCTTGTCTTGAATGACAGACATATACATTTTTTTTTGGTGAAGTAGGTAATATTTATGCTTTCCTAACTTTTCCCTATACTTATGCTATAAGATTTTACTTTCTGCAAAATATCTGGATTCTAGCCCAAAGGGCTCTACCCTTTTTTTTCGTGCGCAAAAACCCCGTCGGGCTTCACCTCTACAGAGCCAACGGAGAGGTTGGTATGTCGGAGTCCTACCAATGCCTGTGTGATCGAGGAATCTGGTGTGTCCTAGAAAGGATATCCCAGAAACGCCAACCGGTTCCGGCCACCAGCACTGGCGACCTCGACGTGTTATTAGGAATCTAAATCCCCCATCTCTATAAAAAAGCGCACGTGGAAATATAACACCCTGCCACCCTGGGTCTGCTTCTGCTAGGGTGACGGTTAGCCTCAACCGTCACCCTAGGCCCTCACTCATGGAGGACGGAGATGGTTCTGCGAACTACGCCGCTCGGTGCGCCTTCATCGGCACGGGGGAGTGCTAGATCACTCCCGTAGCTTTTCCACCACCACTTCTGCGCGCATTACTGCCTCGCAAAAAAAGTGGTGGCGTTCCACATACTCTCTATGGTGACCATGGTCGGCACCAGGGATCTCACCATGAGGCTTACCCCACCGACGTCTGCTTCTAGGACATGGTGCCACTCTATCCACTCTGGAGACTCTACCAGTGTATGAAGAGGTGGTGTGCCCACGGATCAGCCCCGGCAATGGTGGCATTCAAACGTCAGCACCCTGCCTACGCAATGCAGGAACTCACCAAAACAGCCATGCCCATAAGTAAGCCTTGGATAGCTCAGGGTCAAGGGTTACCTTAAACTTCAGCGTCTGTAGACCCAAGATGGAGTTCGATTTTAGTCGGTCAAGTCCGATATTACGTCCCTACTGGCCAGAGGAGGGGAGAGATTTGTGGGGTTTTCCGCACGAAAAATAAGGTACGGCTTCCTAAAACTCTCCGATTGCGGTGTAGGTGACTCACTAACGTCGCCGAAGGTAACTTAACGACCTCCGTCCTCCATGAGTGCAGGCCAGGAGATGGTAGGTCAAGCCACCTATTAGTCGATAGTGAGACCACAGTTTGGATATTACGCCTCTTGTAATGCCAAGCATTATCCGTAACATTCCTTTTATCTAATTCAACTTGATGCCTCTACGTGTTCTTAAGAAAGAGGTCTTGACAGACAGGCAGACGGATAACGAAGAGATTAGGTTCTTTTTTCCTAATCAGGCACAGAACCCTAAAAATTAATACATTCTATTTACTTTTGAGGAAAAAGAAGTAAAGGATACTACTCTATGAAAATTTAGACAAAGTCAATTTTAGTTCCTGTTGCTATGACAACTATTATAGATGGCGATAAAAACGTTTGCAACATCTAATTTTCTTTTTATTACTAAATTTCCTGAATGAATCATATATTTTTAATTATGTTATATGCTATTCGAGGCGGAGACAAATCCAAAAAATCATAGATCATGAAAATCTGTTCAGCCGTTCTTGAGTTCTGGCAAAAGCACGTTTTTAGCCCTTTTTAGGGCTTTAGGGTTCGAATTTTAAAAATTCCTTTCTTAGTACACCTCTACGCATCAAAACACACATATTCTGCAAATTTCAAGTCTCTACGACCAGCGGTTTAGGCTGTGCGTTGTCTCTAGGTCAGTCAGGACTTTGAATTATATAGTAGAAGATTGAATAACGCTACTATCTTACAAATGAGAATATTATGCAAAATCAACCTAACTATATAATTAGTTATAATGAGTCCATTTAGTATATTATGATTTTGACAGCTGTAATGACGTGTCGGTGGTTAATTATTTAAACTGTTTTCTCACCCATGATGAATTTAATACACCTACATAATTTGCTGTTTTATTGGGTCACTATGAATGGTTGTTGACTGAAAGCGTAATATTTGTATTAATATTGTTGATTTGTAAATATTTCAATATTAGGACAACTAAATTGTGTTAGCAATAGAAGTAACATATTATAGCTGCAACATCCTGTACAAACCGCAACATTGTAGAACAATTAAATTTTACGACACGAGTTTTTGCCAACTCTTTCCCTTTGTCCGTCCGACAGTCTGTTGCGTCATAGAACACCGAGTGTCCGCCGACAATATCGACATCCATTACACTATTTGTTTTGGTATCAACAAAAACTGGAGCAAAATATTTTCACCAAAAAAATGTGCCACGGTCGCAACGGCAACCATTGACAAAAAAGGGTTACCATCGTTTTTGACATGTTTGCATAGGTAAAGCAATGTAACTGTTTATTTTTATTTTGTTGAAAACAAACAATTTATATTTTTTTATCATGACTTCATTAAACTTTCAGTAAAATATTAAATTAGACTTGAGTCGACATTTTATTGGCAATAAAAATTATAATTATCTTCATAAAGAATTTATGTTGAACACGCCGTATTAAAACGTAACAGTCTCACTTGGACAAAAGTGCATACTTAATTTAAATGTTATTTCTTTATTATTCCCTCGTAATTCTCGTTTATAAATAATAAAGTCATACAAATCACACAGTTATCTGTGTTCATAATGAAAAAATATAAAAAAAATGAACGCATAAAAGACAGACGCAGTTAGTCGCTAGACAAAGACGGACAGTAGTTGTGGAAAAAACTGTAACGGTCACAAGTTTTTAACGATGGCGTCGAACAACCCTTTATCGAGAAATTCCGTTATGACCAAACAAAGCCGACGTCACGGCCGCCGATAGATTATGCAAAAACCCTACAGGGTCTTCCTATTCAATGTATCAATTCCCAGGCTCTATAAAAGGATCTCAACGGCAATCGATATTCAAGGAGATGACATCTTGTTTGAATATTCACATATTTCCCATGAACCCGATTGAATCGAATCAAAGGGTTGCCTAGGGTGGATGCGTCTATAGGCAAATTCGATTATCTCACAGCATTCTCACGCACATCCCGCGACTCAACTATAAATCTTTGCATATGCAGTCATAATAGAAAAAACCCTATTAAAAAACGAACTATCTATGCGACGCTCCCTTCTCAATATGCATAAGAAAAGAACCGAGTACACCCAAATTATACGCCAAGGTGACAAGTGCTGGGACCCATCAAGTAACATATTATAAGGGCACCCTTTCTATAATAATAAATGCGAAACTTAGTGCGCGCGCGGTGCGCTTGCAGTTTTTTTTCTATGCGATCATACCTGTAACCCTCGCCTAGATGTGGGGACAGTTTATTTGCATTTTTTTTGTATTATTTCTTTTCAAACAGTATCTTAACCCTATTCAGTAATGTCAGGGGTTAGGTTGCACTTAATATTCAAAAAGGGCAGGTACATTTCTCTTAATATTCTCGCATAAATTATAGTCAGGTACATTTGGTCTATTGTGCATCGCGAAAGGGGGTCGCGAGCGAAACGATGTAATGCGAAATGTTACGTTTTGCAACAATGTTTTTTATACATGCGACTTAGAGTGTAATTTTATGTTGCTGTATATTGGAACTTCATTTTTTGAACCGCGAAGTATCGGATCTACGATTTTACTTCCTGAATGGTTTAACCCGTTTCCTTTGTAAGAATTTATGCAAAAAAGTTTTTACCCATCCTATTTTTTTATTGAATAAAATTTAGGGTCTATGCATATTATGCAAATGCGCGCATAAATTTTAATGTTACACATGGGGGGTTTGCTTTTGAAAACGATAACATAACTCGATTGGAATAAGATGTATTTTAGTTTGACGTAGTTCCGTTGTTTTTAAAGATTATAAGTAAGTATGCGATTTTTTTCGTTGCTTATAAATGCAGTTCTTGATGATTTTTTTTCTCAGGACCGGTGAAGAAAGAGCGTACCGTTAGAAGGAGGTCGAATGCGCGGTTGTTACGTTTTTTATTTTGTAAGGAGTGACATATGAAGCGGGACCGTGGATTTGGATTAGAATATGTAATTACTTCCTTTACGGTTTTCGGAAACGGTTGTTGGGGTCGTTATTTAGTGTTAGCACCTTTACCTCGCGTCGAGGGCCGCGGTTAGTACATCGCCTTTGTGTTATCAAGGAAACGATTTTATATGGTAATCACTCGTCGGAATTAGATAGGTTTTGTTCGCAGTGATTGAATTTGTCAACTATTCTTCATCAGTATACATAAAAATCAACTTAAAATGCAGGCATTGAGGAATATTTTAGAGATGCCCTATCTCTTTTAGTGAAATAGTTGCGGGTTTAAGCCACCACCTTATTAACATAAGTATCAGGATAATGTAAACATGTAAACCACGCTAGTAGTCTTTCAGAAAATTGGATAATAAAATTGGATAATTTTAACCAATTTCATCGTAAATCAGTCACATAATCAGTCTAAAATATTTTTACCGTTCCATTGTAGCATTTCTTTTTTCTCGTTTTCGAATCTGGAAATTTCTATGGATAGCCCCTCTCAGGAGCATGTTACTTCATTGCTACTTAGTTACTTATCGAATTGCCCAAAGATGAACCTAAGCCTGGGCTTAACCTAGAACATAAGTCGCCAAGAACTAAATTAGAGTATAGTCATTCAGAGCTGGTAGAGGTAAAATACCTGCGCAAACCCATATTTATAAGCCATAGTAAGGCGCCCTAGGTATCTTCTGTAGAATTTGAAAATACTAGTCCTCTATCTTTTCCGTTCTTTTGCCTCTAGTGTTGCAACGCCACAGTATTACAATTAGTTACCTATTAAAAAAATTGTCGATTTGACTTCTACGTCATCATGTGCCCGTATTTTTTTGAGCCCTACTTTTTATCATAAAATCCATTATCAATAATATAAACGGACAAAATAAACAAACCTCGGGCCCGTTATTAAAAAAAACTTCCCGCTGAAGGGCGGTACACTGATTGTTGTCGAAGGAACGCTTTTGCAAAAAAGCAGACTTTTTTTGGAAAAAAAATCGACTTGGTCCCTTTTTGCGTCAAGCCCATTGTCTCCGCTCTATTGTCTTGGCGATTTGAAATATTTTTATGCTTTCCGGATGACGATAATGTTTTGGACTTATTTTTCGATAACTATTATTTAGCGAATTTATTATGTCGTGTTGAAGTCGCGGGCCCATTGTTTTTGTATCGAACGGTAGGCGCGTATCGACACCGATATTATCGTCATAAGTAGCTATTTGTACACGGATATCGCCGACGGACGGATTTCATAAAATTGCCTAATTTCACGTTACACTGACAGTTTAGTGATGTTTCCAATTTGATGGCCTGCAGATAATGCAGTGTTTAACTATTTGTGTTTACAAAGTTCCTAACTGTACGTTTTTTTGTTAAATGAAAATTAGGAATGTAGATTACGGATAACGATCGCTGTTATTCAGAGTGTGACAAAAACTAACGGCATGTTAAACGATACTTAATGCTTCCTTTAATGAAAAAAAATGCATTGGATTTTTTATATCAACTAGAAACTAAATTTATGTAATAAAAGTTGGCAGACAATAAAATTTAAAATAAAAATTAAAATGCATATGAATTGAATTTCTCTAATATGCAGTGATAATCCAAAAAAATGTTTACTTTATAAAAGTTATGAATGGAGCATCACTATTTATTTAAACTGCATAAATCGTTTACAAACACAACTCCAGCATACAAACAAAAATATATTCAAAATCCGATCCATTGCCTTCCGTAACGCATTGAAAGTACGGCCGCTATGGAAATCAATTGATGCGATCGCAAACATGATTGCTGAGCGATGATTTATTATGAAATTATTCAAATTGACGTTCATTGATAGCATTGATACCAATCAATGTGTTTTTGTCCAATCTCGGCAGATTAGCATCTGAAAGGCAAAGGTGCATAATACAAATACAGTGATATATTGTTTATTGGTTATCACTTAGCGACAGCTGCTGATAGCACATGCTAATGTTTAAAAAATATGCTAATTTTTATTGCGCACCTATTATTATTTTTATAGGTAAGTCTGAAAATTATAGCCATAAATTTAATCCAAACGATATTAAAAATACTCTTGAATAGATATTTACTATTTTATTACATGTGAAAATTCTTTGACTTCATGTGAAAGCCGGAGGCAGGGTTGGCGAACTCCTACGCTGGAATCACTAATGCATGCCAACAATACCTGGTGCCAATCACGTTTGTGGCAATAATTTAGGAGGAGAACAAATTTGCCGCCTTTCAAAAAATGTAAAACATTTTAATACAAAAATAGAACCGACTTACCTCCTTTTACTGAAACTAAAATCTTCTCCAGAATGTTAAAAATACTTTTCTGAAATAGCATTAAAATCGGTTCAACAAAACGTGACCAAAACGTCTCCTAAACATGATTTGTCTACTTTTTTCTGCGATTCCATTGGTTGAAGAGAAGCGATGAAAAGATGGTGTCTATGAACACCATACTGACCGTGTTGTTGCAAATCAGCGATAATATATCAAGCAATCAAAGATAACTACATATTATTTTTTTCTGTACAAATATAATACATCTGAGTTGAACAGTTAAAGCCACATAAATAAGGAGGTTTAACACCGCAGTCAGCAGTTATCATCGATATCATATCTAAATGGTCTGTCCGTCTATAAAGTGTAGTTCTTACTAAACTAGCTTGCCGAGTAATTTCTGTTTCATATTATACCGTACGCATCAAAATATAAATTCTACACATTATTGTTAAAAATTTGTTCATGCATTGGTGGTTAAGCTGTAGAAATACAATGTCATTCACCTTGAGTATTATATTATTCTACTGCACTCGACTGCAAAACTGTGGTAAGGAGACAAAGTGCTGACTTCAAAGTAAACTACGGACGGTCGATTAAAGGTTACAGCTGCCCATTAGGTTAAAAAGAAGTATCCATTTAGAAAGTAAACATTTTAATAATTTTATTTCAAAGTATTTTTTTTTTTTATATAGGACACGTCAAAATGACTCCACCTCACCTGATGGTAAGTGAAAGAAAGTAAGTCATATCGTTCAATCATGACAAGTATATCCATTTACGAATATAAAATACTATTTCACTAAGTCTAGTAAGTTGTACTAAGTATATTAAATTTTTTTTGATAAGCTAGCTGTTACCCGCGGCTGCACTCGCATGAAATTATGTGCCCGCTACCGTATCCCACGGGAACCTGTTCCCGGGATAGTAACCTTTATTTTATTCCAAACTATACTCTATCTCTGTACCAAATTTCAGATAAATTCATTCAGCAGTTTTTGCGTGAAAGAGCAACAAACATAATGTACCCACGGATATTTGTAAGAATGTATAGACATGACATCCAAACATACATTCTTACAAATCTCGCGTTTATATTAGTAGGATTAGTAAAAAAAATGGGAAAGGATAGGAAGTAGATTAGATTTATATTGACTTATAAACCAATTAGGCTCAGAAACCAACACCTTGTGCAATTGCAACGATTTGCTGAAGAAACGTTTGTCATTACAGAAATCAAAGAATTTTCTAAAATTTATTGACTATCACGTCTGTATGCAAGGATAATTGCAGTAATTATAGTAGCTGCTTGATTTACCGACCTGCCATCGCACGTCGGTCGCCTGGAAAAACCAACTCTGGCGCAAGATTATTCTCGTAAATACTAAATAACCTTATAAGAACGCACGTATTGCTTTTTTAATTACTTGATAGAAAAACGCTTGTCATCTTTAAAGGTACAGCTGCATTTTAAAAATTTTAACTTTTTAAATGTAACCGTGGTATGCAAATATGTGGGCCATAAATAAGGCCCCATTAAATGGTATCAATAGTTGAGAAACGCTTGTTATTTATATGTAAATGTGCGTAACCCGGCCTGCTGGGGTTACGGACTATCGACTACTTATTTGTGACATTGAAGGAATTCGATATGATTTGCATTGCAAAGTAGGCATCGTTTCCGTTCGCCCTGATGTTGACAATCGATGATTAAGTGACTTTACTTTTGTTATTTTTGCTTTGTAACGTAACGGGGTAGATGTCAGTGCAGATGTGCCGCTGATAGATGTCGCTCTGTGTATGATTTTTATGCGCGATCGAAATTTGATGTTCTAGAAAATTTATTATTAAGTGATAGTTTTATTTCAGGGCACAGTTTTTATACAATTTCTCTGTAAATTTAATGTTTTCTGTAATTTCTAAATTTGTATTAAACACATAATACCTACGTAGGTAGGTCAGTGTCAAACGTAGCTGATAACTTTCAGATTTTCAAAATTAGTTTTTAAGATAATTTTTTTTTTACATTTGTAACGTCAAAAAGACCACCTTGCCTGATGGAAAGCTAAAGGCTTAGGATCTATCTATTATAATATTTATATCTTTTATGTTATTGAAAGTACTGATTTATCTGTTCAGTGAGCTTAATTAATTCCTTTCATTAAAATATAATTATTCTTTTTTTGTAAAAAAAAAATAAAACTTTAATATCTGTGCTATTCTACGCATATTTATGATATTTAAATCTATCAGAAGCATATTTATTTATTGGTTTATGTTTTCGATACTATCGATACACTTATATTGAAGACCACTATCACCCCTATATAAGTTATTTAAACCCAAGTAAACTTCAGTTCAACGTATTGCAGTACTATTTCAGTTCGTTTTAATAATATAATCAGCGTTAATTGCACATTCATTCATATTCTAGGTATTTAGTATTATCTAGCTACTCACCAGCGCCGCAGACGTACTGCATGCATATAAAACATTGAACACGGACATAACATTTATAATAATTAAAATTAAAAAAGTCTACGTCAAAAATATAAAAAAGTTATTCAAAGAGAAAAAGCCAAAATTAAATGTTTTCTACAATAATTTAATATTTATTGTTGTTTCGTTTAATGCAGTGAAAAATATTGTTTATAACGTTATTCTTAATATGCTTCAAGAAATTTAGAAGTCGTTACCGAGTAAAATAAAAAAAATTAACATAATAGTTATAATAATTCAATGTTCACAGTCGCGCGGTTTGTCGCTATGGAGTTCCATTGTGTGATTTCATGGTCCAGCTCGAGTCACCATGCTAGTTTTAGGTTTTTATACCACTTAGGTGACAGTCAAACATACGGTCCACCAGGTGGGAAGCAATCACCCTGCCCTATGATAGAAGGTTTTTACAGGTTCAGTAACTCTAGTGTGACCCGTCTGGTATTTCGTCACGGTAATTGTTCCCCATCAGGTGGGCCGTGTACTCATCTACCACCTATGTGGTATAAATTATACCTCAAATTCAACTAAAAATTTATAATTAAAATCGGTAGGTACTGACAAAAACAAAAGTCATAACAACACAAAAAACATGATGTGTTTATATTTAGGCATATGAATTGAGCGCTGCTGCCTGCGGCCAATCCGGCCGGGGTGGGAGTGGCCCTCTAGAGGGCTGCTCCGAGGCTCTCCACGTGTCCCTCTGACTAGCAGATGGCACAGTGGGGAGCGAGCGGGGGGCGAGCTGATTGTCTGCGCGCCGACGGTTGGGTGACAGGACGGCCTCCTGTCACCCTACACCCCACCGTCAGCGAAGTGGCGCGATGCTCGCCCCACCCCCCCTTTCGGGGGGTCGAGGGGGCCATCTTAAAACCGTAGATGGCCCGGGGTCAGCTGGGGTGCGAGGGATATGCCCATTGGGTAACCTTACACCCCGGTTTACTAAGGCCCGAGACGGCGTGCGGTTTTAGTCGGTTCGATCCCGACATAACCACCCCCGATGGCCGACGGGGGTGGTATCCATGGGGATTTCCGCACGATAATTAAAAAAAAAGGCATATGAATTGAGTCTTTTTTTGAACTAGGTTAAAAAGGGTGAGCGTTTCTCGAGCATAAACACATAAACGGATAGGACATAGAAAGACTGAGAAATTTATACCTAGCTGATAATACTATCTAGCTTGGTAAGGAATTTTAAATAACAGTGCTTATTAAGTTGAAGTGTATCTAATAAATATAGGGACGCATTTATGCTAATAACAATCTTATTTATATCGAACTAGCCTATGCCCGCGGTTCCGCCCGCGTGTAAGTCGGTTTTCGCGTTTTTTGACTAGATCTCCGGTTGTACTAAACCGATTGTGATCAAATTTATGTAAGATTTTAAGACTAACCAAGGCATATCAAATAAAAAGTTATATCAAAATCTGTTTAATAGTAGATATTGCGTTCATCGCGCACAAAGAAAAATTGAATTACAAAAATAAAATTGTGATCAAAATCATTCTCAAAACATAACCCAAGTTTTTTTAAATATTTCCTATGTACAGACGTAGTTACTTTACAATTTTAAATAGTATATACCTAGATAGATGACGTCACTGGTAAGTTAGTGCATAACTTGTACCTGCGCACACACTTCAAGTACATTCAAGTACAAAACTGGTTATTAATTAAAAGCTCTATCATTTCGCAATTATTGATAATCACTTGAATTCTTAAGCGCATTATATTAGTTAATATGTAGTTATACAGCTTAGGCGCAGTATTAATGGGGCTTCTATCCATAACTGCATGCGGTAGGGTAAACGGTACAGTTAGTCACAGAAGTAGCTTAGCACATTCAAATTTAGTTTTAGTTAGTTTGAAAAAGTCAAATAAAATATTTATAAGTATTTTAACTTTTTCTTACAATAAATAAATAATAATAAAAAGAAATTGACTTCATTCTTCACAGCGCTATCTAGACCCAAAGTAAGCTTTGCTTATGTTATGGGTTCCAGAATGCGGATATAATATACATATATATTTTTTTGTAAATACATACACATTATACATAGACACACCAAGCCCAATGCAAATTAGGTAAACATATTCATGCAATCAAATTTTGCACTGAGCGAGAACCCGCGCCCCCTACCGTAGCAGTCGAATGCGCTACCGCTACGCCACAGAGCCGTCATATATCGCAGACATCAAATACCTAGAGCAGCCAATAGTCTAGATAATAGATATGTGATACTCGTACAGTCAGATATAGCGGTGATTAGTCATACACACACGCACGTAATGTCAGTGTCGCATTGTTGCTTGCTGCGTCTGCGCCGGTCTGTACGCACTAGGACTATTTATCGCTACGATTTTTTGAAGATTTCAGGTACTAAGAATAAATAAATTTATTTATATCTAATGGGTTAAAAATACGAACAAACCCTGGACTTAGGTATACCAAGGAACCACTTTAAGATGATGGTGGTCTAATATATTCTGATTAAACAATAAAATATTATTTTATCTATAGGTATATACTCTTTTTTACTTTGAAACAATCAAAATTAATATGTAAATTAAGTGAATTTTTACATATCATTTTATTTAAAGTGTTAATAACAAAATAACAGTCGTGTTCGCGATGGAATCCGTTAGAAGTAGTTTTATTTTAATTTGAATAACCATAAAAAAGAGGTGACAGGTGATAAAAATACTATTCTGTGCCCACGGTGCGGCCACCCACCTATGGACTTATCTAGAGCAACATTGCTTAACATTATCGATCATCAATCGGCATACATAGTCATATAAGTTTACATGTTTTTCGAGGAGGTAGTACACGATGGTATCTCCCGTCCGAAATGAGCTGTCCGACTGGGGAAGTACCTCTGCCCTATAGAACACTGCGGCTATAATAATCATCGTGTTGTGTTCCCGCCGGTAAGTAGGGTAGCCAGAGCTCACTGTACCCCTCCTCCTCTCACCCTTTTCCTAGCCCTTCCCTTCAGGGTAGGCAGCGCGTGTGTGACACCTTTAGTGCATAACCCACCCACCATAGCCCACGGTGACCGCTTCCCACCAGGTGGGCCGTGTGCTTGTCTGCCACCTACGTAGTATGAAAAAACACAGTAAAAGGGTCCCGTGTTTACCTTTTAGCTACGGAACCCAAAAACACCTAATAACCGCAGCGTTAGTTCGACCGCGTGCGCACGAACTCAAGAGTCGTGTTATTTTTGTCACATTGTCATTACATGTTCCTTCCAAATTGCAATGCGATGCCATCATGCATATTCATCGGAGTTATTGTCTCATACCATATTGTGCCCACCTTACTCATCCACCAATATAACTGTATCTTCCACAGCTCTTGTAAGACCACCTGTCTGGGCTATATTTGTTTGATGTGAGAGGTGTGTGGTAGATCTAGTTATGTTGGATAGCGATACAAAGCGCTCATAAAATGTCAGGAGAGTCCAGGTTCTGAAAAGACAAGGCAATGAAAGCCTCAGGAGTTGTTAAGTTAATCGCTGTTGTTTTGAAAGCTTAGGGTCGACGCTTGTCAAGGTACCAATAAGAATGTATAAAGTAATTAAGAGAAGTAATAATAGTTATTTGTGAAACTTGATTCGTTTATAAGTATCTGATTTATGAATCATAGACAACTGTTCCTTATTGAAACCAAGTTATTACAACAGTTTCATTTTAGATTTTATTGAAGTTAATAACTAAATTTTTTTTATACTACGTAGGTGGCGGACAAGCACACAGCCCACCTGATGGGAAGCGGTCACCGTGGCCTATGAACGTGTGCAACACTAAGGGTGTCACACACGAGCTGCCTACCCTAAAGGGAAGGGGGGAGGGCTGGTAAGGGGCGGGGAGGCTACGAATGGATGGGGAGAGGAGGGATACAGTGAGCTCTGGCTACCCTACTTACCGGCGGGAACACAACACGATGGTTATCATGGCCGCGGTGTTCTGTAGGGCGGAGGTACTGCCCCAGTCGGACAGCTCATTTCGGACGGGAGATACCGTCGTGTCCTACCTCCTTCATTGTTTTTTTTGTTGTTTTTGAAAATTATTGAACTAAATTTTCAGACTTACGATAGATTTTAAGTCTGACTATGACCTTTCTATTGCAGATCAACAGACAAGAATGTATATATACCTGTTTGTTTTCTAAATAAAACAAAATAAAATAAAAAAATCCAAAAAGCGTTGTAGATGTTCAGAAACGTTCATTTAACGTCAACCAAATATATTATGGGGAATTTTTTTTTTTTTTTTTATTCAAGATAGGCTAACGTTTGACCTCAATCTCACCTGATGGTAATAAATAATTATATATTCGCAGATTTCAGGTATCCGTCAAGCGTGACGACCAAAATATTTATTAACTCGCAACAATTTAAACATTAAAAGTTATGAACCTTCAAAAACGCTTGAAGATCCGTTAACCCTTTCGTGGAAGCGCATCGGCGAGCGCCTCTAATTGCGGGTGTCAATTAGATGCGCTTCACCGCCAGCGCCTACTTAGCTAATAAAGGGAAACTGAGAATATACACACTGGCACGCAGTTACTTCTAGGCGTAGAATTAATAATGTCATCTTATTAGCGTATTTCTTAATAGCTCTTGTCCGCGGCTTCACCAGCGCGGATTTACATTTAATTTTTTTTTATAACATAACATAACATAAACTCACGCCTATATCCCTGAAGGGGTAGGCAGAAGTGCTAGCACCCACATTTCGCCAGTTTATGTTTAGGTCCCAATGTAATAGGTGGCGAGCCTATTGCCATTAACCAGGCACTTATAAACCTGCGCTACATACACACATAACTTCGAAAAGCATCGAAAAGTCATTGGTGTGGGCCGTGGTGAACCTGGGATCGAACCCGAGACCTCGTCTCAGCAGTCCATTACCCAGACCATTAGGCTACTGCGGTATTTTTTTTATACTGAACTCCAATTCTTTATCCAAAATTAAAGTAGCCCAAGTTACTCCCTATTATATCAGCTATCTGCTAGTAAAAGTCCCATCCAAATCGGCCCAGCCGTTACAAACAGAAAAACAGACAAAAACTGTAAAAAGTTGTGTTTTTAATCTTTGCTGTTTTTTATTATTGTTCACGACGGATGCCAAAAGTACTAAATGAATTTTGATGTTGTTTCGATTAGCAAGGTCTTGATCAGACTAACATTTGCCGTATGTTTGTATATAAATACAACGATAACCACCGTAAACGCGGGTGGAGCTGCGGGCATCAGCTAGTTAATATAATAAGTACAAATACATAATAACCTTTTTAAGTGCTGAGGCGTGATGTAACACCATTTGTCTGCCTTATAATTGAATGAAGTACGGATGTTGGGAAGACATTATTATTTTACGATCTGGGAACGCTGCAGGTTATCTAGAAATATTTGATACGAATGTTTTATTATATACGATGTGATACACTTTATAATGGAGTACTTGACTCAAGAAGATTCATAGTATTATAATAGGATGATTCTTATACCCGCGGTAGCCTAGTGGTATGGGTAATGGACTGCTAAGACGAGGTCTCGGATTCGATCCCAGGTAACAATGGCACACACCAATGACTTTTCGATGCTTTTCGAAGCTATGTGTGTATTTATCGCGGGTTTATAAGTGCCCGGTTAATGGCAATAGGCTCGCCACCTATTACATTGGGACCTAAACATAAACTGGCGAAATGTGGGTGCTAGCACCTCTGCCTACCCCTTCGGGGATATAGGCGTGAGTTTATGTTATGTATGTTTATGTTATGATTCTTATACCAAACAAAAACCAAGAGATTCACTATCTGTCAAATGGTAGGGAGGGACGCCTAAGACACAGGACTTGTATACCTACTAGTTTAGGAGTCATGGCTAAAATGAATTACGTGTGAATTATGTTTCAACATGCTAGCGTACCTGTATATAAAATGTATATTTTTTGTAAACTTCGCCTAATAAATAAACTAAGCCAACCCGAAAAAAAAATCAAGCGTAAAATAACTTTGATCTTGTGAAATCCTTACACAAGTTAATTATATTATAATAGCAGTAACACCGTGCACTTGGTAAGGGCGGCCTACGATATTACCATTAACTCCCGCGAATGAACGGGCGATACTTTTAACACGTTATATTATTATTTGCGCTGAAATGAGCCTAAACTAATTGCAATAAGTAATAGCTGCCTCAATGTAATTAGTTTAATTAAAATGCGCGAGCGCATGTGTTAGACTGGTCCCTCACTTATGACCTTTTTTATAAGTACGAATCTAGAACTAACCGTATCGTGAACCTAATTCAAACAAACAAAAAGACAGATAGGCAGACTAAAATTTAATAATATAGTTTTTTTTATATGTATCGTAAATACAAATAGCACAAGAAATAAATAGAGCAAGTAAATTTTTGTCTTCTACAGCCATGTGCATTTATTTAAGACCTATAATTTTAATATTACAAACAAACACTTCAATTTAATTTCTTTGCATAAATAATGTAATTATTTTCATATTATTTTAATATTTTCCAGAGAAATAATACTACAATAACAATTATATATAAGTATTTTACCCCATAAAAATTCATATTACGTTTCTCGCAAAATTAATGTCTGTGACCACCTTTACCCGGCCCACCTGTACATGCTGATCTTAACGCTACTTTTCTAATAACCACCTTATTGTTGGTCTTTTTTGTACCCCTGAGCTTCACAAGGGTTAAGTCTTTAAAAAAATATCATTGTTACTTAATACTTGCGATAGGGGTGAGTCTTTTCTTGTTATGAGGGACAATATTAAAAGATGTTTTTTTTACTATTTTATACATAATTCTAAAGTGTAACTGCACTATAAACATTTGATAACATTGCATTTTATATTTTTTTATAAGTGTTTGACGCTATTTAACACTAATTAGTAATGGTAGAAATAATTGTCTGTCTCTTTCTCTGTCTTTCTGTTTTTTAAAAGACGTAGTCTCTGAAATGGCTAGACCAATTTGAATGTGAACTTTATTTTTGGAAAAAGAATTAGGGTTCCGTGTAAACAATGAAAACCTTAAAAATCTAAATTCATGATATGCTGAATTTATTACTGTCTCTTTCAGTTTGCGGGATACGCCGCACTGTGTGTGAGATGTTGTATTTCTGTGTAAAATATAAACTTTTCACTAAAATGATTGTATTAAAATTTAATCAATGAACAGCGAACTGACGGACTAGGAACGTAGATTTTGATGACTTTTTTTTTATATCTGTCACATCAACATGACTTCACTTCGCCTGATGTTAAGCTAAAGGTAAAGTCTCAGGAAGAACCCATTACATACACCGACAGTGACATAACGGTGGCCTTCAACTTGACGGCCAAATGAAAGAGGAGGTGATTGTCGTCGCAGCACAGCGTGACTGTTTGTCACGCTGTGCTGCGAATTTTCTTCGAATTTCATTTGTAATTCAAATGTAAGTGGTTTCCATCTCACGGGTTAGAACCTACTGCCTACTCACAGCGAGTCTGACGTGTCATTCGCACTGCAGGTTACAAAAACCACCGTCACGGCACGCTACCCTTAGACTGTCCAGTTTTTATGTGCTGCCAAGAGCTATCACACTTATTAGTTATTGTTCAAGACTAATGGCGGACAATTGTGTTTAATTGAAAATACTTCGAGTAACAGTTTTTTCCATTAGTAGATTGCTTATTATTGTTAGATAGCTATCAAGAAGATAACAGTACGTATTTATCATGTATATATGCTCTTTGTTTTTTTATGCGAAATATCTAATGCTGAAACGACGAATCACCTCTCCAACAACAGTAGGGCGAGCACGAAATTATATTCGAATAGTAAATGTATCGTATTCGTAACGAATCGCTGAAGACAGGAGATAATCGCGATTCGGGTAATAATACTGATGCTATTGTTGGGTAAATAAACGTGATTCGTCAAACACCGAATCACGATACATAATTGTAATATATTGACTGTATTTAGTATCTCGTTACGAATTCGATTCACTTACCATTCGGAAAAAATTCGTGCTCACCCTGCAGGGGCTAGTCGACGTGTGCAACTCTGTTTACACTCAGTTAAGCAATTTAGTTCCTAATTTTGGTAGGTATGTATTTATGATCATGCATTTTGAAATAGAGCATACTATACTTAGTGTTTTTGAATAAAAAATCTAAATGTGTTATTAGGGTTCCGTAGCCAAATGGCAAAAAACGAAACCCTTATTTAGCATCAAAAAGAGATTCAGATTATTTCCTATTTTTTTTAACCTACCATTTGGATTCGGAAATGAAATGCAACCGGGACTAGCACGAAAATGATGATGACTAAACGTATGTGGCTGGTGTTTTAAAGACTCCTGCTGTATAACGAATGAAAACAATTTATATTCCTTATCGGTTCAGTTTAACGTCATCATCGATTTGACGATTTCCTCATAATATTTTGACGCTAAATCCCTTCAGACTGCATAAGCAGATACAATTGCAAAACCTATAGGAATTACCATCAACGAACATTGCGCAAACTGTCAATAAATTTCAAAACAATTGAAAGCGACAACTCTGGCAACCGAATGTCCTTATCCAACATTGGCAAATGGGAACCTGCGACGTGACATACCGTGCCACGTACTACTAATCAATCACCCGTGCCAATGGTGAATGACCTCACTATCCTGGCAAGTGGCAACAATGCCAGGGCCGGTGACGTCACCCGCCAAACGTAGCCGTTACAATACCGCGCTAATATGGCCATGGAGCCAGGACAAAGGCGACTGAATTTTAAAGGAACGTAACCTAAAATGATCTTGGACACTTTATGCGTAGTATCAAGGTGATATATAATCTTTTTTGTACTACTAAGGAGGCAAAGTACGCGATTTACTGGTGGTTATGATTTTTCAAATTTGAACATTTGATAGCGAAAGCGGCCATTTTTAAACTATATGTTCTAGTACCTTCTACTATGAAACCAGCCATAAGAAAATAATCTAGTGATCGACGCGGTAATCGAACCAATTATATCGTCACAACTCGATAATTGATATACACCTGTGTACTAAGTATTGGTAATTAAGCACTCAAAAGCTGAATTTCCACTCGCATGCATTAGATTCTACCCTACTTACCGTCGGTGAACACAACACGATGGTTATTATGGCCGCGGTCTTCTGTAGGACGGAGGTAATACCCCAGACGGACTGCTCAGTTCGGACGGAAGATACCGTCGTGTTCTACCTCCATATAATTCTGTGTATCTTCACTATTATTTACCATTATATGATTGCATGCCCAGGCTTGTCCAAGGAAATATATACCAGTTCTATGTCAGCACCGACTTACGTAGTAGCTACGGACTCCCCAATATTATGGAAGCATTGAAAACTGCTATAATATCAAATATTATATTACCCTAACATGATGATGCCCAACTCCAAGGAATCTTTAGATTACGTTAATAATAACGAGTGTTTATAACAGACGCATCTATTTACATACGTTATAATATTTAATTACAATAAATATATTTTATAGCTGTTCTTAACTCCTTCACTTTCGTTGCTAACTGTACTCGCTAGAATCGTAATGAGCAGACCGGCAATTTTACACCCACCGCGGGCATTTAGAAACTTAAACGTACAATTTAATTAAGATACAAATAATATACATTAAAATATATATACCTATTTCGGACTACTAGCAGATGATCTAAGATAAAGCGCACGACCCCGATGCGCAAACGCAGAACATACGGTGAATCTAAACATGGACAGAAAATCAAGTTTCACTGCCTTTAATTACTGTTGTTAATAAAAAATTGGGAGATGTTTCTAGAAGCGCTATAATAAAAAGTCGTCGCTCCAGATTTCTAGCTATATTTAAAAATAAAAATTAAAAAGTGATACCTTGTAATTTTTGAAGTATCGCATATATGAGCGCCGAAGAGAGTTCTGCGTAATGTTCTTGAAGGTGTGGATTTTAAGTCAAAAGGAATTTGGTTTTTGATTTCTCGACTGTTAAATTGGAATATTTATTACTTGAGTACCTTATACTATTAATAAATTTGTATCTCCTTCTCGGAGAAAATTAGTTTAAAACTTATAGTATAACATTACTTCTTGTAATAGTTGTGTAAAATTCCAACTTAAGGAAAATAATATTATAAGGAAAACAAGATGTATTTTTAATTCACATACTTAATTAATATTTAAGCTCTGTCTGATTGTAAGAGGAATATAAGATAAGGATACCTATACACACATTACTTGAAGATTCCATAGTTAGTATCAGAGGAAAATTGAAATGTATTGTAGCTCTTCATAGTCTTTATTCGTAACCCTGAATTCAGTCAAAGGTGAGATAATGATTTGAACCCACGAAACAGGTCCCGTGAACTGCTTAGAAAAAAATCCTTGCAAAAAGTTCCCCTACCAGAAACTTAGCAGTTTTAAAGTTGAATAAAACGTATCGAATTATGACAAAAAGCTTGGTGCATGGTTTGGTAATATAACCAGTCAGCTTTCATTGCCAAAACATTGATCAATGTAAAAAATATCAAGAAATTGTCGAAGGTATTGAGACTTATGATAATATGTGAAAAAAATGTTTTCATTGAAGACATACAATGATACAAATATCAGTCAACATAATAAAGAGAAAACAATCAGTTGCATTTGTTACTTAAAAAAGAAATTTAAGTTGAATGATTTGTAGTTTTGGCTTTCAATTAGTTGTTGTGAAAATATTTGGAAGAAACGTCTAAGTTGTACTACTTGTCTGCTCACACAGTGTAACAAATACCCACAACGTTTTATACGCCTCGTGCGTCTATATGCTGCCATTTTAATTACTTAAAAGCGTTCTCTTTTTCGGTTCGTAACGGCGAACCATAGTTGTACAGTTTTAATTGTAGTTTAATGGCAACTTACTGATAGCAGATCAGAAAAAGTAACTCGGGGCGGCGATGAGACGGACACCATGGAGTAAAAACTCACTGGTCTGCAGATCATGGCGGACTTGGTTCCACCTCGATAGACATTACTCGGTTATTATATTCTTTTTAATTATTTTTTTACCAATCATTTTTGTACTGATGAGTTAAGTACTGAGAAGTGAGAAGAAGGCTTTACAGTTCAAGAATTTCTCACAACATTTAGTGATATTCAGCCTATCCTGAATTGCGAGTTTTATGAAGCTCTCAACGAAATACTATACCTTTATAGAGCAATTATTTGTTGTTGAAACATAAACGCAAACAAACGATTTGATTACTTTTAATGCATGCAAAAAACACACCGGAGCAGCATTCAACACGTTTACGTAATGTATAATACGATAATTACAAGTTGCCATACATAATGAATATAAATGAGAATCACAACTTTTCTATAGACTACACACCATTCATCGCTGCTTTGTCAAGTAAGCAATCAAATTGTTTGATAAAGAGCAAGTAATGGATTCAATACATTGACAATACTTCACAGAGATAATCACTGCGATTATTCTACGCGCTCGTTCTGTATGCGTTTGATTCCTTTAACTGCGGTGTGTTATTACAATAAAGTATTTTTTCATTTGTCCTGATCATTTTCATATTATGCCTGTTGCAGCTCAGCAGAGTACCTATTGCTGAAAAAAAAAATCGTTACTTCATCAGAAGTTTAAACTCATAAAATAGACTATATTAGGGTCATCTCAATATATTTTAGATGGTCTAGAATCAAAATCCTAATGTTGTAACCATTTACTAGTTACGGCCTACGATTTACCGTGGGTGATTTAAACTTTCATAATAAGGACATTTGGTTACACAAGGTCATTTTTATAAAATTTTGAAATATATCCTTTGCCAACACCAGTGTTAACAAATGAATAAGTCTATAAAGATATACTTTAGGTATTCCTTCGTAATCTGTACCAGTCAGGTATAATTGTATATGTTTAGATAAGCAACACACGTAGAAACAATATCTTAGTGAGCAGAATGATTAAAATATTAAACTAGAGGTTGTATACTTAATATATTGTAGTTACAAATATACAGTCATCCCTTTTTTTTACAATAGGGACATGTTTCATACGAAGTCGCTCCACGGAAAATATCTAAGTTCAGCCGCATCACAGTTAGACTGGAAAGCCGACCCCGACTGAGTCGGGAAAAAGGTTCAGAGAATGATGATGATGTTTCATACGAAGATCTAAATACACACCTTTCGTTTCTTATAATTTCATGGTTGTTTTCATACATACTCAACCCCTGCCCATTACCAATTCAATTTTGCTTATTTTGTTATGTTGGTATATACATGGTCGCCCCATTAGCCCATTTGACGGTTTTTAGGATTGCACTAATCAGTTTTATAAATCCTTGCTAACTATACTTTTCTAGTGAGTTAATTAGTAAAGTATGTTTGTTCGAATACAATACATGCTTTTCAAGTGCCGTTAAGGGTCCGTTCACACAGACCGGCTCGGAGAGCATCGGCGCGCATTTTTCTTTTCACACTGACAAATGATTTTCATAATGACAAAAGCAGTGTAGATGCAAAAATAAACCTTACTACAAATACTAAAAACTCTGTTTTCTACGTGATAAGAATCTGCTCTCCTCCCCGAGCCGGTCTGTGAGAACGGACCCTAAGTGACCACGCAAACAACAAAGTCTTGGTAAACATTTTCCTCAGTCGTAGTGGGGATGACCTTTGCGAATTTCATCATGATGTGAAACAATGCCAAGAATAATGTCCAACATTTCACGGTCCTCATATTATGACATGTTTCCTTGTCTGCCTAAGACGTGCAGTGCCAACTTGCGGAGAAGGTGATATTCAATACTATAAGCAAGAAATTATTCCGACTATTTCAAATTTTATACTTCACCTCGCCTGATAGTAAGCTAAAGGTAAAGTCTCCCCATTACATACACCGACAGTGACATAATGGTGGCTCTCAACTTGACGGCCTCATGAAGAAGAGGTGATTGTCATCGCAGCACTGCGTGACAAAGCGTAGATATTGGTTTAGACTACGCCAATACCCACTGGCCCCAGAAGTGCTGCCCTATGCACCTGCTGAACCCTGAACGTAATCCAACCGAGGTAAGAGGTTAGTAGTAACTGCCGACTCAGCCCAATTTATGTTAGCTAATGTTTAATGTCGAGATTAAATTAAACGTTTGGATATAAAGTTATGCGTGTGTGCGTTAGTCTCAGTTCTTTTGTATCCGAAACTTCACGGGATTCACTGTCCTACACTCTCTTTTCATTTGAGACATCTTGGCTTTTACAGGAGCCACTGATACCTAACTTCTTAACTCCGAAAGAAAAATTAGCAGGTAGATACAATAGCCAGGCAATACTCGTATCAGGTGCACTAGTACCTGCAAATATATTTCCTGTATCTATTTTTTTCTTTTTAAACGATGCACGTGGCTGATACTAGCAACATTGTAAGCCTCCATTAGTATGATAATTGATAACTATTATGTGAGCTTGATTGCTACAGTAGCAATTACTCTTAAGTGACGTAGAAAGAAAATGTATTAAAAAACTAGCTTCTGCCCGCGGCTTCGCCCGCGTGGAGGTCGGTATCGCCACCAAGCCTATTTTAATAAAACAACTCTCCACTCCACTCTCCACTCTACTCTTCACTCCACTGGTCCACACTCGTCTAACCAAAACCTTTCTAATAAAAAAACCCATCAAAAGCCAAAATCGCGATGGTAAAAACTACTTAACGTATTTTGAAGAGGTTTTTTTATTTGAAAGGTCTTGCTTAGACTTAAAATTTACCCTATGTTTGGTTGTAATTGGCTAAGTAGAACTGGAGATGTAACCAAAAAATTATGACCTAGATTAAAACGACGCGCGGGTGGAGTCGCGGGTATCAGCTTGTATGAAAAATAGCCTTTATTTCCGTACGGAAATCCTTATGGATAGGTACCTACCCTGCGGCCAGCGGGGCAGGTTATGTCGGACTCTTACAGTACTGACTACAACCGCACGCCGTCTAGGGTCTTCTGACGCCAGCGTGTAAGGGGGGGCAACGCTCTGCCGCGGCTGTTGCTCAACATGAGGGGGCCAGATGACTCCTGCAGGAGGCTCTACGCGGGGATCGTGCGTTCCATGGCCCTGTACGGGTGCCCGATCTGGGTAAAAGCCCTGAATAGCCGTAACAGGTGTACACTGGGAGCGCCGCAGCGCGTTATGCCTATATTTTGGTGGCAAAAGGAGGCGCGGGAGCGGGGACTGGACCCGGAGCCTCGAGTAATCGAGGCCTTCCAAGCCCAGCTCCACCGGGATACCGTGGTAGAGTGGAAGGGCCGACTTGGGCAAACGCGAGCCTATCGACTATAAAAAAAAAACCAAGCGCGGGGCACGCCGTCATAGCGGCGGTAAGACCCGTCATAGAGGACTGGCTGGAGAGGCTTTACGGGGGCCTCTCGTACCGGCTGACGCAGGTGATCTCTGGTAAGGGTTGCTTCGGGGATCACTTGTGTCTGATTCGGAAGGAGCCGACGCCCGAGTGCCATCCCTGCGATGCGGGCGACGACTCAGGGTTGCACACGCTGGCCGAGTATCCGGCGTGGGAGTTGCCGAGACAGGTCCTCCTGGCAGTCCTCGTGGTGGGAGTCCTCACACTGCCGGTATTGATCGCAGCGATGGTGCAGAGTGCGGATGCGTGGTCGACCACCGCCTCCTTCTGCGAGCAAGTGATGCTCAAGAAGGAGGCGGCGGAAAGGGTTCGGCAGAGGCTGCACAGTGCACAGAGCTCTCTCGGGCGTCGGCGACGAAGGCGTCGGAGATCTGCCGACCTCCGTCGGAGCCGCCTGTCACCCTAGCAGAAGCAGGCCGAGGCGGCGGCGTGCGACAGCGCGCTCCCCCCTATTCCGGGAGCATGACGGGAACACCGTGCGGTATTAGTCGGTAATAGTCCGACATAACCTGCCCCGCTAGCCGCGGGGTGGGTATCCATGAGGATTTCCGTACGGAAAAAAAGGGGGCCTATTAGAGCATTTCCCTCGCATCCCGGCTTTGTATAAAAAGTAGCCTATATGTTGTCCTGTAAGCGATAGTAGCTGGAATGGATAAGGACGCGGCCTCTACTCAGTTCGAATCCGGCCGGACAGTATCAATGTGAATTTCACTTTGTGGAATTTATAATATGTGCTAATCACATGATTTACCATCTGCTGACGGTGAAGGAAAAACATCGTGAGGAAATCCACATGTCCTAGAAGAAATTCTAAGGACATATTCGATCCACCAAACCCCATTAGGCCAGCGTGTGTGGATTAAGGTCTAAACCCTCTCAGCTCTCTCGTTAGAGGAGAGGAGACCCGTGCCCAGCAGTGGGACATAAATGGGTTGATATTATTATGTTGTCCAGAAGTATGAACTATAAATCGTACCAAGTTTGATCAAAATCCCTCCAGTAGTTTTTTATCCATGCGTGCACATACAGATAGACAGACAGACAGAAAGACAAAAAAAATTACTGATTTATTTTTATTCATGATAGGCTTACGTTTGACCTCAATCTCACCTGATGGTAAGTGACGATGTGGTCTACGATGAATCACGCTTGCCTAGAAGGAACCTATTCACTCGTGACTTGAAAACTCCCAGGTTATAGCTTTCCGGAAACATAGACACAAAATGATTGCATTTTTACCATTGGTATTGATCACCAATCATCCCCGAATAGATATTTCGTAAATTTTTCAATGTACAGAATTTACCTCTTAACAGTTTTTTTGACGTAACCTACGACAAACTTATTATTTGCGGTTGGTACAGTAATCGGGTCTACGGATCGAACCGCAAAATTAAGTTTGTTTTTTATTGTATATAATTATCGGTCAAGTTACTTAAAGTGTGAAGCTAGCTTATAGCATGGTCAACATAATAACAGCATTCAAATATGCGTCTTTAGATTACACGTTGTTACATAATGCGTCTTTAGATTACACGTTGTTACATAATGCGTTGAAGATATAAAGGTTCACTGCTCGTTCCCCGTAGGTGGTGGCGTGATAATAAGTAGCCTATGTGTTAACCCGACTTCTTAATAATATTCTTGCCAAATTTGAAGTAAATCCACGCAGTACTTTTTGAGTTTATCCCGGACATACATACAGACAAACAGACAAACAGACAAAAATTCTAAAAACTATATTTTTGGCTTCGGTATCGATTGTAGATCACACCCCAAGTATTCTTTTAAAAAAATATTCAATGTACAGTTTTGACTTTTCTACCATTTTATTATAAGTATAGATTAGCATTTGGTCAGAACATGCTTTAGGCCCTGCGCAGACGGCACACTTTTTGTGCGATCGAGTCTGCGGCGCACAAAAAGTCTGCATGGCGCGCAAAAAGTCGGTCGCGGATTTTTCACAGACTCAACGCACACGACGCACATCTTCGATCATTTTGTCGGCAGAGCTGTAGAGACGTAGACGCTATGGAAATCGTGCAGAGAACGCGAAGTATTATTTTGTACATGAAGCACAGAAAAAGAAGAAGAAATAGAGAATTTTGGGTACATCCTATACTTTCGGAAAGATTACTGAAGGGACAGTTCCATACTAAACATTCAATTCTGAAACAACATCCATTGAAACATTTTTCTTTTTAAATGTCTATCATGATATTCTGCCTTAGAAGTATCATAAACTGCTGGTCTGTTTTGTATTTCTTGAATTAACATAGTTACATCGACCTCTGGCGCCATGATAATAGATCGCGTGCGTTACGTCCACCCCTAGCAAATGCAGATTGCCGACTAAAGTGTGCGCCGTCTGCGTTAGCGCGCGTTGAAGCAAACGTTCAATTTTTTTCACACACTTTTTGTGCGGAGCGGCGCGCTGCAGCGCGGTGCGGTCTGCCCGAATTACACGGATTTTTTGTGCGCCGGACTTTTTGCGCGTCGTGTGCGTTACTGCTTATAATTGCATAGGTTCTATTTTCACAGACTAAAAAGTGCGTCACGGATAGTCTGTCGTCTGCGCAGGGCCTTACAATATCGAGAATCTATGCTCCATTTGGTAAGGTACTTAATTAAACATAAACAATCTCGATGTGTCTATTTTTAATCTATTTTATTTAAAAACTTAGTTCATTAATATTAATTTAGTTAATTCAATACAAAAACTCAGTTTATTCAATGGATGTAGGACACGACGGTATCTCCCGTCCGAAATGAGCTGTCCTACTGGGGAAGTACCTCCGCTCTACAGAAGACCGCGGCCATAATAACCCTCGTGTTGTGTTCCCGCCGGTAATTATGGTAGCCAGAGCTTACTGTACCCCTCCTGCCCCCACTCCTTCCTAGACTCCCCTCCTCATTTTAACCCTCCCCCTTTCCCTTTAGGGTAGGCAGCGCGTGCAATGATACATTTGGTGTTGCATATGACGGTGACCGCTTCCCATCAGGTGGGCCGTGTGCTTGTCTAGGTTTAATGAATTTATTTCTCCAAAGACTTACATGTCACTTATTGAGAAACAATAATTATTTAATACACAATGTACTAGCAAATAGTTCGTTCGTATTGACAAAAATATTAACTTGCATTAATATGAAATATTATTGGAATTATTATTAATATGAAATGGCTTGTCTGCCAACTACGTGGTATAAAAAATATATTTTTTGGTTTAGAAACTCATTTTGAAGACAAAAAGCCGAAATTGAACCACTAGTTAGTCACTTAGTTAGCCTAGTTTATTTCTTTTTATAAAAAGTTGCTACAAGATTATACCTTTAGTTAGGTACCTAACCAAACGGAGCATAGGTTGCTATTGTTTAATATGGGGTACAGTCGTGACGAAAATACATTTGTGTCTTGATCGTAAACTAGTCTGTCTAATACTTAACCTTTAAGTTCGCCCGGTGCTGTAAATCAAAACTGTTCAATTATGGTCACTAGCGAATAACATAACAATGCAAAATGCATGTTTAGTAAATTGGGGTGAGGGATTATTAAGCGGTAATTTCTTGGTTTGATTAAAAGATTAGTTTGTTAGAAAAAGGAAAAGCTAGTTACCATTATTTAGGTGGCAGACAAGCACACTGTCCACCTGATCGGAACTATGGACGTTTGCAACATCAGAGGTGTCACACTCATGTTGCCGACCCTAAAAGCTTTCAAAAACGCATTCATTAGTACTAAATAATACAAGTTACCATACTGGTAAAAGTTTAATTCTGTCACCTACACAAATTAGGACAAAATTAATTACTGTAATACCATGAATGTTTTTTTTATAAAAATAACTACTCTAATTAAATTCTTGCGTACTCAAAGATACTAATGAATATATATAATGTATGTATATATAATGTAACAAATAAGTAGTTCAACTCCAGCTGAGCTCCCCAGCTCGTGGCTCCAGCGCCTGCGCCCGCGCCGTGCCACCTTGAAGCGTTGACGCGATATCTCACCGCCTGAAGTGTCAATGCTAACTGCGCACTATGGGCCCAAGCTAGCGGCCACTGTACTGCGCGTGCCACGCCACGCCAACGCGATTATCCTTAATACATTTATATCTATTAATAATAATATTTTGTCTTTATTGCCTTAACTATACAATCTTCAAGATTCAAAAGTATAAATACGTACATACACTCATACTTCTTGACAATTTTGGAGTTAGCAGATATGACACAACTGCCATACACCTTTCGCTTCTTTTAGTTTCGTAATTGTTTTCATAGATGCGGGAGGATAGGGGAGGAAGGGGGGTTAGTTCTCTTGACTTGGCTTTTCCTCAAAATATTCGTGATCTAATCGACATAATGAGTAAGTACACTTAAGCCTTTACCCATTTAGCCTTGTCTCATAAAAATTAAAAATAAAAGTAATATAAATGAGTTTTATAGTTACATATTTATAAATTTACAGACAGACATCGCAATATTATTATAATTTTTTAGGAAAATATCTAAAAATCCTCGCTCCATGTACACATTGTCATGTTCATTCTCTCACCCATTAGACATAAACGCGTGGTATCTACATTTTATTCGAGCCTATCAAAGATCGCGTGTATTTACATTAAATTTATGATTTATTACCATACATTATATTAATATAGTATTTAAACTTTACTTACTAGTAATTGAACCCTTGAGCTCTTTCTCTAGATATTAATAACTCTAACAATCAGAGTTCAGGTAAATACTGTAAGATAACTTTACACTTTAGATAAAAAACGACAATAGTTTTAGTCTCCATATAAAAATGTTTGCTGAAAAGTAACTAAAATCTCTAAAAACCAGTTCATGGTTCTGAAAAAATAAAAATAAAATAAATAAATGAATATTCTACGACATTCTACACAGCGCTCTATACACCTAAAGTAAGCACAGCATTTAATTAGCTTGTGTTATGTGTTATGAGCTCTAGAATGCATATATACCTTTTTTGTAGATACATAAATATACATAGAAACGCTCAGACCAAAGCAAATAGACATATTCATGTATACAAATATTTGCACTGAGCGGGAATCAAACCCGCGCGACCTGTCGTAGCAGTCGAATTCACTACCGCTACGCCACAGGGACCGTAATTTGTACCTTTTCTTTAGGGCGGAAGATTGTTACTAAGAGTACTAACTTAATCAGAAGTATCCACGCCATAATGATCACTTATGCAAAAGTACATTGTCGTATTGGACCTATTCTGTAAGGGCGATGTATCTATAGATGTAAATAAATAAAAAATAAAATAGTTTGTTTGGGTACAAAATAGAAATATTGTGTAAACTTTCTTAAAATGAAATACGTAAGTTCACAATTATTTCAATATAGCTACGAATTCGTTAAAATTGATAACGCGTATTCATTCAGAAGCGAGAATAATAATGATAATGAGTACGGTAATTTTGTTTGTAGTTTATGGTATATAGTTTTATAGGCCACGCCTGCTATAGCCGTAAACTTCACCGAACAATATCTAACATTAAACGCGGGTTTACGACCCACTACTATATAATTCAATTGCACTTAACGAACCTAAATATAATCTTTCCAAATTATAATATTGATATAACTTGAAGTTTACAACAATTACGTAATTTGAAGAACACGTAACGCCGTGTTTGATTTTTATTGGGTTAATAAAAAGTGTGACTCATCGCTCGTTGGGGAGATGCTACGGTTTAAGCACATAAGTATTAGGAATAAAGTGTTAAGTGACTTCAGAGTGTTACCAACGTAATAAATTTGGTAAAGTACGTATAATAATCTTATGGAAGTAGGACTGAGCAGTCCGACTAGGGTAGTACCTCCGCCCCATAGAAGACCGCGGCCATAATAACCATCGTGTTGTGTTCCCGCCGGTAAGTAGGGTAGCCAGAGCTCACTGGAGGGATTCTGTGCTGTCAGAAGAGAACCAAGTCTCCTGCATCCTCAGCACAGTAACTCTCTTAATCCCAGCTCCGCCCGCCTGATCGTTGATTATCACAACTTTAGTCTCTACGATTTTACTCAACCAGTTGCAATTAAACTTATGGCGGATATCAAGTCTAACCAAGACCTTTCTTATCAAAAAAACTGAATCAAAGTCGATTCAGTAGTTTTTGTATCTATCGTGAAAAAAATATTTTGGGTTCAAAATCCATCATTTAACATTTTCTAAGATTTTTTTTTATGATGTCCAACATACAGACTCAAAAATTTATAGTTTCTTCAAAGTATAAATATCTATAATTTTATAGTTATGGATAACATTACAAAAGTAAATACAATTTTACCATCTGCATTCGTGTACGTTGTAGCAACATTCTCAACCTATATAGTGTGCGCGGGCGCAGCCAGCGTCAAGGCGATCAGCAATAACATAAACCACTTGCAAATCTGTTGGCTGACTGGTTCTCGAGTCCATTTTCTAAATCACCCATCGAATCAGTGTCAAATCGTATGCTAATAAACCAGGTGATTATATAAGCGGTGAGGAGATGGTATTAGGTGATTAAAACAAGTCAACTATCCAAGGGTCACATTAGTATATGGTGCGGCTAGGTCGTAAAACGTGTGACGTCAGAAGTTGTGGGTCTGAGTCTCGCTCAAAGCAAATATCTACGGAGGTAGGACACGACGGTATCTCCCGTCCCAACTGAGCAGTCCGACTGTAGTAGTACCTCCGTCCTAAAGAACACCATGATAACCACCGTGTTGTATTCTCGGTGGTAAGTAGAGTAGCCAGAGCTCACAATCCCCCATCCCCCTTATCACCCCCAAATCCCTCCGCACACTATATTCTACACAGCACTCTCTAGACTCTAAGCAAGCATAATATAACTGACTTGTGTTATGGGTTCTAGAATACGGATAAACATACCTATAAATATACTTTTTTTTTAAATACATACATAATATGTGATACCAGTTAACCCCATATTACCTTTAGGTCTGGAGAGTGTTTTCATGTGTTCTAGAATATTATCGTTACTATATTCTTTGACAGTGCTAGCTCCAGCCCTCACATGCGTGCGCAGGAGCTATAAATTATCGCTATATTTATTTCCAACGGCTATCGTGACTCGCTACATACCTTCTGACGTCGGATCAGTATTTTATATCTGACAGTTTTGCTATTTATCAGATATCTTGTAAAAGGTACAAATACGGACCTGTCCTTGTCTATACACATATAGTAGGAATGAATTACTGTAGTGTACAAAATTACTGGGTTAATTTTGAGTAGTTCTTAGGTGTAGGTACGCCTGAATTTATTTTAAATTGAAATCATAAGAGTTGAGATAGTTAAAAGTTAAAAATCTTTGTTAACAATTACGACTTTTTGTTTTATATATCCATTTACGAGTATACGAGTAGATAGGTTGTCAAATGTATTTCTAAGATTTGGAGAAAAGATTAAGTACCTACCACTTTCAGAAAAATACTGAAAAAATAGCAAAAAATATGTGATGAGAGATCGAATTTAGTTTTAAGTGAAATTATATTACTTATCTAGAGCATATAATAAGTCTTTAGTAAACGTAGTAAATAAATAAATATTCTATGACATTATACACAGCGCTTTGAGTCGAGAGAACCGATAAAACAAGCTAGTTACTTGTGTTATAGGTTCTAGTATAAACAAATTATAAATACATAAGAAACACCCTGACTAATGCAAATAGTCGTATTCATGCATACAAAAATTTACACCAAGTGGGAATCGAAGACGTGTCCCCTGTCTACTGAGCTATGCCACAGAGGCCGTCAGAATTACGAGTGTAGTATTATAGGCACACTTCACTTCCAAAATCAAATTCTCAAAATTGGGATCACGAATAACATTGATAGAGCAATTTTATAGGTCAGGCACACCTACAATCTCTAGTCACGAATGACACTTTATCGGACTGCCCTTGATACAGCTCAGGGATACAAGAACAGTCCTTATGAGAACGTAGCTTTATTCCTAGACAGGTTTTATTTCTTATCTTTACTGTCTAATAAGTTGACATCAGATCTTTATGTATTAAACTAGCCTATGCTCGCGACACGGCCTGCGATTTTCGCGTTTTTATTAAACGGTTTTATTTAACTTGACCTGTTTGTTTGGGTCAAATCTAGTAATTGAATATTGACCCCTTTCCAGTTGCTGGATTGGTCTGATATTTGGCAGAAATCTTTAGTTTTGATGACAACACAATTTAATTACTTTTATACGTAAAACCGTTTAATAAAAAAATTATTAATTTATTTATTATATCTCCGGTTCTACTCAACCGATTGTGATCAAACAAACGTAAGATTTTAAGTCTGACTAAGACCTATCAAAAAAAATAACCGCATCAAAATCCGTTCAGTTGCATCATGCACAAAAAGACAAGAATTGCAAAAAAAATATTTTCGTGTTCAAAATATTCTTTTTTTTATATAGGACACGTCAAAATGACTTTACCTCACCTGATGGTAAGCTAAAGGTAAAGTCTCAGGACTGAGGTCACCACTACATACACCGGTTTAATATCTCCAATGTATGTACAAACATAGCCACTTTACAATTTTATATTACTTAGTATAGATTAACATACTTATCTTGTTATTATTACGTGTACTTATTTGCAACAAAGTAATGACAGCGAGGGTTTTTATACCCACAGTCGATCAAACCAGTACCGATGGACTGACGGGTTCGATTCCGTGCCGCAGGGTGTAGCTACGTGTCCACTATCATCATTTTATAATAACTTCTTTTTATGCACTATTTAACCATCGTCTAGCATAGCAACATGTAACTTTTTTATTCTCTAGATATACAAAACATAGTCGTGGGCTTTGTTAAATGAATGATCGGGGGTAGTTATGTCGGGATCGAACCGACTAAAACCGCACGCCGTCTTGGGTGTAATTACCGGGGTGTAAGGTTAGCCAATAGGCATATCTCTCGCACCCCAGCTGACTCCGGTTCTAAGAGGCCCTCTTAACCGACAGTGGGGTATAGAGATAGGCGGCCGTCCTGTCACCTAATTGTTGGCCGCGCGGACAATCAGCTCGCCCTTCGCTCGCTCCTCACTGTGCTCTCTGCTAGTCAGAGGGACACGTGGAGAGCCTCGGAGCAGCCCTCTAGAGGGCCACTCCCAACCCGGCCGGATTGGCCGCAGGCAGCAGCGTCTCCCATGGCGAGTGGGAGGCGCTCCTCGCCTCCGTTGCCCTGGTGCACCGCGTGGAGGTTCCGGCCCACGCCCTGGAAGTCCTTGCCTGTTTGTTCACGATCCACACAATGTATTTCGGACCTTAGGGACGTACGGCCCTGCATACCCAAGATAATAGAGGTTATTGAAACAGACAAAAGAGGTTATTGAAATAGTCATCTGGCTGGTAAGTTAGAAGCCTTATAAAAACAAGGAAAGGTTTTAATTAGTCAACCTGTCGTGGGATATTTCGAAACGAATCCAACATATTGTTAGTCTGAGTTACAAATGTTACTGCAGTCTCGATATAGGTACAGGTAGGCTGCGTGGTCGTCTTGTCGTATTGTTTAGAATATTAGTTACACTTGAGCAACTGTCAATGTGTGTGTGTGTGTATGTGCGTGTGTTCGCATGTGTGTGCAGTTGTAGGTGACACGTTGTAGGATGGCGGTATTATTGTGCAACTTGAAATGTATGAGTCACTATTGTGGATAGAGAAATATGTTGGAGTTATCGTCAATTGAATGTATGAGTATAAAATAATGTTTCATTTCTACTCTTATGGTTAATAGTTACCATTTATACACTTAAAAATAGCCTGTTGGATAGTTTTCTTTGTGTTTTATATCGTTTAGTATAATTATCAAAAAAATAATAGCCCAGGACTGGAGCTTACTAGTATATCATACTACTGTCTCCTCTCGAAAACCCTGATTGGTATAGGTATCGGCTTTTCTGGGAGCAATTGTCATCTGATCTCCCAAATCTGAGAGGCATGCTTACACCAGAACCTCACCTATTGTTATGCAGGTGAAGTTGTCTAGGCAAGGCAAGGATGTTTGTTGCAAGCTTTACACTCAAGTGCCTTGAAAACTAAAACAACTGCTTCAAAGACCCAAAATAGTACAATTAACACATTAATCATAACCCTCATTCGAAATTCAAATAACACATTTGTCACGCACCATGATTTCAACAATCAATTTACACATAACAATCCTACACGTGCCAATCTCCTCACAAAGCTATCTCAGATAAGAGACATTAAAACTAAATTGTGCAGCATATCGCTCCAGATCTCGCTTACTCTCGCGGCTTATCACTAGAGCCTCGATTCTGCTAAAGGCAAACTACTGTAATACCACTGACACTCTAAAAATGCTATTGTAGACTTTACAGTTATACAGTTAAAGTCTAAAATCAAATGAGAAGAATTCATTTAACTTTTTTATTCGCTTTACAAATATCATTTGACTTTAGACTTTAACTGTATGACAATAAAGTCTAAATTTAAATGGCATTTTAGAGTGGTTGTCTTCAGTAGAATCGAGGCCCAGGCAGTGGCCACACCAGCCCGGTTATTACGTCACTCGGCCACAGTGTAACGACAGCCGGTGACACAAGTATGACAATAACTCATAACGCACTTGTTATCAGTAGAATAAGAAAGTGGAGCGATGAAACAGGTTCAGTTGTCCAACTGGTCGGTCAAGATTTGATTCTTGCGTCAGATTGATTTGGGTCGTTGTGATGTGATGTTTGGAGGCGTTAGTCTACTTACAGTTTACTGTCACCGACACTTTGACTTCACCTCGCCTGATGGTAAGCTAAAGTTCAAGTATTAGGAATGGGGGTCACCGTTACAGACGCCGATAGTGCTTGATGGTGGCCCTCAGCTTAACGGCCTCGTTAAATGATTTTTTTCTGGCCCCCTTAAAGGAACCAGGGCTATAGGAAGAAAGGAACAAGTGTATTGGTAAAGTTCCTTCTATATAAAAGATGTACACTAAAAATAAGTGTGATACTTAGATCCAATGTTGCAGTGGTAGCGACTATTGCTATGCATGAAATAAAAATAAAATTAGCTGTTGAGATTTTTTGTTAAGAATTTCTTAGTAACAACTTAGAATCCGCTAACACCTTTTATATATATAGGACACGCCAAAATTACTTCACCTCGCCTGATGGTAAGCTAAAGGTAAAGTCTCAGGACTGGGGTCACCACCACATACAACGGCAGTGCTACAGTGGCGGCCCTCAGCTTGACGGCCTCATCAAATGCATTTTCACGCCCCGCTTAAAGGCCCCGGGATTATAGGAGGAAGGAAACACATGCGCTGGTAAAGAATTCCAAGTCTTTATGGTGTGGCAAATAAAAGAGGCACCGAACCGCTTGGTTCTCGATGAAATTGATTTCACTGTGTGAGGGTGATACCTCAGTCTGGCACGTGTAGTTCTGTACAATGAATGACAGATTCATCATTCTCTGAACCTTTTTCCCAACTCAGTTGGTGTCGGCTTTCCAGTCTCACTGTGATGCGGCTGAACTTCGATATTTTCCGTGGAGCGACTGCCATCTGACCTCCACAACCAATGGTCATTATGACCAATGGCGATATCGAAGTTCCAAGTTAGACAGATTACAACCTCGTAAAGTAGGCAAGTGCATAGTTCTTCTTATATGGAAGCCCAGAGGCACCTTTCTAAAGGTACGGCCTTGCAGTCATCGTCGGATTAATGTCCACGCGACAGATCTGCGATAAGGCGGCCCACTTCGCGTTGCCAACACTAGCAGGTATGCGAGATTAATTGAAGCCTTGAACAGATAGGAAATATTATTATGGTTCATTGTTTATTCGCTTAGAAATAGAAGTGGCGAGATATGGAAAATGTTTTATTGAGTAAAATCTATTTCTGGTGATGGAATTATGATATGTATAGCACAAATTGACTTCTGTGATCGGAGTTGTAGCACTTTTACCGTTAAACCGCCAGGTTATAAAATTTTCCCCCTTTCTTTCCTTTTTTCCCACTCTCTTAATCCTCTTATCTCACTCTTTTCACGTTTGTACACATCACACTTGTTGAAATGCAAATATTTTTTTCGGTCACGTCAATATGACTTCACCTCGCCTGATGGTAAGCTAAATTTAAAGTCTCTGGAATGGGAGTCACCATTACAAAAACCGATAGTACTATAAGGGTGGCCCTCAGCAATATCAATTCAGGTCTGCCACTGGAGTCTAAAAAGGTAAAAATGATCTCGTCATAAAATTGACCATTTCTTTTAACTTACAAACCACTTTTACTTTCTTTCATTTTTTTGTTGAAAATTGATCCTTCATTGTTATTTTTGCCTCTTTCTGCATATTTTTCGGCGATTGTTAAGTAAGTCTTAATTTCTGGTCGTATGTGTCTTGTATATACCGCGGTAGCCTAGTGGTATGGGTAATGGACTGCTAGGACGAGGTCTCGGGTTCGATCCCAGGTTACCATGGCACACACCAATGACTTTTCGTTGCTTTTCGAAGTTATGTGTGTATTTATCGCAGGTTTATAAATGCCCGGTTAATGGCAATAGGCTCGCCACCTATTACATTGGGACCTAAACATAAACTGGCGAAATGTGGGTGCTAGCACCTCTGCCTACCCCTTCGGGGATATAGGCGTGAGTTTATGTTATGTATGTTATATGTGTCTTGTCTTCCTCTAGATTTGGACCTATTAAAAGTACAATCAATTAAAAACTGCACTGATAGCTTGTTATTTGCTTACAGTTTCTAGTTGTGATTATTTAACCCATTTATGGTAATGTCAGACAGTGTGGCGAATTTTAATATTAATTTATGCCGTATTTTATTATGCACGGATATAATGCCTAGTCGAGGGTTACGTAAATAAATTAACAGCGTCAACTAGCCATTGCTGTGGTCAGATATCTTGAATAACTAGTTTTGTCATCTAAGAAGAAGCATGCGTTTCTATGTAGGTAGGCTGGTTTTTTTTTAAGTTTTAGAGCTGTGCTCAAATGTAAGAATCAAATCAAATATATTTTACCGTTTATGTCATGCCCGTATTCCCGCAATCCCGTAGTCGGTGAACCATGGGAAAAAATAACTCCTAGTGGCTTAAGCAGACTATGCAGATGTCGATATAAGTTGTCAAAATTTTAATATCGATATAATCCCTTTCAACGAAATACAGGCAGGTGTAAATGATTATTAATGATACCCAGTTTGTTACAATGTAAGGTTTACAACAAACATTAATCTAATCAAAGATGTTGGTTTCGTTACTAGTTGGAATTGAGCTTTATGCACTGCAAGTATCTGCATAATAAAGATTTCTCGTTCATGTACCTATCTAACTTTTTAACAAGCACACGGTCCACCTGATGGGAAGCGGTCACCGTGGCCTATGGACGTGTGCAATACTAAGGGTGTCACACACGCGCTGCATACCCTAAACGGAAGGGAGGAGGGCTAGAAAGGAGTGGGAAGGCTAGGAAGGGGAGAGGGGAGGTGGGGTGAGGCTATCAAAGTAAAGCCCACTATTTCTAGTCCTCCTATCAAAAAAGGAATACCATTCCACAACTCGAAAGTTTTTGAAGGAAAATTACCGTGAAACATCTAATCATATAAATGAAACGTAGAATGTAACCGTTCTAATTTTAAAATGTGGGCGTATAATAGCAGATAGTATTAAATATTATTCTTTTTTGACATCATAAAGCCTAATCGGTCATACTTTATCAATATACCAATGATAGATTCACAATTTAAGTTTCACCCTTACGGCGACCTCGTCCAATCACCACACTCATCAATCTTCTCAAATCCGCGGTCGACAGCTGAAGCGCATCAGCGCGGATAATGGCACGCATGCTCTGCCCCCTCTCGGCACAACAATACTTATTGGATTCAAATAATAGCTAAATGAAATTATGGTTAGTGAGGTCACCAGTTTTTGATATATCATGTCCATTTACCAAAAACATTTAATTGATGAAAATCGGATTACACATTTGACAGTCCAAATTTAATGGTGTGCATGTTGACTGCCGAACTGAGTTCTGTAAGCATATGGTAACTTACAATTTCATGCTCAATATGTTGTGAACTTTAATCCTGGTTCCCTCCAAGGTTTTTACTTCGGAGAAAGAGATCTGATTTTCGACTTTTTCTACTTGGAAAGCTTGCGTTGAAGTGCCCATTCTTCCTGGTAATGAGATCATTGACTCATAGTCTTATTTTTTTTTTGTCGTCAGATCGAAACATTGATGACCAACCTCCTACTGGAGTCCATTGGAAGCGATATGGTACTCATATTTCATTAAGGTAACAATTAAAGTAAACGTTATTGCATATCGATAGAATAAGAACTGAGATTTTAAATTGAAAAGCAATATAAAGCAAAACGGCATTATCCCCCCTTATATAAAACTACAAACCTTATTTCAGCAGATGAAAACTAACACAAGTTATTAACATGAACATTCTGTGGGTATGTATTTAAGTATATATTTTAAGATAATGATGCAGTTTAAGTCTAACTGATACGTAATTATGTTCAGTAAATATTCAAAGAAGTAATAAACACACTTGTGAAATTTACGATTATGTCAGCAATGTTCCATAAATATGAAATCTTAGCTACTTAACTACTAAGGCAGGGTTAAGGTCACATCTTTTGCAGCACTAACACACACAGCATGCACAGGAGAATTAACTACCCAAGACTAGGTGAAAAGCCCTCAAGGTCCACCAGTGAGGGGGTATATTATACCCGATTCATCAGCGGCTGATCGATCATGTTATGACAGCGGCGCCCGCGCCTCGCGCCCTGCCATTGTTACAGGTTTATAAGGGTTCCTGACAACAGAACATTGATATACAAAGTTTGGATGGGATAATTTGAGTAAAAAAATATAGTATCATGAGTGTGACGTAGTGGTGCTTTGGTCCTAGATACCTATTAATAATTATAATTCAGTGTTTTAATAGTACAAGGAAATCTGTTTAGTTTCAAGCGTTTTCTGTTACGCTAACCTGGTATTAGTTTCAATATGTTTCAATTATTTTTTGAATAATGCTGCTTATTCTGTTGTTACATCTCTAAACTTAAAATTCTTTCGTCTGTTTCTTTCATTATCAGATAGAAAAGGACAGATGATTTTATTTAAGTTTTAAAGAGAATTTAAAGTTTAGAGATGTAACAACAGAATTAGCAGCAATATAGACTAGAACTAAATAATATAGATAACAAGATTAGTTTAGATCTTAAAACCTGCGCTTGCCACTGGATGAACCAGCATCATTCACAACCTTTGTGGCTGAAAAAACTCTCAACAAAGTATAATTTGATGAAGTCTGCGCAGGATTTGATCCAACATTTTATCTAGCCGATTTATTTTAAACCGTATCAAAATAATAATATATGGACGTCATGAATAAAGAATGAGGATGCGAGTAAGGAAGCATAATTACAGCAATAAAACTGCTATTAATCACAATAATCTTACAAAATGTTCTATCTACAGAACACATAACCAACAAGACATAACTTGGAGTCGCCATTAATATCACAACAGCTAAAGGTCAACAACATAACAAACTTTATGAATCATAACTTGACATAATTCGATTCATCCGCGATACACTATAGCACATAATTGCTTTACGATAATCAACTGATGAGGAAAGATTAGGTACTTAGCTGTTGATGAACCTAATTTTTAGCCCTAATTTTAAAGGGCCCATTGGTGACCACCTACACCAATGGGCAAAAGAAGCAATTTTGAAGCTGACGATGCAATAAATGTATATGCAAATAGAAGTATTTCGATTTTATCAAATAATATCAATATAGAATCATAGCAAACTAACCAATATGGTTCTTAGTGGCAGGTGAAACTGGCTAGGGCCCAAAATATCTTACTGGGGTTCCAAAATATCCCCTTTAAGACTAGTTTCTATGCATGTGTCATAGATTTTTTTATACCACTTAGATGGCAGACAAGCGCCCTGCCCACCTGATGTGGCCTATGGACATGTGCAACACCAGGGGCGTCACACTTGTGCTGCCTTCCTTCTAAGGCCCTTTTTGAAGAACCCCATATTGTAGACGTTAGGGAAAACTACAGCAGGGAGATCATTCCACAGCCTAAGCGTGCGCGGAATAAAATTCCTCTCATACCTCACAGTACGCACAGTTGACGGATGCAACGTGTGAGAATAGATTCTCTGCCTCCGGATTTGATAAAATTTTGTAAACTGTCATTTTATTAGGAACGACAAAATTATTCAACAATATATTTTTAATAGAAACCTTACCTCGTATTGCTTCAGCGTGTCCTTTGCTGCTGTTTTCGTCTGATTATGCAGTATGTAAAGTTTTCTAATCTATACCCTATGTTAGTGTCGTGTAATATGTTAATGACTCAATAGTAAATGGCCTGCCACAAGAAGTTACATACCATGACTAAATGTCAGCTACAGATCATCAGCAAATTCGCTATATGATTCACAATTTGTCGTAATCTAACCCATGCGACTGAGTAGGCCATCGCACACCTTTTAATCAGCTGTTTGAATTTAGATATTAAAAAGCATCAATTCTATAGTTGGTCATAATTTGCATTTGTTTTGATTGGTAGACTATGTATATTTATTTAAAAAATGACTTCCAACATTATTAATAGATATATAGTTTCTGCCTTTGAGTATCAATTAATAATAGTTTTCCTTGAGGCCGACGTAACATTGCGATTTATCGGTATTCTGTGCTAAATACCAGATATTGCGATGATATCGAAGAATTTCCAATATCTGTTTACGTAACACCGTGTATAGGACTAATTCCAATTAATCAATTCTGCGAAATTTTAACAATCAAGAACATTTTATTACACTTTCATTTTTTTTTGCATGGGTTAATATAATTATTCTTCTTCAACCTAGCGTTATCCAAAGCTTTCACCTCAGAGTCTGGGGTCCGCTTTACCAGACTTAACTGCGGATTTGGCTGGACCTCGATATTTTCCGTGAAGCGACTGCCATCTGACCTTCACAACCCAATGGTGACATTAGGCGATATCGAAGCATTGCACCTAGACCGTTATTGTTGGACTTTTTAGGGCTTTTTAGACCCGTAACGACTGCCATAGATGTTTGTATGGCAACCGGGACCGACGGCTTAACGTGCTCTCCGACGCACGACCAGACCAATGCAAATACCGATACCCATTCATGCATACAATTTTTGCACTGAGCGGGGATCGAACCTGCGCCTCCTGCGCAGCGGCCGAGTACGAGTATAATTATTATTAGATTTCAATTTAAATCCTTCCTATCTTAGCGATTAGATTACATACAAGTTTTAAGATTTTATTTGAGGTAACAAAAGTGTTACTCGTATATTTCCCAAAGCAATACCGCATCTATTTCCTCGCACACCACTAGTAGTCCGGTGTCGAACAGTAGGCTAACCTATCGGAAAGAGGGGTACCGCCATTGTGTGAGAGATCCGCGGACGATGGATGGTAGGATCACTGATAACGCCTTATTTAATTTCTATTGCTCCATAAAGTGTCAGCAATAACCATTGAGAGGGTGAAGGGGCTTTATATTTGAACTAAGTTTAGAAACAGCTTTGATAAAATAAGATGTTTCTCTGGACTATTAAACTGGCCGTTACCAACGACTTCTATAGTCTATTGCTATATAAGAGGGATCACTCACACGTTCACTGCTGGCCATCCTCTCCAAATTTACTGGTTATTCTTCATCCTACAGTAATCATATATACATATAGATAAACTCACGCCTATATCCCCGAAGGGGTAGGCAGAGGTGCTAGCACCCACATTTCGCCAGTTTATGTTTAGGTCCCAATGTAATAGGTGGCGAGCCTATTGCCATTAACCGGGCACTTATAAACCTGCGATAAATACACACATAACTTCGAAAAGCATCGAAAAATCATTGGTGTGTGCCATGGTGAACCTGGGATCGAACCCGAGACCTCGTCTCAGCATCATACATCAGTAATCATACAGCAAATGAAATCCTTTTTTTTATCTTCTTTGAATTGCACTATTTTTTCGAGTCCACAAGACAGTGACCACGCTTGTTGATCAATGCTTCAGTGTTCGGTATGGGTATACATACATACATACAACATACATACAAATCACGCCTTTTTCCCATTGGGGTAGGCAGAGACAACATCTTTCCACTTGCTACGATCTTGGCATACTCCTTTCGCTTCTTCAACTTTCATAATTGTTTTCATACACGCACGCCGGTTCCGGGTACTCTTGACCTGGCCTTTCTCCAAAACGTTCTGGATCTGGATGGGTATATGGAAAATTGGAACTCGAGTCTGGGTTAATGTCTCCACCAATTATGAAACAAAGTACCAATTCAAGTTACCAATTTCCGTTAAATTAAACGAGTTTAATATTGAAGCAATTATTCATTTGTGCTTTTAATAAGCCCTTGTCTGTTATTGTTTCGAATCTGATTTTTTTGTGTTTGTGATTGGTCGCTCATGAGGTTGTAATTAAACGTCCGCTCATACAAAAACACTCCGGAAATATAAAAAATCTACATGCTTCAGAGTTATTATAACCGACGAAACGAGTATTAATTGCAGATAAACGCATCGCGATATACGTGCGGGCATATGCCAGGGTTGCCAACAACCAATGTAATAAATTACTGATTGCGATGCACATAGGACTACGGCATTATACGACAAATATTTTTTTTTTAGCACTCTGACTTGTGATTATGTAATACATTTTATTAAAACACAGCTATAAAACAGTATGTGGTTGTTTAATTATGCATGAGCTCATGATATATTGCACTTGATAACTTTGATCAGGTTTTTTGAGTAAACACTTAAAAAGTTAATCTAGGGTTAGAATTAATAGGCAGTTTGACAGATTGAAATTTAACGTGTGGCAATAATCCCAGTCATACGCAGATATTTCAAGGTTTAATATTACTAAGAAAACATAGATAATAAATATATTGACAGCGTATACTATGGTTTTATCGATCGCTTATTTCAATTTTCATTTCAATATTAGACCATGTCTATTAACATATCTCATCAACTGTACACAAATCAGTATAATTTATTAAAATTTCATCAGCTCCATGCTCATGGTACAGAGTACGTGAATTAAACTCACAACTTTGTACTGATTTCATTTCGTTTGGTTGACAACCCTAATTTAATAGTCGAATGGCATTCGATGCTAAAAGCTTTAGGTAATAGTGGCGAGTGACCAGGAGGTCAGAGGTTGTACGTAGTTGATTGTATGTAATAACCTCTTCATTACAGTTTCGTTTAGAAAGTCCCAGATTGTTTGTTTAGAAACATAATTGGCCATCATTAGCGGTTTATGGTCCTCACTGAAGTGGATATTATTATCTACTTCATACTTTAAGTAGGATGCGTAATGATTTATTTAACGAAAGGAAAATAGCTGCTCGTTTATTGTTAAGTTAATGATCAGTTATATTTAGAAACGCAAGTATTGACTAATATCTATACTTAATACTCCTAGGGAATTCTTAATTGCATAATATGGAAATGGTTTAGTATACGTAAATAGAATTACTCCTTAATGGTTAAGAGACCGCGGTAGCCTAGTGGTCTGTGTAATGGACTGCTGAGACGAGGTCTCGGGTTCGATCCCAGGTTCACCATGGCACACACCAATGACTTTTCGATGCTTTTCGAAGTTATGTGTGTATTTATCGTAGGTTTATAAGTGCCCGGTTAATGGCAATAGGCTCGCCACCTATTACATTGGGACCTAAACATAAATTGGCGAAATGTAGGTGCTAGCACCTCTGCCTACCCCTTCGGGGATATAGGCGTGAGTTTATGTTATGTTATGCTTAATGGTAATTGGAAGCAGGTGATAGTGGGACCAACATAGAGTTGAAAACAGTGACGACTCACCCTCATTCCCACTACTGTAACTACTATTCAGTACAGTATTGGGAATGAGGGTGGAATTAGCCCCCTACTGTTCCTTCCTGTACACCAGTAGTGACCAATGAACACACCGAGTAGTGACACTTGGAAAGTTTCAGGGAACGTTGAACTATCTTGGAGTAAGAAATACATGTAGTTAGAGTTACAATAAATCCACTTCTCTCCTTAGTAAATCGGGAGACATTGGACGCAAATAGACAAACTACACTTAAAAAATATTAATTTGTACCCAATACTTTAGAATTGTTGAAGGTCGAGTTATAACTAGGTGGTACAATTTGATGGCACAAATTAGCCTAAAACTGGGCCGGGTAGGTACCACCGTGCACTTTTGCGAAAACCCCTCCATAGTAATCCAAGCAACCGGTGGCTGCGTTCAGGTTTCAGGAGGTGCCTAGCCGGAGCTTGAGGTAATGGTTGTCGCCACTTGTGGGACCAGTGGGTATTGGCGTAGTCTAAACCAATATCTGCGCCTTAGCACGCAGTGCTGCGACGACAGTCACCTCTCTTTTCATGAGGCCGTCATGACATTAATGGTGAGAGTTTACGTCTGGCGAGGTGAAGTCATTTTGACGTGACTGATATACCTATAAAAAAAATATGAAGATACGGTAGTATTGTCTGACTATGTATGACATAAATCTTTGAACTAAAAAGATCGACGAGATTTCTGCCTAACCTATTATGTCATCAGTGTTGTCATTATGGCTATGTGACCTCTAAAACATCCCGGTGCTTCCTTGTAAGCTGTCCATTTTTATTGTCCTTCCGCAGTGCTAAAACGACATCATGTAAGATATATATAACTAACGGCTCAGATTTACATCTGATTAGAGTCATTATAGATTCCAAGATTAATAAATAACTTTGTTTTGGTGTTTTATATTTTTGTGGATTATCTAAGCTGACTAAATATTTTATTGGTTTGTCGAATATAGTGGGAGATAATTTAGTCTGAGTTAGATTAGTTAGAATAGGGATAGTCAGTGACGTATTTGTACCATTGTAAGTCTTTACGTATATTATCAGCAGTCTCTTTCATTGCATGTCAGCATTTTCACAATGCAACAACTGTCAAATGATATGAAATTTCTTCCTCGATGCTGCTCTGAAGTGAACTTCTCTGTTTGACTAAACTATGTGATGAAACTCGTAAGCTAGATATTATTTAGTTATCAATTAATGAAACCCTTTCTGTTTTTTGTAATATCTGGTAAATTTACTAGGAAATATTTAAAGGAAATTAATCATTAAATATTTTAGGAAATGCTGTTTATCCATTTTACTATATTAGGATAAGGTTTTTATAATTTCGCAGAAATATTGGTTCCCAGAGGAGAAGGAAACTCGACAATTGCAATTATGATACTATGTGCAGTAGATATTCACTTGTTTCTTTTAAAAATGACGTCCACACTACAGCACCTGTCATATGCAACCTTCATGATGGTCATTCTCATTTCCCTCAAAGTCCACAGTTGAAACAATTTCTTACTATCGTCGTTCGCACGCCGCATGCGCGTCCTCACCGATGTGACGTCACCTCAAGGTGTTTCCTTAATGCTTGCGCGCGCGCAACAAAGGATACGCCACGATACGCGTCTGATACGCGCCTGCTTCCGCGTCGTGTATTTGTTTGGTATTTTTCCTATCTGTATGGAGGAAATCTTGGAAGGATACCATTTTTTCTGTGACGATTTTAGTGTTATCTGTTACGCTGTTTAGATTCCTGTAAAAAAAAATTACAAAGGCTTTATTTTTGGTGGGTACTGACGCCAGACGCTTTATGATGTATAATGGTAGCAAACATTGGTATCGAATTTAACACTGGGGTAAATTTAAGCTAGCAAACGTGGGGTTATATTAGGATGTTATTATTTCACTGTTAGTTTTCAATGAGTAGGTATATCAAACTTTTGAATGTCTAATTTCTCAACTGCCGTTCTGTATTTTGGCATTTTTGGTAAAGGAACGTTTGGACTAGACGTTTTTTTTTACATTTCTTTAAGAGTGTCATATGGTTTATTGAATGACGGGTCGATCCTCTTTCACACCAAGAAATATTCGGACCATGGTGTGAATCGCGGAAATTGTCTATTAGTTATAATGTTCCATTGTTGAAAAAAGAGTAGATAAATTAAGGGACGAGAAAATCGGTCAACTGAGACGAAAGATGAGACGAGAGATACAAACGAAGCTAAGTGACTAGCGATACGACAGTAAATATGTTACAAAAATTATAAACACCTAAATTACAGTATCAACGTTTCCAACATCACAACAGTATAAAATAAACTTATCAATCATACCAACAATCAGCTGATCTGAGGTCATTACTACGGAGTGGAGCCGCACGTGGGAATTATATATTCAAAACAATGGACACGCTGATATTATGTGTGATAGTGGCCGTCGACAGCGATACAAAATGCTGGACCGACTCACACTTACCACATTCACGAAGAGTTTGGAGGTGAATTGGATTGAACAGTCACATTATAGGTATTTCACTTCCAATATGTATCGAGTCCTTTTTTGTTTGGTTTAGGTATATGGGCCCTACCAAGGTCTTCGAGCTCCATGCTAACTGCACCTAATAGTTGGAGTACCTGCTGACTGATGGACGAAGCTCTGGTATTGGATTTTACCTCGGAATTGAGGGGAGAAAAAGAACTATATTATACGGTATATATAGCTCCATAATTCGACTCCTGCTTCATTGCAAGAGATTAATTTTCGTTAAACTTTAAAATTAAATGAAGGTATATCCTCGTGTTTTTTCCTCATTCTTTTTTCCTAATTTTTTTTATTTCTTAAGTTTCCTTCTAAGATATTATATTGGTAGTGGTCACAATCATGTGCAGAGTCGTTAAAATTCCACTTCAAAACTTCACACTACGATTGAACTCACAAAGATTACATATTTCCAAACGAATCATTCTTACTAGCATCTTTCTGATTAAGATTTTCGGATTGCTTGGTAGGTTTATTCCCGAAGATAAAAAACAAAGATTTCTACAAAGGTTTTAATTGTTTATGACGAATCTTTAAGAATTAAATTGCAAGTGGAATAATTAACTTCAACCCAACCAGCTCACAAATAAAATAATTATTTACTTCTGCAACGTTAGTGAATCCATTTTATACTCCGTTGATCACGAAAGAAATAAATGGCTGTAATGTTAATATTTATAGACTGTGTGAGTTTACCTTCATCACTGCATAATATGTTGGTTAAATAAATTTTACTTATTCTTCGAGGAATTACTTGCATTTAGCAGGCTACTGTTGTATCTCATTTGGAATGCCATACATAGAAGCTTACTTCGCATGTAGTTATTTTCTTGTAATAGATTACATAGCACCGGCCTAATGTCCGTCACAGATCAATATCGAGCGTTAAGAATGTGTAATTTATTTGGGATCGTAAACAAAGAACAAGTTAACGGAATCTCGGCCAGAATACTTTCCATGGCACCTGTTTCATTTTCATGTATGTAACAGTTAACACGTTATCGATGGATCAGAATGTCGCTGTATCGCCATCGGGACAGTTCGGCGTCGCTCGGCTATCTTCGGAGCATGTAGAACTTTTAATTGCCACAATTATGTAAGAAAATTTATTTGGTGGCGTTACAAAGAGCATTGTGCGGCAGTCCCACGGTTTGGGACACGTAGACTCGCATCTCGTCTGATGCTTATCTCTCGTCAGCTCTTGACCTTGCCTCGGGCGTGACCTTTTCAGCTTTTCTCACAATGTATTTACTCTATCTGACTTCCCGATCGCTGCTATTATTGATACTTCCGTAGAAAATATTCGCTGCTTGATACCTCATAACGTATTTAAAACAATAGGATAACTTTGTACAATATTATTCACATCTTACTTCTGTTTTCTGAATTGGATTTTAGTGCAGGGTGCTAAAATACAGGAAAAATTATGCTAAGTTTTTTGGACACAATGAATAGCAACGCTAAAACTCATGTATGTGATTGAAATATGTAAGCTATAACGGTATTAGTGTGGCATAACAATGATGCAAGCACCTACAAGCGATATTTAACCACAAAACTAGTAAGAACCCATTAGGTAAGCTTGTTTTGATCTAATAAAATATTGTCCCTATGAGAAAATAGATCCACAGCTGATTAGATTAATACAACATTAGTAGAGATTTTTAAGAAAACCATAAGCTAGTTGACAAACGCAGTATTATTTTATATGCTAAATCTCTCGGTAACTTTAATCCTAAATGTTTGTAAAATCGAAGTCGAGTACAGCGATAGACTAGATTTCTATTTCAATCTGATAGAACTGTACCTACAACTCCTTTCCTCAACAGAATCGTTCAACACAGTCCAAAACATTATATCCCCGTCAAATCTACGTGTCTCCATATCTCTGATCGTTCCAAGAATAGCTGCTATCCTAAAATCATCTCACCTCGAGTCTGTTGGTACAATAAACTGGCGTATTTAAGGTACATTGTCGAACACACAGCCACGATCAGATATATTGAGCATTGACGACGAATCGAGAATTATCCTATCTCACCTAATCGGGTCTTAGTACCTACATAGAAGTCTACAGCAACCGAATTGTAGAATATTAAACTTTACGTCTTTGTATTAAAGGTGGTATTAAGTGCAAAGATAACGTGGTATTGCCGTGTGTGACAAAAGGATTTGTCTGCAGCGTTTAGAAATAAACGATACGTTGATTGCGTTATGTAAGTTGACGGTTTAGTATTGTGTGGTGTCATGTTTTGGATTAAGGATTTCGTTTTTTATTTAGTTTTGCATGTGAACAAGGAAATACAGACAATGTTTTGATTTAGAGTTATTGTTGGTTTTGAAGGCTAGTTAGTGTAATGGGAAATAGTTTTGGACATCTAACGTTATAATATTTAACTTTCATTATTCTGCAGTATCTATCTGTGACTAAACTTCCAGATGCGTTGCACGTGAACGGATGCATATAGATCCGCCTACTTTATGCGTAGTATAGGATGACATAGGGTACTTTATTTTCTCTACTATTCTTCAGATTCTAGTACGATCTTCATATAAGAGGCCGTTAATCTGAGGGTAATAGTAACTGTCATGCTAATTGAGACCCTCATTTCTGAGCTTTTTCTTACCATCAGACGAGGTACAGTCATATTGACGTAACAATTATGAAAAAATTATCATCTATTTTTTTTATAGTCGAATGAAGATGGTTAGAAAACAACCTATTCACTCTAGACTTAAAGACTCCCAGGTTATAGCTTTCCAGAAAACCATCGGAGCTCAAAAATGAACTACTAACACAAATTAGCAAATGGACATATTCCATCTACCAGAAACTCCAAGCCCAGATACCACAATACCGTGTTTTTTTTGTATTCTTGATTATTGACCACTATCTCACCTGATGGTAAGTGACGATGTGGTCTACGATGAATCACGCTTGCCTAGAAGGATCCTATTCACTCGTGACTTAAATATTTCCAGGTTATAACTTTCCGGAAACACTCAAGATAGAGGGAAGATTGTCGTTCAATAGTAGAAGTTCTGCAAATTCAATCACTGTGTCACCAGATTAACGGTTCTTTCTAAGCAACAGCAAGGGGACATAACTTTCAACCCTCCACCGACGCATACATTGTACAATACAGACATACAAACAAGCATTTTTTATCCGCTAGTCTGTACACGTCGGGCCGCGGCGTCACTCCTAATACGGCAGCACAAAAACTCCGGGTAATATCGTAGGGCGCTTTGTGAAGCACGTACTGAGCGTCCTTCCTTTAGTCGTTGGGATCACTGCAGTATATACCACGGAATATTAATGCTTTAATGTGTGAACAGATCGGGGAAAGGTGATTTGGTTCATGCCTTTATCAGTAATTGATGTCCGTGATTTCTTTCTGTCTGCGTGGATAGGTTGTCTTAAGAAGTCGCTTTAGACTTTACCAAAGGAATTTAGGTGTTGTTTAATAGTTTCCTCAGGATAAAAGTTTGTATTGCTTCTAGGATACATAGTTTTCGACAAGTGACAATAATAAAATTGTATTTTATAGTTTAATAATGGATACTGTAGTAATATTTAATATTTGAAGTGACTGGTTGATATTCTAGTTGAGTTAAGTTTAGAATGCGCTTTGACTGTTTTTGACTTATTGTTTTTTGCAGGATTATGAAATATAAAGAAACAAACTATGTTAAGTATCAAAAGTAAGCGGTAAGTAGGGTAGCCAGAGCTCACAATCCCCCCCCCCCCCCACCTCCCCCAAACCGCCCAACCCTCCCCCCTCTAGGGTCGGCAGCGTGAGTGTACCGCTCCTGATGTTGCACACGTCCATAGGCCACTGACTATTTCCCATCAGGTGGGTCGTGTGCTTGTCTGCCACCTAAGTAGTATACAAAAAAAATATATTTGGGTATCAGTCGTCACTATCATCAGTAACTATTGACCTAATTAGAGTATTAGTACACTTTACTAAAATATAAAAGTTAACTCACATTAAATATGAACAAATAGACGTCGAACAACCTTAACTTGTTTAGAGAGCGTACTGCATAACATCTTTAGATTGCATTGAAAGCATTTCTTTCAAAATGGAAACCAACTTACTTGAAGTGGGATCCTGCTGGTGGAATGAATTGCCAGAATTTGAAGTGGGAATCCTGCTGGTGGATTGAATTGCCAGAATTTCTTCCCGTAGCCATCTTGGAGCTTCGTAGCAAGACGTAGCTTCGCAGTTAGAAACAATATGTTTAATTGATAGAATTGATACGTGTGAATTATAAGTATTTCCTACACCTAAATAATAATAAATCCCAAATGAATTGGCTTACTAATTTAAATAAAAAAAAACTGTTTGTGTTAAATTATGTTATTTTGCCGCAAGATTTATATAAACCGCCTCTTCCGCTTACGTACTTTACATAGATCCATATCTACAGCGGAATTTTATCTTCAATAGGTAGTTGAAGCACTAGATTTAATTAAACTACGCAACTTATAGACCAAGTAAAAATATGTTGAGTAATCCAACGAAATCAAATTTATATTTTTTATTTAATTCCCCAAGCTATTACTAGAAAATCCTTCGGTAAAAGAGCGTAAAGTTGTCTTGTCATCTGTATATAACAGGTTAGAAAACAAGTTAGCAATTGCAAGGTTGTTCCTGCACATTATAAAACTTGTCGTCATAAAATATTATGTGTTATTTTATCATATACTGTACCACGAATCGAGATATACATCGCATCGTCGTCAATGAATGCTGCGTTTTTATGAATGTGCGCTCGCGCTGGAGCCCCACCCCCGCACCCCGCGCGTCAAACCCCTGCGTCTGACGTCACGGGACACCATTCACGACGCGGTGACGTCTATTCATTATAAATTTAATTAAATCGTTGCCTACGCCTGTCAATGTCAAACCGTGTCTGTTCTTATCAAGGTATGTATCAGCTTATTTCAAAAAGTTCTGAATGACCTTCCCGGGTCGTCTGAAGAGCGCGGCTCTCTGACTTCATTTTATGCATAGACAACACTTATTAGGTATTTAAAATCAATCATTATAATAAATGGTAAATAGTTAAAGACATTGTACACAGTCTATATAGACCTTAAGTAGCCTATATTTTGAGTCCTAAAATGTAGATTTTTTTTATTTCTTTTTTTACCTATGTTAAGTCCGTCAATTGACTTAACCCCGCTGGATGGTAAGAAGCTAGGGTAAAGTCCTGAGGGTACAGGCCGCCATTATAGACACCATTCGTCCCAAAACGGTGGTCCCTACCTTGACGGCCTAGACAGATACTTTTTCAAGCCCCGCTTAAAAAACCCGGGATTGTAGGAAGAAGTAAACACATTTTTTGTGAATACCTACCTGAATATTATTGATCATAGAAACACCTAGACCAATGTAAATATACATATTTGCACTGCGTGTGATTCGAACCTGTGATCTCTGACTAAACAGTTCAACGCTCTACTGCTATCCGCTACACTACAGGGGTCATCTACTATAATCTGTGTCCATACTAGCTATAATATTCTTAAAAGTTTACCAACTAAGTATTTCAGAAAATAGGTAGCAATTTGCCGCAAAAAAAATGTTTCCCACGGGCGGTGCCGCGAGCAGCAGCTAGTAAGATCTATTTCAATAACTGCTATGTTAAGCAAATAATACCAGTACGATGTATCGGATAAGTTAATTGGTGGCAACAAGCATCAACAGCTGAGATGCGATCAGCGGCCGGCGCTAACGACTGCTATCAGCGATCTATTCAAATGGACGCTCTATAAATATTAATATGAACGTATTATGTATTCACAAATTTGTTTAATGGAAACACAACGATTGTTGTTTTGTTGTGCGGAGAGTGCGCTGTGTTCTCGCCTTGGGTCATGACGCGAACATACAGGGTGTTGCTGTAACTTGTTATCTGATTACATAGTTTTGTAATATGTTACAACTTTGAAAGAAGATTTGAATTGAAGACCGCGGTAACCTAAGTGGTCTGGGTAATGGACTGCTGAGACGAGGTCTCGGGTTCGATCCCAGGTTCACCATGGCACATAGCAATGACTTTTCGATGCTTTTCGAAGTTATGTGTGTATTTATCGCAGGTTTATAAGTGCCCGGGTAATGGCAATAGGCTCGCCACCTATTACATTGGGACCTAAACATAAACTGGCGAAATGTGGGTGCTAGCACTTCTGCCTACCCCTTCGGGGATAAAGGCGTGAGTTTATGTTACGTTATGTTATCTTACAACTTTGACTTGAATCGTAGCTCACTACGAAGCAATCTCATAAGTGAATCACTCTACAGAAGTGGCGGGCTACCAAGCACACTTTCTTCTGAATTTTCCTTCGCTAGTTTTTTGTACAATTGTTACCATACTATCTTTACCCTACCATGACGTCATCCAATAAACTGTAGTTGCAGCCGGTCGGTGTGATTCCCATAATAGTCTATCTATACTTATAATAAAACTGTAGAGAGGTCAATTCTGTACATTGAATACATTTTACAAAATAACTATTGGGGGATGATTGGTGATCGATACTAATGCAAAAAATGCAATCAGTAATTTTTTTGTCTTTCTGTCTGTCTGTCTGTCTGTCTGTCTGTCTGTATGTGCACGCATGGATCAAAAACTACTGGAGGGATTTTGATGAAACTTGGTAGGATTATAGTTCATACTTCTGGACAACATATAGGCTACTTTTTATACAAGCTGATACCCGCGGCTCCGCCTGCGCGTCGTTTTGAAGTAGGTTATCGTTTTTTGGTCATATCTCCGGTTCTACTCAACCAAATGCAACCAAACATATTTCAAATGTTAAGTCTAAGCAAGACCTTTCTAATAAAACAAAGACGAGAGGTTAGACGAGTGGAGACCAGTGGAGTGGGGAGTGGAGAGGAAAGTGGTATGGAGTGGAGTGGTAAGTCGAGTGACGAGTCGTTTTATTAAATAGACTTGGTGGCGATACCGATTTCCACGCGGGCGGAGCCGCGGGCGGAAGCTAGTAGTTCATAAACTTGCAAAATCTTCCTAAACTTTTATAGAGTCGGTAAATCTTAGGACGTATTGTAACGATATTAGTTCTTCTTACCTTAAACGACAATCACAAAAATTGTGTCACTCTATAGTAAATATTTTTTATTAATGCGTTCAATTCAGTCTAAATTAATTTCCTGTATTCATATGTCTTGTGTTCACCAAAATGTGCGTAGTAAATATATCTGTTTTAGAATAATTTTATTAGATTAATAATATGTATTTTGGTAGAACCGCAAAAAAACGTTGCATTAAAATGTGTATTGGTTTCTTATTTTCTACTGTATTCATGCAACATCATACATAGTTAGATATTTTAGAGTTAGACAAGAATTCCGGTATCAGTACAATGTAAAGACATAGCAAAACTACGCAATTACTCAGTCTATACCATTCGCGATATTACCCTATTTTATTTGTATTATTATTGATGCTTTGATCATCTAATAATGTGTTTGATACAACTGTGCTGTAGCAGAATGTCCTTAATCGTGTCAAGTCGACCTTCTCGCTTATATCCACTAACAACGGATATTAATCACGATTGACAGTTCGAACTACCATTTATGACAAAATTCGAGTTGTCGCACAAGGTGACTCGAGTAAATGTCACTGTCAATGCGTAGTATGTAGCCGAAGCAAGCATCGGCAACCAGCTGTCGATGGAGATGTTGGCTGGTTACGTAATGTGTCGATCGTTGACTGAGCATTGTTTTGTCCTAGGTAGCGAGTGTTGCGACTCACTGTTGTGTGTGACGTCACCGCTCGCCAGGGCTACTACCGAAGTGAAATTGTCATAGCAAGTATTTTAAGCGGACGTTTGCAACTCCTTTCATAACGAGTAACCTTTTTATATAAATTGATGCATTCATGTGTCATAATAAAGAATTTGCATTCATTACTCACAGCTCATATACAGTGTGTTAAAAATTAAGGTGAAGACATGCATTTTGCAACATCGTGTATAACATTTTCTTAAATTTTATTTTGCATAATCTATTTTTTACATTTTAATGATGAAACTTGAAAGGCTAAGTCAACGATAATTCATTTGTATCCATATTCATGCCTCATAAACTTCAGAATTAATGATAATCTGTTCCTAATAAAACGTGAAATTTATTTTATTGATGTTCAATAAAATGTAATAGTCGTAAAATAACGTTTTACATATTGCACTCTATTTCAAACGAGGTAGTTAGTGTTCTGCACAATTATTTAGAGTGGTGACGAAATCACAAAATCGTCAACCCTACGCGTGCGGGAGGTGCGTGGGCGCACCCAGGCATCGCGCAGCCAACACAACCCCGCTCACCTTGAACGTTATAAAGCTAAAATCTACCGGAGCTATGTGTAAAAATATCACCTCCGCATTTAGCCATAAACATTGAACACTAATGAATAATTTGACTATTAGGGTTTCGTCACACGAGCTCGATACCGTGTCCGGTGGACGATGGACCGTTTACCGAACACCACATGCCAACCACCCTTGCGCGGCCGAAGCGCAAACTGAAACAGCCTGTATTACTACGCCTTACGAGTATTTGTTTTAGTAATGAACATACCGAGTTTTAAATAATAAAATTTATTCATAAGCCGGCACTTACCATATTTGAGTGTGCGAACCGGCGTCCATATGTATGAGTGTTTAAGATATTCTTATTTATGGGTCTATGTCAAGGTCACGAGGCGCTTAACTGTGGTATCATCACTTTGCATAATATCAAATTATTTATTCGCACTGCGCTAAACCGTCTGTAGTACGTTCAATTTGTAATTCAAATAAATTGTTAGCATTATTCCCGTGGCGAGCGGCTGTCATAATTGTAACGTGCGAGATTTTTTTCCTCTCGCTTATTTGAATAACTCGCGCGAGTCGATCGATTAGCATGCGCACGCGCTGATTTATGCGCGTTTTTAATTATTTAAGGCGTCTCGGGAGACAGACAGGTTGCCCCATTTTAGGATACTTTGCATATAGGGTTGTAATTTTTCGTGAATATTAATAATTTATAACCCATTTTGACAAGAGCTATTATAGTATTCTTTTGAATGCTAGTGTATGATGTGTAGAGCCGCGTCGCGTGCCTCCGCGCTGCCACCGCGCGGCACGTGCTTCAAACTAATTTAGCGTAATGAATACGTCGAGTGGACATAATTCGCCCATTTAACATACCGGGCTCCTTTATTATAATAAATAATTGTTTGTGCACATAATTATAATTATTAAGTGCTTATGTTATAATTAAAATTAATAAGAATTCACAACGAGGGATCGTAAAATAAAATAGAAGTGAGACTTGACGTCATTTATGAATGACGAGAAGTTTTTACCTACCTGATTTTACTTATAATAAAAATTGTACTAAGTTAAAAGTTTGATGATGATTAGTACCTATGTTAGGTCTAATCATTGCTAAAGTATATTAGATATCTGAGGTTGAGCATGTCTTAGAATCGTTGAGAAGTATACTAAACTTGCTACTACTAACCACAGTTATGGTTAGTAGTAGCAAAATCCGAGTGTAAATTTTCGCTCTCTTGATAGAGTCAGGTGGGCTGTTGTGTCGAAGTCGTTGAAGCGTGCTTCCTTGAGCCAATTAAAACAAGTCCGACATGCCTTCTCTACGTCCCCCCCGCCCCCACCCCGCTAGTCATACCGTCGCCCCGCGCACTCCACAGCCGCGACGTGCAAAAACATTGATAACACAGTTAATACATACTCTATAGGACGGTACACGAATTGCTGAATAATTTTATCCCAAATTATGATCAAAAATCATAAAATTGAAAAAATAATTTGTTTCGAAAGTTCACCAACTATTATAATAGCTACCTATAAAGAATAAGTACTTAATAATTATCACATTCCAAAGACCTTTCATCCTTGTAAAAATAACAATAAAATTGTTCTCCAACATAAGCCAGTACACGGTATTCTCGAATAGTGTCAACAACTTCTGTATTCGGTTACACAAAACGCCTAGAATTTATTCGTGGGAAAATGATGGTTAGGAGAAGCAAAGTGACAAAACGCCTAACCTCAATTATCGACACGCCGACTAGCTTACTGATTTACACCTTTTTCTATTCATTCAATTTCAATTAAGTACAGTTTAGGGCCTAAACGTCCATCAACTAGAATATTGACAGTTAGATTTTATCCTGTGAATGGCAATGACACCTTTGCACGGCCGCAACAACCGTGCGAAAACACATCCTATCTGCAGTTTTACTTGGAAATTTCATGGGTCAAAAATGTTAGACCACACATGGCCACTTCCCTTTTCATTGAGTATGACACATAGTTTTAAAGGTACATTATTATCAATTACAAATAAAAAAGTTTCATGCAAATATTTCTGTCCAATATTTTAATCCATCTGAATATTGCAATTTAATGTAAGTATTTCTTTAGTGTAATGTCGATACTCCTCTTATCGCTATTGACAGACTTCTCCTCGTATATTTTTTGTTGTAGTATTATGTCAAGCAATCAGAAAGTAGGTAGTTCATATCTTTAATCCTGCTAAATAAGAAATTCGAAAGGATAGTCCCATTTTTTTTCTCCGTAAAAGGATAAAAGTGAATAAATGTACAAAACAATTAAAAGAAGCTTGTGTAAGACATGTGCAGACAGAAGTAAATGGCAATGTCTCTGCTTACCTCAACAAGAAGAGCGTTAAATATGTATAAGTATGTTATGCTATTAAGATAACCAACAAGCAGTCGGCCTACTTAACGGTAACAGTATCAACACCAGGTGTCGCTCACGTATTGCTGTTCTGCACCTGCAGAGGGCAGAGAAAGCTAAAAGAGTGAGGATTAGTTGAAAGACCTCCAGCAACCTTACCAATAATCCTACCAAATTAATCAACTGTTGAGAAGTCGGTTCTGCTCCCGCAGAACTGGCCTATCCGTGCTGAGATAAGTCTGAGTAAGACTGCCACCAGGTATAATCCTTGATCCAGTGGTGCACCTCGAAGATCCTGTAACTTCTAAGGAAGAAATAATGTTAACCATGTTCTTTAACTAGATGGACCAAAGATCTGATTTACGTGTTACGTAAAAAGGGTCTGGTTGAAAGACCAGTGCTAGGCACCAGTCTGGTACTACTAGGCTGAACCTGGCCCTATTCAACACACCTGCGAGGTAAATGGCTGTTTTAACTCCTGTATATGTTCTAATTTTTTTTTGTATTTTGTACGTACCTATTTCGTAGGTTCTAAATAAATTAATTTCTTTCTGTATTTGTATAAATGCGATACAAAACTAAAATACTGTCCAATATTTTCCAAGTATAAATTTAAATATTTGTGGTATCTAATCTTATATCTCTCTGCCCGGTGTTTCCATCGAAAACTATGCGCGGAAATTACCCCAGCACCTAGTTATCTATATATTTATCTATAGTATCCAGTATTAAAGCGATTGGTAAAAATAAGTGAAATGCCACGTCGATATTAAAATTCCAACATATGCGTTGAAGCCACGGCCGTCTAGTTATTTGTATTTTTTTATGTTGTGGGCAATAGTCGAGTCGTTGTGAGGCTATCAACATTTTAGGTTTATCTGCGTAACGGCTACATAAAGATGGGCTGTTCATTGGTGGCGCGACACAGCGTTGTAATTATGTCCGGCGTACGCCTGCGTTTTCTCTTTATACATTTGACATGCTTACGAGATCACTAGGCGTGCGGTGGTTTTCGCCACTAAAACTACTCACATCAGCTGTTAAAACGCATAAAGATAAAGTATAAATGGAAGCCACTATACCTATATCTTAACTGGAGAATGTTAATATGGGCAATTCTTTATGTTAATCATCAGCAATTCTGTTTCGAAAAATACTTTAGTAATTTACATAATTGCTTATTAATAGATCGATATATCAAATACTCTTTCAATAATCACAACAGCTTCTATAGCTGTCACTTATTAAAAAGAAAAATCTTAGCTTTTAATAAAGTATATATTTATCAAGCTTTGTCCTCTTATTTTCTTATCTTTTGAATCGGATTTATAATCAGTATTAACATATTTTAACAAATAACTAAAGTGATGTTATCTAATTATTAGTTCTGGTAAAAATTCACAGTTAACCGGATTTTTGAGGTGGCAACAATAATCAAAAAAATTCGAAGAATAACTTGGTAACAACAACACGAGGGCCTGTTTCAACTCATGTGAAACGGGCCTATCATTGATCACTTATCTGTTAAGTATAAAAGGGATTAAAACAGAAGAATGGAATTACGAACATTGATGAAGAAGTAGAAAATTATTTTAGAATTATTTTGCGCCAAACCTTTATCATCGGTACCTCTGGAATGAGCAATACCATCCATCCAACAACACTAAGTTTTATAATAAATCCTTCATCGTGCAGGTTGCACGACTATAAACTACTCTCTCGTCTTTATTAATGAGACGTTCCCAATCAATAGCTATCTTTCAAAGAACATTACTTCTAAGTTTTACCTTCTTTTTATTATGTTTCTTTTTGCTATTAGTTTCAATCTATAGGTTTTAAACAATTACGATTTCTCGTGTATTTTTCTTGTTTATAATATCTGATTGCTATTTTATTTGTTACGATAATATACACCTTAGTTCTCTTCATCTCCTTCTATAGTACGTTCTCTCCGGTTTCTCTTATCCCTCTTGATCAGATCTTTCCGTACCGTTCTTTAATTATTTTTTTTCGAAACTTGAAGAAGGCAAGTGATGTTATTGGACTATCTATGCAATCCTGATGTCTGATAGTATATAAGTATATTTAGTGCGTAGGATCATTGCAATATTATGTCGGAGTCTATCGTCCAATGCTGCCTACAACATCTGCGGGTTATGGACAGAAAAATTGTGAAACTGCTCATCTTACTGACCATTAATTTATGAGCTAGTGGGTAGATATTTGTACAAAGCTTCATTGTAGGGCAGTCTTATATTTAAGTTGTTGTGATTGAATTCATTGTTGAAGTAGAAAGATGGCATTTATAGTTCCTTGAATAAAGTATTTTGATAGATATAAACGTCAAAAGCTTTATATTGGATTTGATATTTAAATTTAACTTTTTATGCGGCAAAGAAGCAGGTGTAACATATAAAACACTCACGCTTGTGTATCTCCAAAGAGGTAAGCAGTGGTGTTTAAACACACCCACTTTTATTCTCGTTTCATGTTTGCTTCGTTTGCTTCGAATAAAAAATGGACAATAGTAGCAAATAGAGGAAGGAAGTGTAAACTAATAACTCTAGAAGCCATCAGAGTCATAATTAGAGTTGTTGCTGTCAAGTCTGAGTCTACTCAACACCTATCCAGTCGCAGAAAGCACTTCCATTTGACAGTTTTTTTCAAAAATATATACGTTGGAAAATCATAGATATGATACCTATACTATCTTAGAAAGTAATCAGAGTGGTTGCACATTAAATACTTAAACCTTAATTGTATAATAACTCAATCCAAGTGACTTCACGTCCCCCAAATGCATTATTAATAGAAACTTTCGAAAACTGGACGTCGGTTTGGATTCCTCACGATATTTTTTTATGTAGATGTGATAATTTATTCTTTGACTTCTGTAGCCGAATAAGCAAAGTTGTCATGCAATCTAGACTATCTCTAAATAAATAAAAGTCATTAAATCCGCAAAACTCCCGCCACTTGATTTCAGTCTAGAGTTGACAGACGTTTAATCGTGGAAAGTGGAATTAATTTCTAAAATGAAATCGTAACAAGGTGCCTCTTTAGTTTTAGATAGCGGCTGAACAGTTTAAGCGAAAATACGTCAGCAATTATGCTAATTGCATTGATTTCATTAATATAATTAAAAAACTTGTCCGAATACCAATATTATGGTAATTTATAGTATTATTTAATTCACTCCCATTAATAGTGTCTGGCAGACGATGTTATAATTATCATTGGTAGGTATGTGCAATATTGGTTTGAGTAGGTATGTACATTATTAATTAAAAAAGTAGACCTATTAATAGTCACCTGTCTCCTAAACCTGCTTAATAGTGTAACATATTTTTAAATATATAGGTAGTATAAAAAATATATTACGCAGTGCCATTAAGATTAACACTTGGACTAATAATAATTTGGGTTCTGAAATGCGACTGAATATATTTTTTTATAAATACAAGTATTTTATATAATAGATATATTTTTTAAATATATAGGTAGGTAAGTATAAAAAACATATTACGCTGTGCCATTAAGATTAACACTTGGACTAAGACCATTAAGACTAACCCAAATTATTATTTAATTTGGGTTCTAAAATGCTTTTCGAAGTTATGTGTGTATTTATCGCAGGTTTATAAGTGCCCGGTTAATGGCAATAGGCTCGCCACCTATTACATTGGGACCTAAACATAAACTGGCGAAATGTGGGTGCTAGCACCTCTGCCTACCCCTTCGGGGATATAGGCGTAAGTTTATGTTATGTTATGTTATGTTATTTATAATTATTAAATATGATTGCATTATGCAAAATCAACATTAAAAGGTACAAAATAATCAAGTACCTATAAGTAGCAGTTAATTTTGGAAACAGTCGAGAACCGAACCGCCATCTGACCTTATATTGAAAAGAGCCTTCACAGCGTGAGCGATTTCTGCTCATCGCCGGCATTTCTAATTAAAATTAATTGACCTACCAAACTTCGATAATGAGCCGGCTTCCCACCAGGTGCAAAAACCGCGCGAACTTAGTTTGAATGTTTGTGAGACACGTACCAAGTGATATATCGCAAAATCACAAGTTACCAATTAAATTATTTTATAAAAATCCATTTACTGATAACAATATGTAACAATTATTTTACTTTACACGAAATATGGAATGGCAATAGGCTCGCCACCTATTACATTGGGACCTAAACATAAACTGGCGAAATGTGGGTGCTAGCACCTCTGCCTACCCCTTCGGGGATATAGGCGTGAGTTTATGTTTATGATGTACACGAAGTACGAGTATAATTATTATAACACTAGCTGTGATTTGGGGCTTCACCCGTGGTACACTTCGCGTCCGTGGCCCGAAGTGCTTCCGTAATTTATAAGTTCTACAATAAAGTATGGTAATTTGCTTGATTTGATTTGCAACACTTCTTGTCACTCGCAAGCTGGTCCTATCAGAATGCAATTAGCAACTAACATTCTGTTAGTAGTCCCTTCTTATTAGGGGCAATATGGACAGGCAAAATTCTCACAGGCAGGCAGATAAGTGACAATGAATCACGTATCACGATATGAGCCCGGTTATAAGCAGTTATAAGTTGTTATAAGTGCCCGGTTAATGGCAATAGGCTCGCCACCTATTACATTGGGACCTAAACATAAACTGGCGAAATGTGGGTGCTAGCACCTCTGCCTACTCCTTCGGGGATATAGGCGTGAGTTTTATCACGATATGAAAATATGGATTCAGTACTTTGACATTTTGTTTTTTTTTATACATAATAATATGTCCTTAAATAAAACCGTATATTGTTCAAACTGCTAACCTGAGCCCCACAACCTTCCAATAAATCAGGAAAATTCACATAGCTAACACTGAAGTTACATTTAAAATTCATTTGCGTAACCCTCAGATCAATAAAAAGTCCAAGTTTGTAACCTAACCTGTTATGTTATTGTCTATTAAATCTGCTTACAAAAACCGCGAGCCTCATTACTTATTAATTGAATTACAAACCGCATCATTGTAACAAATAGTAAGATTGAGATTAATATCGTGTTTTAAATATTCATTGCGTCTCGTTTGCGTGTTAGATAATTTATAGAATACGTCATAGTTCGCGTGCTTTTTAACTACACTGCGGATGAATGTATCGAAATCGGGTAAGGCGTGCAGACATGCATAATTATGTGGCGCGAGACGCGAGAGGCAGCGGAAATTACATGCTTCGGTGTAAAGTGCACAGTTGTAATCAAAGTAAGATTAAAATTGTTTTGTTTATTTACATGCCAGGTAGCCATTAATAACTGCCAAAAACTTCCAAAAATACATCCTTAATTGCAGATTCTACTCCAACCTTATTTCATTACTTACTGTAAGTTTTACGCCTTATATACATAATTGACAATATATAATTGTAAATGCACATTTAAAAGTTTTTAAAACTGGTTTTATCATCCCTGTTCCCCCTATTTTTGCCATTTGGGAGCGAACTTCTACCGCTTAGTATACGTATAAGAGTTTATTAAAATCAAACATATAATTAATCGCTATGAGTTTATAACATACGCACCATCTATTCTTAGTCGACATCGTTTTTGCGTTCGCAATTACATTGAATCGATTGATATTCATTTATCGAGTAGTGTAGAGAATCTCGCGCCTACACAGCTTTAACAAATCTGTACTTCTGTTTTATACAGGGTGGACGAATTGTTGTGTGCTTTTTATATTATTTTATAAGCTACTAAAAGATAGCTCTAGAACTAAATGGTAGGGGGTCAAAAGTAACATGAAAGCGAAGGCTGGAGTAACTGACGGTACTAAGATTCTCGTACTTACCCAACAAGCAAAGTAGCGATAACAGGATCTAAATTTAAAGCTTAAAGTTATATAGTAGCTATATAAGATCTAAAATAATACTTTTAGGTGATAGTACGGATATAAGAGAGTTTGCTAAAGCACCAGCGATAGTAAGGTGATATAAAAGATATAGAAAAAATACGCTGCAGCTTAAAGTTGTATAAAGGTGCTATAAGCTACAACCTTACAGTCGTTATTGCAGCTTTAAGTGAATTTTAACATTAAAAGCTCTTTTGGAGTGGCTAATATCACTTGCTGATGTAAATGCTCTATTTAAGTGCTATGTATACCTTTAAGTGCTAAATATCACTTTTGATGTTTAAGTGGTTATAAGAAAACCTTCAAGCCGTTTAAGGGTTATAATAATCAATCTTATAACTCTTAATAGTGCAGTGATACAATAGAGTTAAGGTACCCTGTTCAAACACTATAAAGGCGTTTTAGCGCTTGAGGTGCTAGAGAAGCTTGAAGCTTTATAGCCCTATAAGAGTGCTAGTGTGGACATTATTAAGTCTTATAGCGATATGATTTTTGTTTTAAATATGAAACCCTTCTCTATCACCTTAAGCTGGTTAACGAGGTTATTTATATTAAAAAGCTTTAAAATACTCTACATTAGTGTTAATAATCACTTTGAATGTTAAAAAATTCCGTTATATCGCCTATGTGGTAAATATTAACGTCCATCTTTTATTTTACTGAACACACTAAGTAAATACAAGCGTGCCTTTTCGTATTTAAACAATGCAAAGGGAAATTAAATCATGGAGTGTGAATGAAAATCCAGATGGTATTATGACAACATAAAAAACTCAACAACTAACTCTAGTATAGACTACAATGCTTTACATTCTAATAATTCGCGTAATATAGAAGAGGGTTCCGTCCATCAAAATATTGAAAATAAACAAATTAAAAAGTTTCGACAGACTAGTAAAGTGGAACAAATGAACATTAACACGTCAAGTGAACAGAACTGCAGTTTGGCTGATGAACTGATGTGAAATGTCAATTTATTCTCGATAAAAATATTTTAACTCTTTATGGTTTTATTCCAAGCAGTACCTGATTAAAAAAAAAAAATATAAATGTTTACTCAATATATTTGAACGAACTGAATATTGGAATGAAAATGAGTATAATATGTATATTACTTTATAAGCACACAAGACTCAAAATAATACAAAAAGAGACCAAAAAGGAGCCATGAAAGCCCATATTTAATCAGATTCGTCTATGACCACCGATTACCTATACGAACTATTAGGTACCTAATCGATGTCCATATTGCTATAGTCACTGTCGTCACTGCTATCATCACCTACATTAATTTATAGGTTCTTTTTCTAAAATATTATCTATTTTCATATTTCGAAAAACAAATTGTGTGGTAAATAAGTACACCAATAATTATAATCTTACTAGCTTTTGCCCGCGGCTTCGCCCGCATGGATGTCGTTTATCGCGTCCAAACATAGCCTTATATCTCGAGGTCTAATCTAATTTACTCCTACACCAAATTTCATCAAAATCGGTTCAGCGGTTCAGGCGTGAAAGCGTAACAGACAGACTATTTTGAACAGGTGGCACTGATTCCCACAGATATTTTGTATTAGCTACCAAGATATTTCATATTTTATACCCCTGATACATAAGATATGAAGATAAATAAAATACAGTTTAAATCAACACATTTATTTATACCTATAAGATATGATCTAAGTTGCGACAATAAGAGCGGGTACACATTAGGCGCTTTCAAACGCGCGTTTTACGAACTAGAAGAAGCACGCGCTTGCATGTGTAACGCTGGTTTCCTCTTCAGTATCACGTTGTGTGAGCATAATATTTATTTCTTTTACTGCAGCCTCGTAAGTATTAATGTTGTTTCTTATAACACTGCACGGTATGGAACACCAATGCGCTTGCGGTAAAGATGTATCGTCGTTTATAATTTTTTGTGGCTGTTTAGGCCACCTTAGAACGCTATTGTGCTCCCATGTAGACGGTACTGCAATTAGTTTTACTTTATTTCGCTCTTTGGTCTGAATTATTTTAAACGGCATACTGAAATATAAAAAGTAACTGTTGTAAAAAGAACTTGTGTGACTTGACTATGCATTCGCACCATTTGGCACCAACGCGGAAAACGTCACATCGGGGCCTTTGATTATTATAATGAAAGATCGGGGTATTGTATCATTTTCTAAAATTAGTGTAAAATGTGTAAAAACGGTGGATTTTTAAACATAACATCTTCGACAACGTGCACAAGTTTGGAAAAGTGGCATATTACCGTGAATTGTGCTTTTTAACGTTGATTCCAAAACTCCATAGAAGCCTCTAATAAAGTCTCCACTATTTTACTGGGGCAAGAAGAAAAAATCCATGGTCATGGGTACCTATGACCATGGATTTTTTCTCAGACACGAAGGGAGTCCATGCTCAAAAATTACTAAGGGGGGTTTATACGTAAACTAGTAGAATACTCACGTTTTAGAGATGTAGGATTGTAGGTAGGTATATACTGTACGGCACTCGCAGTCGTCCAACACGTCGCTTTGTTGTTGCCGTTGCCGTCCTCGCGTTGTGCTCAATGTATTTTATCGCTAAAAGCAAGTTAAAAATATAGGGTAGTTTCGCCTGTTTTCGACCGACGCCAGTTCCCGACTTTTTTACCGACCTGTTTGCCTAATCGGCGTAGAACAGCAATACCGATACGATTAGAACCAAAACAAAAATACTGTGGCAATCTCAAATAGTTCGGTTGTAGACACAAATAGATAAAGTGCATATGTGCAAACAGAGTAGGGAGTAAAAAAATACTGAAATATGTGGTTCGCTAAGAACATGACAGAAAGCGTGCTTCACTACGAAAAGAAAAGTGAGGAGGTTCTGCAGTTGACCCTAGATTTTTTAATTGTCGTTTTATGTTTTGGACTTGTTTGTTATTTGTACAGATAGATAATGAAGTATAGTATCTATTAAATATAGGAGTTATTGTAAATTTATTTGAAAAGTGTGTATAATTGGATGGTCGGTAACTGTTACCTCATTTTTGTAGAATACCTAATTCTCGACCCGCACCGTCGAGAATTGGCGTCACCGAGTCCAAACACTTGCATGTTTTTATACATATTGTTAAAGAAATTACTGAACTTAGATTGTGAGTTTGAATCTTATTTACATGAGAATCATGTCAGCCAGTTCGCGACCAGACTTTTTCAAGCACGTTAACAATATCACGTGTTGTAAAACCTTCTAGGTCGAGAACAGGATAGTGCAATTAAATAGGCCTATACCATATTCCGACTACTATTTTCGGTGGGTACATATAGGTATGGACATACATAACGGCGAGTACATCTCGCATCATCAGTACGCCGACGACATCATCATAGTTACAGAGTTGCTGGAGCAGCTGAGCAAATTGCTGCACAGCCTAAATGGATCCTCTCGGCGCGTCAGTATTGGTGTATACATACGCCGGAACTGGTTACACCAAGACCAATTGCCATTCAAGGGAGAGTTGTTCAAGAATAATGTCTACCTTGTGCAGGTTATCCAGCTCGGTAGAAACAAATTCGAGTTAAAAGTCACCTTAAGGATTGAATTGGGTAACCTAATTGAATCCTTTTTGTGACTTTTATTTCACAAAGCATTTGGCAAATTACTTCGGCTTACCACATGGCCTCTTCAACCAGTGAATTCTATCTGTTAAAATATACGGTGCCGAAGCGTGGACAACAGTAAGGTTCGTCCACAACCTAGTCGTGCAGCGGGCTATGGAGCAAGCTATGATCCTTTGAAGGATAATAATCCTGATTCTTTGAAGGATTCGTTATGCCAATGGACTAAAATTGCCGAGATAACTCGCAGAATAAGTAAGCTGAAGTGGCAATGGGCTGGCTACATCTGCTGAAGGACTAATAATGATCGTAGAGCAAACGAGTTCTATAGTGGAGACCGCTGATTGGCAAACGGAAGATGGAACAGTACCTAGGATGGACATAAATTACCTGAAAAAGGTGGCTAGGATAGACTGGAGGAAGGTGAAAGATCGAGTGCTATGGCGCACATTGGGAGAGGCCTACTGCCAGCAGTGGACTGCAATAGGCTAATGAGTGCCATTAAGAAATAAACTTTAATTTTAGTTAGTAAAGGTTGATAAAGCAGAGGAAGAACACTGATTTGTAAATATTATAGTCGTGTTATCAACTTTATAATGATTATTTAACATCAGTTTATTGTAATAACATAATTTATATTAAATTCTGTCAAAATACGGGTTTCATTAGATTACAAATTAATAATTACTAATGTTTTACTTCACATATTTGCCATCTCACCTAATAGTCGAGAACTGGCGAATATAACGTCGAGAACTGGAAATTTCGGTCGAGAACTGGCGAAATCGGCATTTTTGGGTTTATTATTTTCTGTAAAATTATTGCATTATCTTAATGGAAGATAAAGGATATTAAATGAAAATAGACTATATTTACTATGTATCAAAAATATTCTCTATCAATAATTCATATTAATTCAATTTTATTTTTCGTTCCGAAGTTGACAACTCCACTAAACGGTCGAGAACCGGCGAAATGACCCTATTATATTAGATATAACAATTAAACACAGAGGTTGCAGTCTTTAATTTATCCCGAACAAAGTACAAACTTTAACACTATTACGAAATTAAGCGCGTTATAATATTTATAATTTTCGATCACAATTTATTAGTTGAATAAGTAAGTACCTACTTATAATAGTTAGGTATGTAATAAAACAAGTATTGTAACTACTACTTTGTTAATTGAAAAGTGCCTATTTAGATTTATCGTATGACATTCACATTATATACCTATTTGCAAAGATACAATAAACTTGATGAAAATCTTTTATATTAATGGTTTACGTATCTTACCAAGGAACCCAAATGTCCCACCCAAATACTTATGATAAAAAATCCTTTCAACGATATGAATTAAGGCTCTAATCGCCGTAGTTGTACAAACAAAAGTGCTAATAAATAATTTTATAGCACCGTTATAAGCTCATGAGTTCTAAAAAAGAGATAATTATCACGATTGCCGTTAGCCTAGCATTTAAATTTAAAACTCCATTATTGTTTACAAATATAACCTAAAAATCTTGATATATCTATTAATAAAGTTTACTTAAATCATTGTTGTTTTCTCACAATTAAAGATCTAACAATTTTTGATTAACCATTTGGAAGGGATTAGTACAATTAGCAAAATTACAAAAAAATACTAATATTACCGCTATATTTTGGTTTAAAGATGTCTTAAAACGCCTTATTTCAAAGGCGCTTGAAAATTGAGATTAAAAATAGTATACATAATAACAGAAAAAATACAACCGCAATAGTATTTCACTTAAATATTCACTTAAGGTATATATATTGTAGGACTTACCGCTTTTTGTTAATCAACGCCATTACGTACACATCACACATGCTAGATATAAAAAACAAGAACTTGCACAGAAGGAATTAGGTACATATAAAATATTACAAAACGCAAAGATTTTATTTACACTATTCTAGCGTTTTTGCATCACTTTAAGTGATATATGATACCATCTTACATCTTTAACAGAACTTAAGCGATATAAAAAATAACATCTTATAACTAAAATAGAACCTCAGGCGATTAATATAGGTTTTGCAACACTTCAAGTGATATAAAATAGCATATTATAACTTTAATAGAACCTTTTTCTATAAATAAAGTTTTTTCACACTATAAGTGATATAAGACTGCATCTTATAACTTTTATAGATCTTTTGGTAATAAACACAGCATTTGCAACACATTAAGTGATATAAAATAACATCTTATAACTTTATTAGAATCTTGGGTAATAAATACGACTATTTTACTCTTTACTATCGCCATTGGTAAGAAAATACCATATAGTAGCATTGTTATGCCACTTATTTATCACTGTTGCAGTTAATACGAGCTGCTGTAGAACTTACAAGTGCTAACATCGTTGCCCAATTCGGACTATAAGAGAGTTATAGCGCGCTCTATCGCTAATTTTTAGGCCGCGCTATCGTTATTGGTGTTAAATTGAACAAATAACCGGCTGTTATAGACCTTATTTTATCGCTAAATTGTTAGTTGGGTACTTATTTGAAGAAATGCCAGGTCTGATAAAAACTCTTACCGTTCAACTGTCCCTTCGTGGAAACTGTTTATTTATTTCTATTCTATAATAACTCCATAAATCTTAGATAAATGGAAATAATAAATAATGGAAGTGGAATTACGTAGGTCTAATTAGGTATGAGTTTATGAGTAATAAAGGCTAATTAGACAGGTAAAACAATTACGCTGCTATTTAGCACATTTTTGTACAGCACAATTAGATGGATTAGTTCAAGTTGTGAAGCAGACAGCCGAAGGTCTTTGACCGCGCGGGTCTCGCGGCAGGCCATATACGGCTGTGCGGAGGGTGCCCTATAATTATATAAGGCGTGTTGTTCAATATTTTCACAGCATTTCCCAGCCCGCTGTAGCGCAGCCAACGGTCCGGAACACGCCGCAAAAACCGACACCGCATCACGGTCAAATGAAGATGTGTAATTACTTGTTTTTTATTAAAGTTATCGGTATTTTTTATATCCATATATGGTGCCCGCGAGCCAATGCCCGTTTACGTTGGCTGGTCTTCAAAATAATAAGTCGACGTGAACCAGCCCCGCGAGGCCGGCGCACACATAAACACTAGGTTTTATTCTCAACATTTCTATTATCTGCTCCCCGGAGCCCACCGACTACCGCGCGAGCTCGCCAAAGCACTGCTTGTAATATTTAGGTACATGTTTATTATTATAACTTGCAGCGATAAGACCTATACCTTATACCCTCTTTTAATTCTCGTCTGCACTATTGAAAGAGTCCTGCTCAATTAATTTCGCTCATAAGTAGTGGATGCGGTCGTAAACAAGTCACAGATATCCTATAAATGGTCCCGAGGCAATCGTGCGGCAGACATTCGCGACGATACGACTCGGCCGCTGCATTGCGAGAGGTATTATATTTTACAACAAAATACCAATTTTCCTTCAAATCGCCAATAAATTATTTCGCCTGGAGGTGCGCCTGCGCCGCCGACCGAAACGCACCTCGTGTTAATAGCGGACGGGACAAAAAACGTTGTTAAATAAAAATGGCGAACAGTTATTATATAAGTTGGTCAGACGTTTAGGGACCCCTGCCGCGGGGCGCAGACCAGCTCATCTGCGCCTGCGCCGCCGGTTACGACGCAGCAAAATAAAACGGATGTCAGCGCATGTCAAAACTTATACTGAGACGCAATAAAATAGTTGACACTTTACTGGAATTTATAGTAACCATTTTTCTTGTGATCGCGCGGCTATCAAGGTCTACACCACGAGAGCGAATTCTTGCTCACCTTCTCCCCACAGTCAATGCCGACATAATTTTTAATGTAGGCTGTCAACGCGCCTATTACAATTGCTAAAATATATGGTATTATGTATAATTCCATGCCTCTATCGCAGCCGTATCATATCCCCAGCAGGTGGACGGTGCCGAAGCAAAACGATTGGCAAAACTGACCAAGGTGAGCCCACACATTAAACAAATAATTTGCAACTGATTAAAACAGTGATGTATCGGCGTGGAGCCACAATTGGTTATAAATGAGGCAAGAACAATTTTCTAAAGGTCACTTGTGTTTTTATTGAACTAATTAAAATATGTCAACACTAAAAATATTTGCGTCTTTTTAAATTCTATTTCCTTATTGTTTTTATGTCATGAAAATTTTGTTTTGAAACTAACTCCATCTTCATATCGGTGGTAGACATTGCCTCAATCAATATACCTAGCTTTAAGTAGGTACTTACAGAAATAGTCCAAATGAATTTGAGTCTATTTAAAAATCCATTTTTATATGTTAATCACATAAATGCCATAATATATCTTATACGATAAATAGTATAATACAAAATTAATTAAGTATCCTGATCTTCTTCGAATCAATAGCTAATAATCTTTTTCTTCCAATTTAGATATTTTTAGCCCAATTTGGCTACGGCCACAACGTTAATTAACCGTTCGTATAGGCAATGCCTGTGATTTTCAACCGTAGTTTATTTATAATTAATTAAATTAGTGGTAGCCTCTCAAGATGAACCCACTATTGGCACAAGAATGTTGATTTTATTAGAGAATAGCATTCACTAAAAATGATGTGGACCTCATTACATAAGCACTTGACATGAATTATGTATATGGGGACCACAATAAGATCATCGCTGGAAGGTGCATCAACATGCCCCGACAAGTTGATCTAAAGCAGTGCCTGTGGGGTGAATAGTTTGTGCCAGGATTATTATGAAAATGGCCTGGAACGAAGTGGAAATTGCTCCAAGTGGATCTATTACGCACGTAACGCAGGAGCCCGCTGTTCCCGTATTAACTCAAGCCCGAAGTAAATCTTGTCGACGCTGGTGAACAACGTGTGCGATTTTTGTGCGACATTTTACCCATTCTCCTCTTTTCTCTCACCCTTTCTCCTCTGCAAGTGAAATCGTGTTCCTTTGACTTCTTTATTAACAATACAGAATTAGTACAAAATAATTTTGATTACTTACATAATCTGGGCCCGTAGACAAGTGTCACAAGTCTAATTCACTAAGGAATAGAAAAGATTGGATCGACCAATCACACTCCAGCTCGTGATCCCGCCGCGGCACGCGCATCGTACATCGGCGACGAGCTTGGATGTGATTGGTCGACCTAATCTATTCGATTCTTTAGTAATTTACATTTATCTACGGGGACAGGTACGCTCAACTCATACCTACCCGGGTAGTTAGAAACAACAGCCCATAATTGGCTTCATATAGTTCCATACGTTTAAATTCTTACAATTTGGTAGTCCGGTTTATTATTGTTTGGACCGCCAAGAGCTTTGGAACCCGAACTAGCCTCACCTGCAAGCCGGTTGACCTGCAGATTGACAGGGGTTGACACAGGCTTTCTTAGGGTCGGGAAGGCTAGATGGCAGTCACCCAAAGATAATAGGAGGGAAGTGGATCCCGAGGTCCTACGTGTAGCTTTATACGCAACGTTTGTCGTATGATGAAGTAATACCTCAGACCTCATAAGCAACATCATTCTCAAGAATGCTGAAATAGATTGTAGCAACGCTGAGTAACAGAATAACAGCAATACATGGCGGTTGCACTGCGGCCTTGACCTTGCTAAACAGCGGTCACGTGTACCCGGAGGAACAAAAACTTGTTGACAATCTTTCCATATTTTGTCTAACTTGTATAATTATTGTTTTTGAAACAATTCAACAGACAAAAGACACCGGCAGGTCAGGTTACACTCCTCATAACTGACGCCCAAAATATATAAGTCCCAGTTCCTTACCCCATCCCTTCCTAGCCCCCTTTTCCCCCTTTCAGGGTCGGCAGCGCAAGTGTGATACCCCTGGTATTGCTCACGTCCATAGGCCACGGTGCCGACTTTCCATCAGGTGGGACATATGTTTGTCTACCACCTAAGTAGTATTAAAAAAATGAACTTATAATTTTATATGTCCATAATTGTAAGCACTTATGAACATATAAAAGTGCCAGTAATGGTGACCCTCTTTCCTGAGACTTTACCTTCAGCTTACCATCAGGCGAGGTGAAGTCAAATTGACGTGTCCTTATATATAAAAAAAAAACTTGGACCACAGTTGGGGCATAATAAATCATTATATTGATGTTAGTAAGTTAGTCAAATAAAGTTCATTTTGTTAAGTATCACCACGTGTCATTGCGTAGATGCGATTCTTCCGAATAAAGAAAAACAAGTTTACCTCTAAACTAATAACAATAAATTCGACTAGACGTTTTCGTTCAAAATCACCATGGGCCAGTTCTAAACACATTATTAAAAATTATATATCGCAGTGGGATTGTGAAGTTACTGTTCAGTCGTTGTCAAGGGGAATAGCACCATATGTTACTACGTTTTATGTTTATAGGATGGCAAACAACCGTGCCACCTACCTGAGTAGGTATGCGGATGAACATTTCGTGGACATCGGCGACCTTCACAATGTAAGATTTCTTCGAGATAATACGGTACATAGCTACTGGTATATTTTTATGTGATAATTTACCTTAAATAGGCAAAAAATGTAACCTTGCGGTTTATCGGTGAGATCTGTAAAAGTTAAAATTGTTATTAAAAATAATAAATCCATAAAACAGTTACGAAATAGCAACATTTATATAACTTGGCTATTTTTTAATGGTGACATAAAATAGAATCAACAGAAACGTCGCTCGGCCAAAAGGTATTGTCACAGACTACACAAGCGGGAGCGAGCGCGGGCGAGAGTTGCGAACCAGGAGCGCAAACAATATAACACAAAATGTAAACATTAACACACTCGTAAAAATTAAAACCACAAAAGCAATGAGTGACTGGGCGTGGGCCGACAACATTCAATTATACGCCTTTAACACTTATAAACCGTCAAATTAACATGTCATGAATATTATTTAACTTTTCTCAATTATGTTAATACGATTGCAATTCGTAAAGTTATGTTGCCCTAGTATTAAGTGAAGAGCAATAACTGCGGGCGGATCTTTAGCAGAAATTTGCATACATTACAATACTTAATTCATACAGTAAACTTGTGTGCGCAAAGAAAAAATATACACACCCGGAAAGAAGAATCAGATCGGCGCGTGCGCAGCCGCCGACCGAGCATCGTGCCGCGAGATGACACTCTAAATATTCAAATCGCTGTCTTATTACCATTTTAAGGCAGTGAATCATAAAACAGTGTAAAAAAAACAAGGTGTTTTATCATCTTATTTGTTATGGATAACGGAATGTTTTTAAAAGGATTTAATAAATGTTTTTTGTCATGAATTGTTGTCTTTTGTTCCGTCATCATCTGATGCAGCAGCCACGCGGTTTCGTTGTCAGTTCACACATATAGACACGTATGCACACACATACACACACAAAACAACGGCGAGGAACCTGCGCGAGAGTCAGTGCAAAACCACCATGATCTATTCATATCTCATAGTTTTAGTAGATTGATTACGAATGATTGACGGTCTTTATATTCAAATGATGTAATCATTGTATGCTTTGTATTATCATATTAAAACAATGAATCAATTTTGTATAGTAAGTAATACGTTATATAGTTTTATGATCGGTTCTTATTTGTTATTCGATGGAATTGAGATTTATGATGGATTTTAAGTGTTCTTGTTACATTTACATACAAATGGTGATGACCAAAGTGTTAGTTTTGGCTAAAAACGATTAGGTATTTAATTGAAATACTACCTGCACCATGCCGCGTGACCCTATTAATAAAAGGAGATACAAAAAATAAACCAAAGCATCGTTTGAAATATCAAACATAAAATGATGAATATGTTTTAAGGAACTTGATTTTGAAATATGTTTTGTTCGAACCCCTGTAATTGACATTTTCAAAAGGTTCTCATAAATCAATACTATTTAGAGGCTTAAGTTTATATAGCATCACGTGGCGTTGCGCAACTTAAACACTTAATTTATTTTTACGCTACATGTCACGCAACAAATCATTGGAATATACAAGTCGCCAAATTCTAAACTGCTCACATATTTTAAGAGGTAACTCATACGTTTACCAATATAGTGTTAATAGAACCACATTCTTTATAGAAAGTACATTTTCTTCACCGTAGGAGGCATCGGTAGTGGTATACCTTCACGGAATAGGCAAACACAGATATTTAACGACTATTAGAAAACGGACCGTTATCTTAAACGACTCAAGATTTTTGTCTTACACCATTATTTTATAACCTTCCGTGAGAAAAATACTACCAAAATGTAAGCAGGATATCACGGTACAAAGTCAGCCAAGTACAGTGATAATATAAAATATTGTGTGAGAGATGTAGTTGAAGCAGACGGTAATATCTATCTATATCTATACATTTAATAAATCTGTAACTGATCGGTAAGAAAAAAAAATATTAGGGGACTTTATGAAAGTAATAAATGCCAAAACAATGATTTTTAGAATTTTTGTCTGTTTGTGTGTTTGTCTGTTTGTCCGCAAATTTTTGTGCGCGCTTAAATAAAAAACTACTGGAGGGATTTTGATCAAACTTGGTACGATTATAGTTCATAGTGCTGGGCAACATATAGGCTACTTTTTATACAAGCCCGCGGCTTATAAATGTACGGTAAATTTTTAGTCTAAACAAGATCTTTCTAATAAAAAAACCGCATCAAAATCCGTTCGGTATTTTATACGTCCATCGCGATAGCGACTCAAAATCTTACGTATATTTGATCACAATCGGCTGATTAGAATCGGTGATATAGTAAAAAACGTGAAAATCGACGTCCACGCGGGCGGAGCCGCGGGCAACAGCTAGTTTTTAATATGTTAGTAAATGTATTTGTTTGTGAAGTGGTAACAGGTTGGTCATTTGTCGCCCATCATTAAGGCACGTGACGCGTTTCCTTGTGGGTGTGGTAGCAGATCTCCTTGAAATGCGCGTGCCGCAATATGATATACACACATACCTACATACGGGTGTCGATAGGTTTGATAGTAAGAAGATTGTATTTTTTATATAAAGAATTTATATCATAAGCCAATAAGTCCAATTTAATATATTCACATAAGAAATGTGACGAATGAGTGTGTAGCGTAACAATGGCTATTCAACATGGATACGTGTTTAATGTACCTCAAAGAGAATGATTGTAACTTAAAAATAGAATGATTAAGTGTCAAATACCTTCTGTACATGGACGATGGGTGACGCTAGCATCGATTGCCAAGGAGTTATAAGACATGTTAATCATAAGTAATGAGGTCTATACATAAAAAAAGTTTGTTAGTGATTCTAGTTAGTGTCTAAGAGCATAAGAAGGTTTATTCCAACTAGTCCTACTAACAGTTCGATCAAGGATCTAAACAGGGAAGAACGTAGCTGTCACATTAGTAGCAATTTTACCGAACTTAAGTGTCACTAATTTAAAAAGTCCACTTTGATTTCGATTCGATGATTATGGTCGAATTTCAGTCGATGTTCGAATAATTGTAATATTTGGCAATTGTTGCGTATAAATCAGATCGGATAAGATTGAAAACTGTTAAAATATCTTCTTGAATGAAAGAAGGAGGAATAATGTCCTAAGAAACAGTAAATGTGGTTATAGATAAATTTGAGAAGTAATTAATATCTTTCTAAATTCGATTCATAGTTTCTTTTACTCAGTATTGATTCATCTTATACTACGACATAGCATTTTGTTTCTCCAAAGTAAACGGTTAATCACTGCAATCGAACTATAATTATGATCAGTCCCATTGATACTTTCACGTTCATCGATGCCTTCACATCGATGCCTAATGCAATTTGCACATTTTGTTTCTCCAAAGTAAACGGTCAATCACTGCAATCGAACTATAATCATGATCAATCCCGTTGATTATTTTCACGTTCACATAATATGCCTAAAATGCAATTTACAATGTTGGTGATCTTCGCTTTTGCGATCCTACAGACTAGACTGGTTAAATCTAGATTCATAGGTGACTATCAAAATGAAATTGTTCCAACCGGACCCGCGTTTTCGGAGAATGACTGGGTCTTTATAAAGATACACTTACTGACAACCGATAATTTATTTGCAATATTGGAGACTCGGGTTTCATTTCTAGTTAATAAACATTGTGTCGCATTGTTTTTGAGTGAAATATTTTGGAAAGTTTAGTTTACTTACACACATTAATATTAATTATTTCTTTGAAAAGAAAGTTTGCGGTTTTGTTTAGATGACTATCTAATATTTGCGAGTTGGATTATGTGTTTAATTACTTTTTGTATTCGTCTTGATTAAAAGTGATTTATGTGTCTAGATTTTTTCCAACTATTGAAGATTGAAGTTGATGTTGATACAATTAATAGATACATTAGGCCCATTGTCAGTGTAGTGTCCAGTTTACCTGGGCTGTGTGGAGGGGTGATTTAGCTCCATGTACATTAGCTCTCTTCTTTTATTTTCTTTTATTATTCTGTTTTTCCTATGTTCTGCAAGTCGTAACGCGTGCGCGTGAGACCCATCAAATGCTAAAAACATTCATCGTCAAAATTAACCGTTTACCATCAGGTGGGCGGTATGCTGTAAGTCAAGTTAATAATCTTAATAAGTAGTATAAAAAAGCAAGACAAATATCTATCTCGGTCTGGAATGAACTAGATTTTTCTTCAAAAATATCGTGAGGAAACCCACATGTCCTAGAAGAAATTCTAAAGACATGTCCGGTCCACCGACCCGCATTAGGCCAGCGTGTGTGGATTTAGGTCTAAACGCTCTCAGCTCTCTCGTTAGAGGAGAGGAGACCCGTGCCCAGCAGTGGGACATAAATGGTTTGTTAATTCTAATAGTTTTGGCTGTAAGCTAAAATCCTGGTAAGCTTTATAATTATTGGAATGATTGAGGCGTGCGGCCATATATTCTGCTACTGAAGGAAAAGAAAGTATGGTGAAAGAATGAGTTAAAGGCATATATAGTCAGATAGCGTAGATCTAAAGTACGTATATCTCGTAGACCCGACAGGTTTCTAACGCACCACGCGACGTGCACCGGTTCAAGAGAACATTTGAAGCAAACTCAAGTAATTAAAAACATAGCCGTTACGCCAATTAATTTCTCAAAGTCAAAAGTTGTGTGGACGTTTTCCAACAACGGTATTTTGTGGCACTGTGTTTTAAGGCTTTCGACTCCGACCGCTAGTGTAGCGCTAGAGGTGAGCACTGTGTCGGCGGTGTTTTAGAGGATGGTCAGTTTTGGAGACTCGATACGGTTTGGAGAGTTTATTGCCGGTGCTGGGAAGCGACGGTCAATTAATTCTGACCGAGTAACAAGCGGCAGATTTACGGTATGGCGTACTGAATGGCGTTTTCTCTTGGGCCGACGATTGACGCGATTATTGTCTAATTGGCACGCTAATGTGCTCAGATAGTAATGATAGCACACATTTACGCTCGCGTCTCGCTAGCTTTTTCGACAGGAGATTTCAACGAAGATAGTAAATAATGGTAGCAAAAAATATTTTTAATTGGTATGTCTTTGCGCTAGAAATCTTTATTACATATGCTCATTATTAATATGATTCTAGCTTTAACAAAACCTAAAAAAATCTTGGATTTTTCGACTTCCATATTCTAGAGAACCTTCCAGAAAGAGTATTTTATTACAATTCTTTTATTATTTAAATCATGCTAGTAGATAACTAGTTATTTTTGTTCATAGTATACCTATCCATTGCGGGCTCTGTACGAGTATGTATTTTAGGATACTATCATAATTCGTCTATGTATATTGTCGCTACTTGTAATAAGTACCTGAGACTGGACACAGTATTAAAGTACCTACATCAATGCGTATAAATCAATTTGTACACGTGTATGGAGTTTACGACATTAATATACGTGCTACCTAACCATTATCCTGAAATTATAGCAATTTATTTGAGCTTCGAATCACGGGGCATCGATTTAGTATCTAGGTTATAGTCGTTACTCCACCATGCACTGTTCAGTCCCCCCCCCCCCCCTCCACCCACTTGGCTATTTGGTTATTTTATCAACAGTTTTCAGCCTCCAAACACCGAAGAGTACCAATTCCCGTAGCTGGATAGAGTTATAGGTTGGGTTAAGAGGCCGTCTATCTATACCGGCCAGAACCTATCTTATCGTTCCGCAAGAATTGAAGGGCAGCTGTTACTTACTCATTTGTTCAAAGTACTCTGTACTAATTTAAAACATACACCTACCTGAGTAAGAAATGAGCTGAAAGCAGGGACGATTCTTGAGCAGAATAGACAGCAGTATAGAAAACAGTGATTTCAGCTTCACAGATCCTAGATAGAGGGCTAACCCCGAGGCATCCCTCACCACATTTCATAGCATAACTGAAGCACAGTGTTAATATAGTCGTTAATAACTGTATGCGTATCTGAATTTAACGCGAGTTCAGTGAAGTCACGTCGTGTTGCTTCGTCTCATCTATACTAATATTATAAAGTAGTAAAGTTTGTGTGTTTGTATATTTATTAAATTGTAAGGGGTAATCTCGGGATCTACTGAACCGATTTTAAAAATTCTTTCACCAACAGAAAGCCACATTATCCGTGAATGTCATAGGCTTAATATCATCACGGTACTGCCTAAGGGAGCGCAGCAATAATCATAAATATGATCAATTCCGGTAGTTTCCCATACATTTTAGGAAAACTGATAAATTATGAGCATAATATGTGAGTTAAAAAGGGTGCATCGGGGTTCGAAATACGCCACGGGCGAAGCCGGGGTGGGTCAGCTAGTAACTTTATAATTAAGTAGTCATACGTATTCGCCAGTTTAATTTATCATGCTTATTTATTTTTTGTATGAGGCTGTTAGCAAGGAGGTCGACCATTACTAGTACTCTCGTAAAAACTTCACGGGTTTAGATAAGATAAGATAAGAAATAGATTAAAATATTAACGAAACCATTGTTAAGCAAATATTTTATTTAATATTTATTCTGAATAAATTAGTTGTGTGTTGCAATTTCAGAATAATAACTTTCATAAGTGAGTAATTTCAGTTGTAGCAATTTGTTCGCAGCCAATATCTGCTTCCTTTACATCAATTTATTTAAATGCAATTTTAAATATGTAATATTTTTAGCATAATCTAATAAAAAATGCATTATTGGCGTTATTCGCTTAAGTCATAAAAAATTGATATGAAAGTAGCGACTTGTTATTGTTAGTTTAACCTAAGTTCGCGGCATCAATTTCCGCTCAGTTCAAATATTTGTATAGGTATGAATATGTCTGTAGGTATATTATCACAAAAATAATATTCCAAACTAGTCTTCGGTTTAAAATATTTATTTTTCTCTTTAAATAAAATATAATAATTAAATCATAACATCCTATTCGACTAAATTCTAATAATTATATGGAAATTAACAAAATTTAATATCTAATGTTTATTTAATTAATTTTTTTATTACTAGAATAAATTTAACTCTCAATCTTTTAATACAGAAATAATTTCTTTAATTTCATGTTAGCACACGAAACGCGCCAGCCGTTGAATGCAATTTCAGCTGCTTACACGACTTAGAAGCTAGCGGAACTCTGACTTGGACTGCCAGCATTGAATTAGTAAGTACAGCTGTTCAGATAAGTAAGAGAATGAGATCACCTTAGTAATATTTTCTACTAATAGGGATAGTAATAGTCATTTAGGGGCAGAAGTAGCCTAAGAAAAGATGGATGGAATGCGTGAAAGACGATATGGAAAGGAAGGAAGTGACTGAGATGACATTTGACAGGAATGTATGAAGGAGAATGACATGTGGCAGGTGGATGATAATGATGATGAGTAATAGTAATAAGTAGTCAACAAACACATGACGTTTCTGATGGTACAATAATACCATGGCCATGAATGCTTGTATTATAATGTTGGTATCAAACACACGATGTCACTAAGAATAATGATGGAGGTAGGACACGATGGGATGTCCCGTCCGAAATGAGCTGTCCGACTGGGGAAGTACCTCCGCCCTACAGAAGACCGCGGCCATAATAACCATCGTGTTATGTTCCCGCCGGTAAGTAGGGTAGCCAGAGCTCACTATACCCGTCCTGCTCCCCCCCTTTCCTAGTGTTCCTTCAGGGTCGGCAGCGCGTGGGTAACGACCTTGGTGTTGCATACGTCCATAGGTCACGGTGACCGTTTCCCATCAGGTGGGCCGTGTGCTTGTCTGCCACCTAAGTGGTATAAAAAAATGGAGAGAAAATCAGAAAAATAGGAAAAGAAAGAATGTAAGTAGAACGTGAGTTTATAGATGGTAATATTATTAATAGTGCTCGTACTGATGGTAATAGATTCGTACGGCTGTGAATATTTGCCCCAGGGCACAAAAATGGCGTTACGTTCGTCAAACGCCTGCAAAGTGTTATACGCCACCTCTACGGCGTAACCACTCTAGAGTAGTTTTGACGAGCAGATGAATTAAAGATGCGGCATCATCGCTTGTGGTTTTAATTTATTATTTTATGACTATATCTAGCATGAATCATGACATAAGGCAGGTAATTAACGAGTAGTTGATAAAAATAATGTTTTCTTTGAAATAAAATCAAATGTGCTCTAAATAGTTGTAACTGTTGATTGTAATTAATGTGTCTTGTTGGACAGGTTCAGTTGTGATAAGAACAGAAATTGTAACGTTAAAATAATCATAAAAGTAAAGATAAGGAATTCAAAAGAAAGTTTCGCTACCCGCGCCTAGAGGCTTGACGATTTTTATTTTAATATAAAAGTTAATCCGAACATTAAGCAAGGCAGCGGGCGTGACAGGCGAAATCGTAATTAACGGCTCGTATGAACTCGTATCCACTCGTATCTCGATCTAAGCCGCGCGTACGCACGGCCCGAGGTTTGGGTGCGCGGGCGCCGACCCCGGGCCCACTGTGTCGTGTGCTCAGATTTCACTCCACTTGGCCGGATTTTCGATGGCACTCCAAGGGCCCGGTTAGTTTATTTTTGTTTAGAGTTAATCAAATAGTGCTGTTAGCCTATTCGCGGTAGCACTTACCTATATACGCTTGAATAACGTGCTGCCAGGAATCCATCGCTTGTATGCTTCTAGTGTTCAGAAAGTGCCTTAAACTAAAGCAAACATATAAATGAAACAAAATTAGTCTAAGAGACTAAGGCAGTGGGTGCAACTGCTACATCTGAAGCACACAAGCAAATAGTAAGCCTAAGCGATGCCTAGCGAAAGCTAAAAATGCTAGTCATTCACTAACCCCCTTCCACTGCGAGGTTTGGAGAACCTGGGGCCTTACTCTGAAAATCGAACATGAACGTTTCGGATCGAACGAAAACGGACAATTTGTCAAACAAAGACAGCGAAAACGTCAAATGTATTTTGGGAGTAGGAGGTGTACTGATAACGATCGACAACCTCAATGTCAAACGATCGAAGACGGATCCGAAATCCGAAACGAAACACTTTCGGGGTAGCTAAATGGTTAAAACGTCAACGGATACGAATATTTTCGTTTTTCGGAGTAAGGCCCCTGCTTCTTAACAGAAACGCATTATTATCTGTACCTATATCCCCATTCAGACATTCAAGATCAAATGGGATAACCAGTTATGAAATGCCAACGTACATACTTTGAACTTCCGTTAAACTGTCAGATATTTTGGGAATTATCTTACAACGATGCCAGGGATTTGATGGAACTTTAGATCAGTGAAGGACAGACAAAGTAGACAGTTTCTTTCTTGATACTCTGGGATGCGTATTTTCGCTCCTGCTTCTAATCTTAGTGGTGGTAGCACGCGATTGACACCTTGGTACCACTTACCATCAAAGAGGGCCAAACAACTATACATTGTTTGTTACGTTAGTAGAGTAAAAGGAAATTGCGCTCACAACACTGTCAGTATATTTCGTTCTTTCGCTAACATGTCAATGTTGAAGCGGACGAAAGAAAAAGCGCCATATTTTATGATTTTGAAACGGATAATAAGAGAAAATATACCATTTTAGGTGAGCATAACTGATAAACATTAGATAACTGAGATGATGTACCTATATAAAACTATGAAAATGTTGGCACTAAACGTTTCAGTATACATTATATTTTTAAGCCACTATTATATGAGACAAGTCAAAACTCTTAACCAGTCAAAAGTACTTTTAACTGAATAAAATAGTTTGGTCAAGTGTTGTTTTTAATACTTTTTTTTTCAAACTACCAAGAAATGAAAAAAAAATTGGGGTGTCAAAAATAACGTTAAAAGTACTTTTGACTGGTTAAGAGTTTTGACTGCAAGTTTACGGTTAAAAGTACTTTTGACTGATTTTGCTAGTTAAAAGTACTTTTGACTGGTTAAGAGTTTTGACTGCAACATATAGATCATTAACTTATGTATCTACAAGCATATTTTGAACAGGGAATAAACGTAGAAAGTTATTATAAACTACCTAATCTTGTCTTCGGATAAACTTGTATTCGAAGTTATGATTAATCAAATTTTAATACGGGCAAGCATGTCACTGGTCGACAGCTCATTGATTCATTGATGGATTATCTACAATACATGTTCAGACGCCTTCGTAAAACAAAACAAAAATCATTTATATCTTAAAGTACATACACGAAAATATACTTTGAGTTTCGCAATCGTTATTGGCAATTTTATTATCCGTCTAAATTGTGGACAAGACAGTCATGACAAATGATGATACGTTTCTAAAGATATTTGATAATTTTACAAAATCAATGAATCAAAGTTATTCGTATAAATAGGGATTTAAATGGTGTTGTGATTGGTAGTGATAAATTTGGTTAAATCGTTTTACCTTATGACTTTCTAATTGTAGATATATTAAAGTATAAAAATGTATAAAGTGAAAACGAAAAGAATACAAAAATGATTTCTTTCTATGTCAGTCCTTTAAAACTATCAATAATGGAACGCCTCCTCTTCGTGTGCTAAAGTATTCCACAAGCTTATTGTCTGTTTCGTAAATGACTTGTCAAAAACTATCTAATGGAGTATTCAGATTAGTTTTATATACTTATCCATTTAGAAGATAATTATCTTAATACACTTACAAGCAAATCAGATGCATTGTATGAATAAGTAAATGCCCTCATAACGTAGTATTTTTTTATGTTATACACATCAACATGACTTTACCTCGTCTAAAGGTAAGCTAAAGTAAGAAAAAAGAATTTGAAAAGAAACTTTACTTAAGTAAAGCTTACCTACTGATGTATTTATTATTTTACCAACAAACCGTCAATCGATATCTATCTATTCTTCGCCATAAATCAAGACTTCTTGAACAATCTTTTCTTCTACAGCATATCCCTATCATACAGGGTGCTGTATTTCAAAGTCAGTGTATCGTGACGCCATAAAGCAGACGTTCACCATTATAACAAATGCCAAACTGTGTGTAAAGGCATCCGTCAGTGGCGGCATTAATCAACTTCATTGCAGCTATTACCGCGCCACTGCCGCTGTTGGTATCCATACTAATGAATAAGAAGAAGTAAATTTGATTTGAGGTGAGATAAGGTGAGGAGATGGCATAGGAAATGCAATTTAGATGCCGCGAACTCAAACCTGTACTCAGTACAATAACGAAGTGAACTCACATCTAATGAAACTTAACTTAATGAGACGGATCAAGACAGACGAGGTACAGTGGTACACTGGTAGTGATCGCAACTGATTTTCAAGTCATTCAAACCCCATCGTTAGAAAAATAAATGGTTAGGTTGGGCTAGTCCTAAACGTACGGTAGAACAAAATACAGTTTAGACATTATACATACAAATTACAGGCATAATTTTATGAATAAAAATATGTAACAATTCATATACCTAAACTTAAAATTCATATTAAACTTACTACATTGTTGAATAAAAAGATAACTTGTATGTTTTCCAACGTAGGTTTATTCTGTATAGCATTCCATACATTCATAAAATTACTTGATAAAAACTGTTTATTTTGGAACTTAATAAAATTTTAGTTTTAAAATATTCACAGACAAATTATTTTAATTTCTATTTTCGTATTTTTAGACGGTCTAGACTAAAATACGTATTTAAAAATATACTTAATGGTAATTATATCAAATTTAACATCGTTAATTATATTATAGGTATTGCTCGCGGCACTGCCCGCATAGAATACTGATCGTTTGCAACCCACGGGTATCTATGAAATTAAAAGTTTATAGGTGATATTCCAGACTACAATTTTTACTAATTACCTTCAGTCGCTCTGGAATGATTGAATAGTAAACATCCATTCCCAATTTAAATTTCACGTTTTGCTTTAACAATTCTTTTTTAAGATATATTCCACTATAGTTATTACGTAAATTCATACATCGATCATTTTGAATACTGCGTACCTAATTAATAGAACTAGTAATATTTCTACTCTAACGCAATTATAACGATCTCCATCTCCAACAGTTGTAGTGACTCATCAACCACTTATCAGCCTCACAATGAGCAGGACACTTCTAATACAGATGCACTGATAGCCTGACAGCAAGTACAGTCTCCAGCTGCAGGGCGACTCCAAGTATCTGTTATCACTCGATCTGTAGATATCAACTTCGATAAGGAGCCCATCTGCCTGTCACCGCACTGTAATCCACTCTTTACTTTAAATAGCCTCTAGTTAATACACACTCTGTTTAATGTATAAACAGATCTCATAGCTCCTGTGATAAAATTATGCGCTATGTATGTGTGGGATTATGTGGATTTTGTTCTTGGGTTGATCATAGTATGGATATGAAACTATCAATAACTACTGTAACTATAGTAGGCCTCTATATAGTCATCAGAAATGTAGTTGGTGAAATGTGTATGAACAACACTAGAGGATATTTAAAAAACAGTATCTCTTCAGCAACAGATATTCCATAATAAAGAAATGAATATTTCTGCTTTTGTAAGGTATATGCTTCTAAATAATATGATATAATTGGTAGCGAATTAATCTATTAGCGAAGTTCTAAAGGTTTGTTTTGGTGCGTCAAATTTTTGTTTTAATTTGAAAACCCATTGTTTTGTTTTTATTCGTTAAGTGCAATCACGAGTATAATAATAAAATCTTTCTCAATGAAAAAGTTAGAAGTCATAATGAAGTATGCAATATTACAATAAATGCAAAAGAAACCATCAAAAAGTAGACACGTGGTATAGGTATCACAGGTAAAGGTGCGCAGGAACATGTTAGGTTAGCTCCCACCTCTACAAGTATTCCTTTAATTACAGAACTCCCTTTTTGTTGAACATTATCAAGTTCTAAAGCTATCGCAATCGGCGTTATCTCCAAGATTATAATACACGAACACAAATTAACGCTATCTCGAAGTATAACGGTACTATTCTACTTGTAATGAGGTGTCTTCACATCTACGTAAACGGGATTTTGAGGTAAAATATGTGTGATTTCATGAAAATTTATCTTAATTTCAAGTCCCTTATCTAATTTATTTCTGACCTTTATCATTTCTTTGACTAAAGTACTGTTAATTATGTTTGTTGCTTATAGTTACTTTCCTACATTTCGAATCAGCATTAGCTACGGCCAAAATTGAAAGTATCAATTACATACAAGTTTCTAATTTTCAAACGGCAACAAATTACACATCGTCTATACTGACTTAATTTTAGCCGTGACGCAAACTACGTATAAAACTAATACAGATAGGAACGAGAAAAAAAAGAACAGAAACCTGTAGTTGTGCGCCTGCGTCGGTTTCGTCATACTGGTGTTAGTGTCACCCGGCGCGGGCGCAGAGTGGCGAGCGCATTGCTCGATAATGAACCAGCATCGGAAATAAATAATGGTACACGTGAGCGCCATGTAAGTTATGTTAATACATAACCAGTTGACGCAAAACGCAGCGAACTACACGTGGCTAAGTGCAGCCAGCGAGTACTGATACCTACACAACATCCATTTTAATTAGCATGCTAATTGCATTTTCATTCGTAAATTGCTTATAAAACCCTTAAGATATTTTATTAACTACATTATAAGCACTTAAAATAGATAAGATCTTAGTTTAGATGAAAATTACGAAAGTGCACATAAAAGCAAACAGTGGGAGCTTCAATGTCTCAATCGCCTATCATTTTACCTTTTACTATAGAAATAATCACGTATATGACTTGGAAGCAGTGGAGACAATAAAACTGAAAACCAATGAATTCTATAAAAATGTCGTAAAGTACCAACTATGTCATTGTTTTACGAGCGAAGATAGAGACATCAAGTTTGTTTTGATTATTATAATTTAAATATTAGTGCTCGAGGCATGAGACCGTCCGCAGAGCAGCGGCCTCAAGACTCAGGCGCGTGTCAGCGGTGACGAAGGCACTGTCAATAAGAACAGCAGTGGTTATACTTTAAAAAAAATTAAATGTCTTTCTCCTCGTTTGGGTAGGTATACATGGCAAAATAAGTAAGAAATTGATTTTACATATCTTAAGTCTTCTAACTATATTAAACCAATTTGCCCGAAAGATTCACGGATCTTACAAAAAAAAAAAATTAAGTGTATCACCGTAACCAATAAAGTCCTGTGATCTAATCGTCACATCTTTGAAACGGGATGTTCTTTTATTATCTCTTTTATAGACATTTAAAAGCAATAGAATTACAATTATATCGACCAGCTCCTTCCTGACTGCCACAATTTATTAACATAAACATTGTGATCTACAAAGATTTAAAAACAAAAACTGTTTAATTATTGACTACTTTCTTCTTACAGCCGATGTCTATTTACTTAACAAGCAGCTGGCAGTAAATAGTGTTTCTGATCATCATTAATGAGAAACACTTTTTGAACCAAGTAATTCTATGCAAAGGAGTATTAGTTAATTAATGTAATGTTTAAAATTAATGAAAAGAGTATTATAAGTAAAATGTGATGTGGAAGAGATAATATTAAGTTCAGATTATATGACTTTAATGAACCAAGAGTTGAATGAAAAGGTTAACAGCCTGAATTTGGTGAATAATTTTCTAAGTTATCTTTAAATTCAGCCGCCAGTGATCACCTTGCTATACAGGCCGGGGTAATCCAAGCCGCTCATCTTTTGGTGATTCAGTAAGAGATGTAGGCGATTCGTATATCAATTAGTGCGTCGCAGACGTCTACCCCGAAGTGGATCATTGTACTGGAATCCTGGAAGAGAAATAAGAAAAGATAGTGTTCATGTGTTGTATACTTAATATGCCGCCAATAAGTATCACGTAGAAGGATAAGTAAAAAAAAACTCTTCCCAACCCTGCAAAAGACCTATGGTCTTAGATTAGCAAAACTGTAATAGTGTTAAACCTTATTATGCTTGTGAAGCGATCATTTATTTCTTTAATATTCACGCAATTTATTATTTCCAAAAATAGCACTTATAATTCATTCATTTTTGTTGTTCAACCAAACTTCTTTGAAATTCAACTAACAACTTTTAAATGTATGGAATTATTTTTTTACTATCTGAATAACAGAACCCATATACGAGTAGACACTTAAAGAGCTACCATATGATATAAAACATGGCCTAAAGAGCCTATCATATTTGCCAAATGACAATTCCACATCTCATAAACACAAATTCATAGAAGCCCGTATGGTAACAGTACAAGCTAATTCTAATGCTAATATAATATTCTAGTTTAGAATATTGACTTTGTCGGAGAAGTCCAACCGGTAACGTAGAACATTAATGTTGTTTTGTAATTATTTTATTATTTTAAAGTGTGTGATCTTCCAAATTAGTTGCACGGAAGTGAATTTGAAATTGCCCAACGTCATATTCAAGGTGAAGTCATATATGTATAAATAGGACTTATTAACTTTAAGAATATACAAGGAAATTCTTGTAATGTCTCCTCGCAAACCGCTTCGGGGCCGGAGTGTAGCAGGCTGGTGGGACTATCTCACGTCCTTGTATAGTTTCCTGCACGCTCGTTATTAACTGGATCGAGGTTGGTCGTGTGGTAGCCGTGTCGATGTTGACCAATATTTTCATAATCTTCGGACATGTCGAGTGTTAGCACGCTACCATCTGGGTGCACCTGCCCCCGCGCTCCTCGTGTCTCGTCCGCAACGCAAACATCGGTAGTGTATGTGTTGTATTGTAAACGATGTTTGCTCAGTCGTCGCTCAGTTTACTTTTTTTTATTAGTGCCGTGAGCCACGGGCCTCGTTTGTGTACCTACTTGTGTTGTGTACCCTTAGAACGGTTATTAGCTCCGTTACCGACCTCGGACACTCGCCCTATAATTTAAGCATAATCATAGCACGTACAGCAAATTAATGATACATTATCGATTGTCTAACGCTCATTAATTTGCCAAAATACCAGAAACAAAATCGTTAAATTTTATGTCTCTGAGTAATGGACGAGGTTATAACGATTTTTAACTATCGAATGATTTATTTTATGGCCGCTCTTAATGGAATTGTTGGACTTTAATATAAAATATTTAATTGGTTAATGTTACCGGTTTTTGGCGATGTCTCTTTAACCCTAAGACTCCTTATATAACATTGCTGATGAGCTTACGTCATCTTAGAGGACGATTCCGCTTCCTGGTATCTTCCAAAAATGAATTAGGCATATTGTGAAGATAAAATCTAGCTAATGATAAAAATCAATGCATTTATGTGCAATAATTAGAATATCGACGTCAACTTTCGAATCTTGAATATCGTCTTCAGCTTCTTCATCTTTGATAGTTGTACCACATGAGTCCAGGGTGACAATAAAAGCTTGTGTTGTGTTCATGTTCTCGGTACAAATGCTTAGTTTGACACCCACACGCTGGGACCCTTCGTTCGGATATCGGTTGGCTTACAATAATTTATTGTGTGAACTAAGCAACAATTGGATAGCAACAATCAAAATATACTTGGCGTTCATTTTGTAAGTAAACGCCAAGAAACAGTTAAGTAGCTATCTTATTTAACGCATAAAAATAGTAAACATAGTCGGTAGGTATATTAGATAGGCGCTTCCGTAAGTTAACTAAAATTTTATCACAAATCTGATAAAACACGAAATCAGAACCTAATCTTCGATCTTGATTTTTTATCACACCATTTGCATTCCAAGCTGGAAATTGAATCAGGTGTCATTAGCAAATTATTTAAATAATAAAATCATGCTTTTTACAATATAACACACCTTAATATAAAACCAGAGCAAAGTTGAACTATGAAACTAGATCAAATCACATTCCGATATCATATCGAGGTATCTGTAATAAAAAAAAACATAAATAACGCTTCGCTACAAGTATGTTTACGGCAATAAAGTGTATCACTTAAAATAGTTTCGTAGTCGCGCTGTTGTCTCATACATAAATACATGGCTATCGGGTAAACATTTTTATTTCTTTATAAAAACATATCGACGGTACATAAATCACGACTACAATAATTACTAAATGTGTCTATAAAAGTCAATTATTACGTAATAATACGAAACTCTTGTAACCTGCAAACTTTTCTTTCTTCTATTCTTCTTTCTTGGTTTTATCCCATTTTTATTGGGAATCGGCAGATCCCCAATAAAAATGGGATCCGATCTGCTCCGGTAACAGAAATCAGTGTTAGTAACTTTACCTTATTAGCATAAAATATGTTCTGTTTTGCAAATAAAATTATCGCGTTATTCTAATTATTTGGACACTGTAACAAAGTGTTACGTTTGGATAAATTTTAGGTTTCTTTGTTGTGAAAAGCTCATGATATAACTATAAAAAAGAGATAAAAATTAATGGTTGTTTTATAAACTCGTTGAATATTAAGTCAACTGTGAAAAGTTACATCCAGTCTTTCACCAAGTCTAGCGGCAAAGTAAAAGTCTGCTGAATAACTTAAAAAAAAAGAGTCTAAACAATATTATTTTGTTTAGACCCTATGTTTATGGTGAATTTATTACTATAGTTATAAAGCAAGCTTTGTTTACCTTTATCTTTCTATATAGCAAGTAAGATGATATAAAGAGGGAAAAATAACTATATTTTTGTGATTTTTTTTTTTATTCAGGATAGGCTTACGTTTGACCACTATCTCACCTGATGGTAAGTGACGATGCGGTCTACGATGAATCACGCTTGCCTAGAAGGAACCTATTCACTCGTGACTTGAATATTCCCAGGTTATAGCTTTCCGGAAACACATGTTGGTGATTAAGGAAAGCCAAAACTGTTAATTCGATACAATCTTTAGTAACGTCCTTTCGGTTTCAATTGAAAAGAATTGAGATTTAAATTTTAAGTATATTTTGGTCTTTAGCTCTGATGTTTAAAGAGCTACTTAGAGCTGCTTTCATCCATACAAGTCAGATGTTAACTAAAATATATACAAACATGATCGGTGTCGTGTTCCCTTCTGACTAAATGCGGCTCACTACCAATATTGACTCGCAGCGGCCGCCATCTTCAAAACTTCTGAGGAAGTCACCAATAAAAATGACGGTTTTCGAGTAATTCTCATTTAATTGTTTTTCCCAATCAAGTGAATGAGTTGACATACCGTTTATGATGTAGTAATATGACGGATGTTAGTTCATTGCACCTATGTTGTATTTGTAAAGTGCGTTATGGCGCTCGTAGGCTCACGGATGTGCGTATTGCGCGCGCGCAAATATTGAAACTGCCAAGTATTGCCGAGTGCCAAGGTCGGGGGCAAATAGATAACTAGAGGAATGCTCTTTGTGTTTTTGTGTGTACCCAGTACTCAGCACATTCCATTGTAAAGTTATCATACATAAACCAATGTGGAAATTGGGTAGTTGGGTCACGTTTAGCATCGGAAGTTGAACAGTGGAACAAAATATAGGAAGAGAGAAAGAATCAAACACACCGTAAAAATACCGTAAGTCATATATAATTTTATCATCTAATATGTACCTATATAGCTGTTAACCCTACAAGCCTCTGTAAATGATTATTTTTTTAAAATTGTATTTTCAAAAATATAATTTCAAGTGGTTTTAAGTAATGCCTACTGTGTCTAAAAGATCCGCCAGCAACCTTTTATTTTTCATTGCAACATGCAACCCTCGGCGTTTCTTTCGGCGTGTGTGATGAAGACTTTGATATAATCAGTACACCGTTGATATATAAATAATATTTTTTACTTGTGTAATTCAGTGCGATGCGGTGTCGGCGGTCGGCGTGCGGTATGATAGCTTCCACCATAAATATTTTCTGTTATCACGGATCTGTGTTCGCCATTTTTTACTCGTTTCATGAATAAAATTCTCTTATTGTATGAAGTCTTTTTGTATGAAGAAAAATTAGCACAGGAATATAACTGAAATACACTAGATATAGGAACATAATAATGAGTAAACAGTAGTTGCAATTTAATAAATATTTTATTCTGTTGCTAGGTATCGCCGGTTATACCTCCGGTTCTACGCAACCGTTTGAAATCAAACATACGTAAGATTCTAAATCTGACCAAGACATGTCAAACAAAGAAAACAAAATCTGTTCTTTTTCGACCATTGCGCACAAAAGACAAACCTAAAAGAATTAAAAAAAAAATGTACTGAATATGGTTCATTATAACATAACCCATGTAATTAATTGTTTAAAATTATATAATAGTATATAGATACCTATAATCCTGAATCAGTAACTTAAAAATAGCTAGATAAGTGAGAAATTAAAACTAAAATTTAATAATTTCGATGCGGCATGTCCACACTAACCCGTCGTGCGTACAATTGAAAGTGAGAAGTGATCAGATTAAGTGACCGGCCCCGAACAAGCAAACAAAACAAGACAATGTACTTCGTCGCGTCACGTTGCAGCAAGCCTCCGCTGACTTGCAACTTGCTACCTACTAACTAGATGGACCCTTTAAGGCTTACAATCACCAGTAAACTGGAGACCAAGAGCTCTGATAAGAAAACAGATGGATAAACTGTATTATATTTCTTGATATGTAATTACTAACAATATTATGTTTATATGAGACTGCGAATCTTCCGCGCGTTGTACAATATAACCTTACATTTTTATCGCTGGCTAAGCGATGAAAAGTTTTTTTCCCTAGAGTTTTTTTTTTTCATATTTAGCGCGTCGGATTGACTGCTTCCTGTCTAATGGTAAGTTATAGTGGCCACCATTCTCAAGGGTTAATACTAGTAATTAAAATATACTCATATTATATGGGCTTTTCAGACCTATACTCACGCTTAAATAACCCCAAAGAGATGTGTACTTACCTTCATCTCGCAAACTATTTTTCACAATAGAAAATACGGTGTGAGTATTACTATAACCTTGACTGAGAATCTCTCTGTGCTCTTTGAAAATATTTATTGCGGAGCTATTTCTTAGTTCATTTACCATTCATACTTTCTCCCTTCACGTGCACTATGTCTGTCTACTTGCTTTGGGCATTTCATGTCCACAAGTGTTGTTTGACTGTGATCTTGTAATTACATCACACCCACCGAGAGCAACACCTCGCCGAGCCACGTCCACTCAGTGTCAACTCATTCAATCACTCTTTCATAATCGTAGTCATTCATCAGTTTGTCGCGTTGATTAGCGACGCTCCTCTCCTCCACTATTTGCTCGCGTAGTGGACCGATATTACGTCAAGTAACACTGTACTGTCATACTCTCATATTTACCGCCATAACTTTACGACTACACACGAAATTCACCTTTATCCTATTGCCATAAGATACATAATGCAATCCAAAAGTATTGTTGTCAGAGTAAATTTGGTGTGCGCCTGCGCCGCCGTTCGCACCAAATAATGTTTTGTCTTTGAGCTGCCGTGGTTCCTATCATAGATTATGAATGTAGATCACCTGTTGAATTATTAGATTATTTGAATACCACAGTATTCAAATAGGCTATTAGATTGTTTACTTAGGTGGCAAACAAGCACGAGGTCGGTTGTTACTGGTGTTTAAGAATGTACAACATCGGACTTATCACCGTTGTTGAAATTAGGTAATTCATTCTCTTCAAATAAAATGAGACCTGTTTATTTATATTATGATCAAAATTATAAGCAATATTTGTAAATATTATAAAACTGTTTACCTAGTATAAGTATTACAATAATCTGATATAAGTAGGTACGATTGTCTGACAGCCCTGCCGCATTACCGATGCTGAATTCTAATCACATAATACTGATTACTGTGTTTTTTCGATTGGTTGACAGTTCACATAAGAGGTAAGACATGTTTAATTAGTGGCTAGTAGGGTAACCATTGTGTTTGATATCGAAACACTTCCGCATTGATAACATGGAGAGGTTCATTATTCGACAGGAGTTTGTTGATGCTTCTTTGTTATTCGGTAGGTTCATTGCTCAATTTCCCCTATTCCTTATTCTTCTTAGTGGTTGCTTTTTCAGTGTCAAAAGCAGGAGTGACGTCATTATACTGCATTTTGTAAAAAGAAAAACTTGGAAACAGCAAGATTGATACTTCTAGATTTATATATTATGTATGGCACGATTCTTAAAGCAAATAAGTAAGAATTTTGAGAATATTTGTATCCTGAGAAACTCCTTGAATTAAATTGTTGTGTGGATTTAGACACTGGTAGAACACTAGTGGATCACATATATGCAAGAAGGACTGTGGATATATTCAGATGTTTGGACACCCTAGCTCCATAAAGTCCGCAGCGCTGTTGACGTCGCCCTACCGGCTTGGTGTAGTGGCTCGTATTGATTCTGAGAATACTTCTGACGGTTTGTTCGTTACTTATTTCGACACTAACTGTTAAGTGTCTACTCTTTGTGGGAAACGAAAACTTCTTTGTTTTAGTATCACACAGAGAAGTGATTGGTGGCAGAGTCGACATTACATTTAAAAAAAATTGTAAATGAGGAGTTTTTCTTCGAATGTACAAAGACAAGGATTGTGGATTATCGACAATTCCATAGTCGAGGTAGTAGAATACCCAAGCCTTTTAAAGGCAAAACCACGTCCATTTAAAGGAAAATATAGAGGGAAATTGGCTACAGGTAATTGAATGACGAGCTACCATTAGAGATACTTTAAAAATAATTTCATTCTCACCGTAAAGAGCGACTATCTGATAAGGAATCCATTATGGGCAAGTGAAGGCCTATGTCTGATCATGTCCACTACTCCTAAAGAATCTAAAGATGAAAGACCTCATTATTTCAACTTTAAAAGTGACACGGGGTACCTAAATGGTTCATCTTAAAAACCTTAAAAAAACCTCAGTAGATCAGTTGCTGTCAGCATCAATGTTTCGCTCAACAAATATTACAAGTGTTTCCAATTTCTTTGCCCGGGCGTACTATGAAACGTTTTTCTAACTCGACTGCCTATTACCGCGCATGAGTTTTGATACCCGTGTATAGAACAAGGTTCACATTTTCTTACAAGCAATATGTAGAAATTCGTTATTTATTACAAAGTCCCGCAACGGTCAATGATCGCTGGATAAATTTTCCTTTACATCGTTCCCGTCTCACATGTATTTATTACTTCCTGAGTGCGACAAACGTCCGTAATTGAGCGATCACGACCGGACCATAATTCGTATGAAACTATCGAATTACATGAGCAACCCTATCGTTGAACGGTCACCATGTTTCTCATTCTTTGGCGCCTTCTTTCAGATGGACAATGCACTATCTCGTTCCCCCTTTCGGTTATACGTAAGGTTTGAAAGAGATAGGGTGCAGATGACCACTATCGGCACGCAGGTGAAAATAGTGACCACCGGTCACTAGGGTTATCAAATTACGTATAGATGATCGTCTGTGAAATTTATCGATACCCGCGCGTGTAGCGGGTAACACGGTGACTTTGTGAAAAGAAATATTGTCTGACAAAAGTGCCCGCTGTCCGCCAAATCGAACTCGATATTAATCGTGTGAATAGTATTAATTTGAAATTGTAATTGATCAGTGAATTAAATAGGGGACTAGAGGTCACTGCGAAGGGCAAGATGGACAATGTGTAGTCCACGTATTGTATTTTTTTACTATCGTGTTCATTCGTACCTATAGGTACTACTCGTAGGTCTATAAGGTCAGAAACAAGTTCAAGAGTACCTACCAGTAGTCGATCGTCAGGGAACGTGTTGATGAGTGAATAATTACGGCCTAAGTCTGACGTTCTAAATGACAAATAATATGGTAAATAATTCGCGCAATTTTCATTGCATATGCTTAGGAGCCGTTGGTATTGAAGAGCTATATTTATTTAAAATTGTAGTCTATTGTTTTTTTTTATAAATATTCTTCTCGATGATAAGATAGATCCGAAGTAGCTTAACTAGATAATTAGATATTATTATAGGTTCTGGAATGCAGAAAAACATACTTAGATACATTTTTTTGTAAATACATAAATTATCATCTACATATAGAAAATTGTAAATATTGCTAACAAATATTTGTGCTGGGCAGAAATTGAACCTGTGACCTCTGGCTTAGCAGTTGAATACTTCACCGCATTGAGGCCGTCAATTCATTCACGTTGACCACACGTGCCTAAGCCAATAGTTTTTAATTGAGATTACCAGCTTTATAGTCTTTACGTAACTGTTTCATCGTTGGGTAATGGAGGATTATTATTTTTAATAGTTGCAGGAGAAAATTATTAGAGCTAGCCCCAGACCTAAAGTAATACTGCGGAGTATTAGATAATATAATTGAGAGATTCAATAGTTCACCACTTTCGAAAACCACAAATACTTCACCATCATCTCAGCGGTAGTCTTGGTTGCAAGGCCTGTACTTAAGATCATCTTGGCTTCTGTCAGAGCGGCTTAGTCGTTAATCAGCAGATATACAGGCTAGCAAGTGAGAATAGCTTAGATCCTGAAGATCTTGGTTAGGCCATATATAATGGCATATAAATAAGTAAGATAGTAATACACGAGATACGGTCTCATAACGTTCTAATGCCCAGGGATTATATCCCAAAGCAAACACGTCTTGTAATCGACAGTACCTACCTTTTTTTTTTTTTTTTTTTTTTTTTTTTTTTCCGTGCGGAAATCCTCATGGATACCCACCCCGCGGCCAGCGGGGCAGGTTATGTCGGACTCTTACCGACTATTACTCTTACCCCTATTCCGGGGGTATGACGGGAACCAGGCGGTTCCCAAACCCGAGGGGGCCATCTCGAATCCGGAGATGGCCCGGGTCAAGCCGGGGTGCGAGGGAAATGCTCTTTGGGCCACCTTACACCCTGGCGTCAGAAGACCCTAGACGGCGTGCGGTTTTAGTCGACAGTACCTACCTGGAGGTGCCGTGATCAAGTGAGTCCATTAGGGTCTGTTCACATATAACGGAGGATCCGTCGCGTATTGTCGGTCGCGTAACGTCAGAACAGACAAATTTATAGAAAAACACTGGACCGTTCACACTTAACCGATGATACGTTAGTGCGTCGAGCGTACTGCGTCTACGCCGCCGCCTTACATTTGTCTGTTCTGACGTTACGCGACCGACAATACGCGACGGACCCTCCGTTATATGTGAACCGACCCTTAACAGGACCTACCTGACCGACGAGAAATCTTCTCTATACGCATTATTTGGAAGACATTCAAAACTAGTTTATTGATTATTTATCGACATTCAAACTCGGCAATCGTAACTAACCAGTCGATTTTCGATAGGACCCCAACAGAGTAAGGTCTGTGTTTACTCTTTAACGGCCATAAACTCTCATTACGTTTCCACAACTGCACACCCAAATGACGCACCCATAAAATACGTTAAATCCTAATATAAATATCTAAGTTGGGCCAATTAACTGTTAGACGGGCGGAGAGGTAACTTGAGCGGGTATCACGCTGAGCCACTACAATTTATGATACACTGCGGCTACGCCGAATTTTCTGTACGACTGTACCTACGGGCCATCGGTCTTGATGTTGCGTCGCTGGCGGACCGGTATCGGACTGTTGTCGGCCTGAACTGTTGCAACATATTAATTTACCTTCAATTAACCGAACTCGGAATTTTGAAAATTAAGATAAATTTGAACAAGATGACATTCTCTGTAGGCAATTTACCTTACAAAATATATATCTTAATATATATAAATCTCGTGTCACAATGTTTGTCCTCAATGGACTCCTAAACCACTTAACCGATTATAATAAAATTCGCACACCATGTGCAGTTCGATCCAACTTGAGAGGTAGGATAGTTTTTGAAACGGATTTCGACATCCACGCGGGCGGAGCCGCGGGCAACAGCTAGTATATATATATATATATATATATATATATATATATATATATATATGTGATGGGAACAACGGCACTTTTCAGTAAAAACTTCTTTGCTTTATCATAAAAAAGCATTTGATGAGGCCGTCAAGCTGAGAGCCACCATTGTGGCACTATCAGTGTTTGCAATGATGATTCCCATTCCAGAGACTTTGCCTTTAGCTTACAATCAGGCGAGGTGAAGTCATGTTGACGTGTCCGACATAAAAAAAGACATTTTTCATTCAACCTGAGTAGGTATAGTTGTAAATCAATAAAGAAATCATAGACAACTTTTAACACCTTTGATACATTTATAATTTTTATGATATAACATTCACATAACATCAAAACCAAAAATGGTTTAGCCTAATCTAAAATATTAAAATAAATTAATTCCTTAGTAGTTACACTCTAGTTCCAGCTCAAATCCCTGCAGTTCAAATGAAACGTTCGGCAATTCAAGATTTTAGTTTAACAACTAACAATATTTTAAGTTTTTGAAATGTAAGTTTAGGAGAATATACCTACTTTTCAATAGTATAACAATAAGCAAAAAGAAATAACTCTTATAAGAGTTACCTATAATACATTACTTTCTTACAAGTTGATTAAATTAATTGATTAATTAAACGAAAAAAGCACAACAGCAAGTTTAATGTGGATTAGTTTATTGCTGATGTTATCAAGCGATAATGAAAACAATTATAATTCTACAAGTAATTCGAACTGGACAGTTTTTGTATATTAATATCTTGTGAGGATACGAGAGAAATTTCTAATAATGCGCGGCGTACTAAAGTACCCACGAGTTCTACAGTTGTGATGCAGACTTGGAACAAATAGTATTGCCGTAACTTTAGTACGAGATGGAGATTATGCAAATGAGATGGACACATGTTCTCCTGTGAGCCGATAACGTACACTAAGATATTAACGAACCGTAGGCAAGAACCAGTCGTAAGCAGAACTGCCCGTCATTTACAAGATGACAAAAATATCATCTTCCCTTAAAATATCTGTTTCTTGTACAACCAATTTATATAAATGTGCTAGGTGTGTGAAATTGAGACAGTACTATATCACTGGTGATGAAACGTACAATGTCGTCCAATACTATTATGTTTTTGCAGTTTTAAGCAAGAAATAGTAGGTAGCTTACGACTACAATACATTTAGTATCAGAAACAAACATTTACCGTTTGTAAGGCGTCATCAATAAATCACACGCAGCCTGAGACTAAGGTATTCAAAGCTGCGTCTAAGTGAAGGGAACATTTGTAATGTATCGTACCTAAATTATCGATTTAAAATCGACTCGAGTTAGATTAGTTAGGTACGCACTCCAAGACTCAAACACTACATCAATCGTGCGTGTAGGCAGCCGGGGTGTCATGTTCAACTATACAATTTATAAGCATATTTACGCAAATACGTTTTAAAGTTCCTCTCTATGGCTTAATATCGGCTGAGCTATAAAATTTGGGAATGTTCCTCTCGTCAATAGAGTCGATGGCCAGCCAGTGGTGTAACGATCAATAAGTTAGAATCAACAGTAACAGTAGCCAAATAACTCGGTCTAATCCGAGTCGAATCGGTGGATATTTTTCAATAACGCACGGAATCGATGATCGGATATATCGGAATAGTTAGTCCGGGACTCGATCGCTCGCTTCGTTTTTTTTTTTATGTGGGAACATTTCGTTTTTCAATCACAAGCTAACCTTTTTACGGTGCTGGGTGTACGGCGAAGGCGATAAATATCGAAGCTTATGGCTGCGGTCAGCTTTGAAGTGCACGTTTTATCCAGATTGCTACAGAATTTTTGTGTGTTCATATATTTTGTACAACGTTGGCGGCGCGTGGGCACACCGCGAGTAACACACATTTGTTCTACATGCTCCAGGCTTGCTAAAACTTTGAATGTGATTATCACGCCGGTGTTTCGCCCCTGTATTATTATCTTTATTTCTGTACTGAAATAATTTTACGGTTAGTCCAGAGTCCATTAAACTTCTGGTTTGGCCCTTAGATGAAACAAAAGTGACAATTGCCATCATAACTCTTGAATGAAACAGGTGTACTGCATAATATTCTCTTCACCCTTGTAGAGAGAATATCATGCAGTACCCACTCCACTTGACTTTTAAGTAGCAGTATGTACCTTTGTGTACCTATAATGTGAAGTTTATTACACTTGTTTCTTTCTTTTATTCTTTTTCCTCTTTTTCTCCTAGGTACCTTTCCCTTCTACAGGTGGCAAAGACTTAAGTGTCGCAAACATTCATAGACCACGGTAATCGGTTACGACGAGGTGGGTCAAGCACATGACCGCAATGTATATAAAAAGTATCCCTTTCATAAAAAAATACTAAGCTTAGTATAAACAGCTGTGTATTCGAATATCACAGCTGAGATCGATAACACAACATTAAGAAGTCTTCCTTGTACTACTAAGTATCCCAAAAGTCATCAATATCTATAGCGGTAGTAGTGCTACGAATTCTCCGTAGTATCACCGCGATGTCCCGTAGGTGGCAGAACCGCCAAAGTGTCATTAGAGCTCATAATATGTAACGATCTTAACAGTTTACGCTTACGGCATCGCAAACATATTAAAATGATCTTCGGAACGTGCCGGTGTTGAAACCAGACACGTGTCTCAACGACCAATATTCTCGCGTTTTAAGGTGAGTTCTACAATTTGTTGCGCAACAGTTACGTTTTGCTAAAAATTCGTTCCGGGTTCGCGTTATAAGTAGATTTGCGAAAGACGTTTTCAACACAAAAGGTTTGTAATTTGTACCAACTGTGTATGCATATGTACACCTCTATTATATAGAAGGCGGTAAATGGATATGCTTTTGAGACTGCATGTCTAGGTTCCGATTGTTTCGGCCGCGTTGCATAGCGCTGCCCGAGGTCACAGATAGTGCTGACATAATATTTGTTATTGTTACCCGTAGAACTACTACTAAAACTTTTGTTAAGAAAACGTTACAAAAATTTACTAGCATATTATTGCTTTTCGAATTCTTCTCTAATGTTGAAAGCACCTAAATCCATATGAAGTGTGTTGGAAAAACAATACGAAATATTCGGTTCGCTCGGTGTGTTTTACGAGTAATAATCATTTAACTGCCGGCGACTTTTGACTCTCTTTTAAATCGGCTGAATACTCAATTTCTACCTATTACACGTAACTCCATAGATTGTAAGTGACCATAGAGCTAAGAGGTCACCCAAACTTACATAAACAACGTTAATGTATGCGCGGCACCCGAAACGCGTACGAATAAAATTTCAATATTTATTCAATAAAGTGATAACACAACTATTTGCAAATAACACACGTCGCGTATAATCAACACATTAAGCACTCACTGCCTATTTACGAGATAATACATTTTTTACGACTCGGAAATCAAACTTGGATTCGGGAAGTGTTTGTTTAAATGCACGACAAGGTATTTTAATAATTTAACGATCGTTCAGCGCCTACTGATAATAATCCGTTTATTAATAATTTATGGAATAATTTAATATACAAAAACTAAGATATCAGTCAGTGTATTAACGTTAATAAAGTATAATATTATGTGGTATTGAGTAAGATGTTCTGTTTCACATGGAAGTACCGCAACAGGAACAAGTCCAGGCAAGCGAGTGTATGGACTGGTCTAACGTCTAATTAGATTGTTCCCCACTAATGGTCAAACTGGACAAACACGCTCCTTCAAGATTTATGTAAATAACGATGTATCAAATACTTTCTACAGTCTAAATGTTTAAAATTCAAGTTCTGGTGAAATTAGACGAGTAACATTTAAAAAAAATACTTTCCAGTATTTGTCTAGCATTACGTGGTTTAAGTATGTTATATATTAGAGGTTATGTAGTATGTCCCAGTGTTGGGCAACACGCGTGAGGTGTGGGCGAGTGGTGCGCGGGCGCAGACACGCGCCTGGTTTCACCGCAACAAAAGACACACGGGTGACTTTTGACTTTAACCGTGCGGTTAAGCTTCATAATATAATTGAGCTCGAACAAAATCCGGCCAACTATTACCATACAATGGCCCAGTCAGTTCCGTCGAGCCCGCCAGGTCGTCGAGGGCAAAAAAACACTACCACTTGCCATCAAGCATCGGCGACAACGAATTATGTTGGAGTGACGCCATTGGATTTAGTACTCAGACTCCAGGGATTTAGATTTTAATTTGATTGCAGGGTAATGCTGCTTGTGGCTCGGTAGAGTTACGCGGGAGGCTGGCAGGCGTCCATCGAAGGCAGGCCATCATGAGCCGACGACTGTTTGACGAGTGACAAGAGCCTAAAAAACGCACAGTGTAAGTTACCTAGTGGCCGAGCGAGTCGGGATGTTCGCGGTTTTGAGTTATTGCCTGGGAGCAGTGCTTTTTGCGCGCTCGTCTCGATGTCCCGAGCTGCGCTGAATGCTTCTGATTGATGCGTTTTGTTTACTTTTCTGTACTGTTTCGTTGACGTTTCGAGTTTGTTTTTACCTTTTGGATCTTGGAACGTCTTTCGCATCTTTAGCGAGGTTTACATACAGTATTGTGGAGTAATTGATTGCTGGGTTGGGTGGAGGTGTGTGGACGCGGCGTGGGACGGGCCGCCAGGTGGTCCGAGCGTGTAGGTGACAATATGTTATTGTGACGTTTTTAAAGCAATTTACAGCGACCACTAGAGCTAGTAGTAAAAGTGTCGCGTACATTGTTGATGCTTTTAGGTGTTGTTTATCAGTCAGAGCCACTCTCTGGTCACACGTTCAGTATCTTTACAACAAACAAGATTTGATGCACTTTTTTCTTTTTTTTTGGTCAAATCTTTTACTATATTGAAGTAACGATAACTTTTTACTTTCACTAGCCAGTCTTTGCTACCTATCGGATTTGAAAAAAGTAGGTACTTATAAATATGTATGCATTAAGAGGACTTGCTTACTGGGATGATATAATTCAAGTGATCCTATAAGTTTTATCTTATACTCCAAAAATGTTACGACTAATGAATTACTATGTGTATCTTGTTCACTAGGTACTACTTCATATAACTTGCTACATTAGAATTGTATTTCAACTCACGTCACTAGACGTTCATCTGCTGATTTTGATTTGTAAGTTTTATCCGACGCAAATCTCATCAAATTTTGGTTCACTGACCAAATCTTACTCCTTTCAATCTACTAGACCAGCATAGGAACAGGGCCTCGATTCTGCTAAAGGCAAACCACTGTACTACCACTGACACTCTAAAAAATGCTATTTAATTGTAGACTTTACCTTTATACAGTTAAAGTCTAAAATCAAATGAAAAGAATTCTTTTAACTTTTTCATTCGCTTTACAAAACATCATTTGATTTTAGACTTTAATTTGATTAGAATAAAGTCTACAATTAAATGGCATTTTTAAAGCGTCAGTGGTTTTACAGTGGTTTGCCTATAGCAAATCGACGCCCAGATACAGTGATTTTGCATCACGTATGTGAACCAAGAATGCGAATGGATGACCACAATGCTACCGTACGTCTCGTGATGGTAATATACGCGGTGAGTGCGAGGGCGACGGCTACGCGACACTTTCTACGAGGCGACGCGACGCACATACACAACTACTTACTGACGCGCATCCGGGTCCAACTATGACTCTTTGTTTCGTATTGCTACAATTGATACCAAGGATAAGAGTTAATGTACTATGAAGTCAGGCAAGCACATTGTACTGGGGCCTTACCACAAACTCTTAAAGCAGTATTATTTCAGTATTACTTAATTTTCATAGTGAGAATCAGACTCGGTCAAACGGTATCCGTTATTATATAAGTGTTCTGTGTCTTGTAAATCTACTAACAAATTTAATGAAATAAACATATCCATAACATACCATAAAAGTAAGAGAATGCTAGACCACATAGCACTAGTATCCGTCGACGTCGATAGTCCGATTCACGCTATGAAAGTTAGGTAATCTTGAAATAATAGGTAGGTACTGCTTTAAGAGTTTGTGGTAAGGCCCCAGGTGTGGTTTCTGATTCCTTTAAAATTTGCAATACCGAACATGTCTTTTCACCTAACCGAACTAAAAGAAAAGATTTAGGGATCCTACTTTTAAAATTGTAAATAAGCTGTGTCGGTCATATTTGAGATATTTGAAAAAAAAACTTGAGTTATGTTGAATGAACGATTCTAAATTCGTCAGTTTGTCTGTTTGTTTGCTTATGCGTTGGACGCAAAAACTATTTAATGAATTTTGGTGCGGTTTTACTACAAAGGTCTAAGTTAAACTTAAAATTTGCCGTAAGTTTGATTGTAATTGGTTGAGTGAAACCGCAGATATAACAAAAAAACGGTAAACGACCTCCGCGCAGGCGGAACCGCAGACATTAGCTAGTACTAATATAAATATCATACATACCTACAAATATTTCTGGTGTCAGTGAGTCAGGATATGCCAGTTCAAATACATGAAATCGATCCAGAAATTATAAACATGTAACCAGCTTCAAAATTCTGGATGAAAATCCTTAACGTCCTAACATTGATGTCATCCACTTCATTCTAGTCCCATGACGTCATAATTCGTCATTCAGCCCCTGTTGGCAAACATTGTAACTATGTGTGTGTGTATGTGTACATACAGTTGTCGTTACTTACGTGTAGAGCCTACGTGACCGTACTGCTGATGTAAAGTGCTCACCGAATATGAGCAAATCGATAGCGGTGTTGTAGGAAAAAATCAATAACGCGCAGATTTTCACAATCTCTTGTAAGTATAATATCGCTTTATTACATTCTTCTTTTCCTTTTTTAGACTTTTGTACTAAATATATAGACAACGTAGCCTACCATGCCTGCAGAATACCGTTGAAAACTTTTTACGAGCATAGCATAATTTTTTTAACTTTATTTTATTGGACTTGAATTCAAAACATGTTCTTATCATCTTTTCAACTCTAAATGTTCTCAGAAATGCAAAATAGTAAATTGAAATAAAAAAGAGAACACGACTCCACCACTTTCCAAATGATAAAGATCTAATACTTGATACGATACGATAAGAAAGAATACTGGTATTTTCTGTTAATAAAATGCGTTTTGAAAAAACACTTTTTTTTTCCTCTACCTCTGACGTAGATACCGTAGTACAATAATTCCATGAAGAACCAAACAGTTCAGCACATTTATTTTTGAACTCTATACCAGCACACCAGCACACCGGCAAAGGACCCGGGACTGTAGGAATAAGGAAACACTTCCGAATTGGTCACTTCAAAAATTGGTTGTATCTGATAAGTCTGTCAAGCTGAGGGTCACTATTGTAGCATTATCGGTAACTATAAATCTCATTCCTGAGCCTTTACCATCAGGCGAGATAAAGTCATCTTGACGTGATCATTATAAGTAATTAATTTACTATTTCGTAGTAGTAGTAATCCTTTTGAATTTGTCAATTTTGTCAACATTCAATATTGAACGCGTTTTAATGCATGCGATATATCAAAAGCGAATATGGAATCCGGAAGATTTTAAATAAGTAATAATCAATGCTAATGGCATTGTTTTTGTGTTATATATGCAAAGTGTTGTACCTAGTAGATACAGCAGTAGATCACCCTTTGTATTGTTATAAATTATCTACAGTTTCCTAGAAAAATCAAGGTCTCACGGTCTGAATCACTGCTCTAGAAGAAAATCAAGTAGTTAAATCAAAACGTAGTTAAGGTAAACGAAGTTTAAATCGAAACATTAGCTGTTTCCCGCGACTCCGCCTGCATGAAATTCTGATACCAATTCCGCAACCCGCCTATTCCTGAGATAAAAAGTCACCTATTTTTTATTAAACCTATATCTATAGGTACCTATACCAAATTACAGCCAGTTCAGTCGTTTTCATGTGAAAGAGTAACAAACATTCAAAAATTCATACTTACAAATGTATCCCTGTCTAATTAATGTGTTTTAATAATTTATTTTTAAATTAAATTCGGACAAACTGACTGACATCATTTTTTTTACTATGATAATAATATGACGTAATAACTGTAACTTTATCACATAATATCATTATTACAAAACTAACTATCTTTCTGTATACCTATATGTTTGCTAGTTTTTCACCATTTAGGTATATTATTAAAAAAAATAGATAGTGGGGTCACCTAGGATACAAAGAAGGATATGACTTTTATCTATGACTCCGTCCATTTTACAGACGAAATCACGGGCAAAAGCTAGCAGTTAATATATTACCAAAATTAATGTCAGGTTGCCACTAATAAGTATATAATATATAAGAACATAAATGTTTACGACCAGCTGTTATTTATTATTTAAGATCAAAGATATATCTGAAGCAACGCAACCGTGAAGGTCGATGTTATAATATATAAATTTAATATAATTTTGTCTTCTTCTTTAAGTTTCTGGAAATAAAAACTTAAAAAAATATATAATCCAAAAAATAACAAAATAAGCGCAACTCTAAATTACTTCCTTGAGCAGTTTTGTAATGAGTAAAGTTATTATTATACTAATATACAATTGATCGCATAACAGACCAGACCAAGACCTAGGTCAGGACTAGACATTAGGTCTTCCAAGCATACGAACACATAATCTAATCGTTTAATTAATATTCTCCGTACTGCACTACAAATGGATTCATTTTTTTTTAAATTAACATTTGGTATCGATTGACATAGGAATTAATAGGTATATTTAATTCTATTATAATGCCTATAAAACTTAATTATTCGTAATGTATCAGTATCTGATTTCAATAAAACATAAAATTATAATCAAGAATAAATAACTCGTGATTTATTTGGTGTCGCAAAAACAAAGTAGCGAATGACCTTTTGGTATATAGGTACCTTGTCAGCTGAATACATTAAGCCATAAGCATCTTACTAGGCCTGTGACACTATTCGTTTTAAACCGATCAATAAATCAAAATTATGACTAAATGGTGTATCTTGTGAAAGCTGTAGTGATACTAATACTCTGTGAGAACTTCAAACCTGTATAAGGTATGTACACATATAACAGAGGATCCGTTGCGTATTGTTGGTCGCGTAACGTCAAAAAAGACAAATGTATAGAAAAACACACGACCGTTCACACTCAACCGATGGTACAGCGTCTAAGCTGCCGCCTTACATTTGTCTGTTCTGACGCGACGGATCCTCCGTTATATGTGAACTGACCCTTAATCGAAAGCTTAACTTGAAGATTTGATCGAGAAACGTTTCACTTTGAAAGCCAAAACCGATAGCTGTCGCGTGATATACGAGTGTTTTAAGTAACTGTGTATCGCTTAACAAGCTATAAAGTCACTTTGTTATTAACATGTTCCAACATTTTTGAATTCAAAATTTGGTCAGAAACGATATATCGATATCATGGTCACTATTTGTGTCAAATTCATAGCAACATAAAATGGCATATATCACTTTGATTAATATTATAGAAATAATAATATATATTTCGTAACCGGCGTGCATGTATGAAAACAATTATGAAATTTGAAGAAGCGAAAGGAGTATGCCAAGATCGTAGCAAGTGGAAAGATGTTGTGTCTGCCTACCCCAATGGGAAAAAGGTGTAATTTGTATGTATGTATGTATAATATATTTCACTGCCCTTACACTCCCATCTATATTTTTGTTTGGATGAGCAAAGAGTATTTCTTATGCGATGAATTTACAATACTATAGGATAATGAATGGATAATATTATAGTTCTTCAGTGTACCTACGCCGCGGTCGTGTTTTGAGATAATACTACATGCACTGAAGCATAAAACCCTTTATTTTCCTTTACATTTGCTACAAAAACACAAACAAAAATGATTCGTTTCGAGCCCAAAACCGTAGTTTAAGTCATGTGAGGATTTCTTTCTGTATCGATTGAAGCGTCAGGCTGGTGGATTAGTATGCAGTACGCGCCCGCGCCCGATCGGCAAGTAGCTCTATTTGGTAACACCCGATACGGGCCACCGGACGTCTGGTGACGATAGCCGATGTACTTCTACGTGATGCATCCCGACACCAGCCGTCACATAGGACGACCATAAATGCCGCACAATGATTTACTTCCAACTCCCAAAAATATAGGACAATGGACACCCCTTATGTAGATGATGGCAGGCGTTAAGATGGCATACTTTGTACTATATAACTATTTTATGTATATGTCATTTATCTCAGTTAAGCTGCAGATATACAGGTACAATTTGAAAGTGTATCGAATATAAAGGATGGAGAGACTTTTTTCCCCATTTTACTTTGTTCCGTCCCTATTTCCAAAAGATTAATGATAACAGGGGGAAAAACAGGATAACTCTTTACATGAAAAATTAGCAGTGTAAAAGCAATACCTCAAATTGTCAGTACCTAACTGAAAAATAACTAACTAAAACTGTCTAACTAAAATCATTATAATATTTACTCAATTACAGCAAATCATCATCTAACAACTTTATAGCTATGACCCGCTGCATCTCGCACGTGCAAACCGTTTGCCTAACAGCTGGGTCGCTGCTCAAATTTGTAGTTTACGCAATACCTTGGAACTTGTTTTATAACAGGTTTTAAAAATCGCAAGACGCACCAAACTAGCGAGAAATTTACTGTAGATCGAAAGGTAATGGCATTAGAGACATATAAATTATTTGTTTATGGTACCTTGATGTTATCTATATATAATATAAAATACAGCATCCGTATGGTATTGGACTCAAAACTCAGAAAGTTTTCGATAGGTTGAATTGAAATTTAGACAGGATTTTTTACCTAAAAGTGTTACTAAGGCAACCTACTTCTACTTTCACTTGCGCGAACGTTGTGCGTGGCCATAGGACCATTAATAGACTTGGATTAGGTGGTTGATTTTAATTGCATGTTAGGACTTTTATTCTACAAATAAAAAAGTAACATTTTTGAACTCTACTAGCATATCAAAGAACATGTTATGACTTGTCTGATTACACTTAGGGTTATTATAATAAATTTATGGTTACTATGCCCGGGTTTGGCAAAAAGTTATTTGATTTTTCTCTTAGTAGCCAGCAATTGGTTCGTTTTCTATTACATGTGTGCTAAAATATAACCATCAAAATATTTACTGCAATGACCTCTGCTTTAGTGATAAACTTAAAATAGATTATGAATACTATACGATGATAATTTATATTTAGATTATTTGTTTTGTTGCGTGTTATAAACTAAATTATTTAAAAAATGTTAATAGCTTTCTAATGATGGCTTTCTATCGTTATACTGCCATATCATACTGCAATCTAGATTAACTTGGGACAACCATAATATGCCAATTAGGCACTATTTTAATCTCCAAATCCTGTTTTATCGCATACTAAAAGACTGTTATAAATAAAAACATGCTAAAATATTTTAAACGATGAGTGAAATCGCCCAATAACAGGTAATGTCACCTGTTATTGGGCGCTGAGCTTGCTATCTAGATCTAGATTTCAGTATCTCTTGATGTCTATCTTTCGAGTTAAGTGTACGTTAGGTGCATTTGCTAAAGATAACTTTATGCGACAAATCAGGCATTATTTTAGATCTCTATAATATTTTAATTACTCTTTCCACTTTCTTTAAGCGACAACTCTCTAAAACGGGACTGGACATAATTACATTTCTTGTATGTACAAGTAAAAGTACTTAATCATTACAGTCAGCAATAATTTATAGCCGCTAAAATCAGCTCACTCTTTTATGACATTTGTTTTTAAATGAAAGTAGCAAAACTTATTCAATTTGCCAGTGCGTCAATCTAATAACTTCTATTTCAAAAATGATATTGTCTGTAATGGTGGACTAGACTTCGATTTCACCCAAGCTTACCATCAGGTATCTTGTTTCATTGGCAGCGAAGGCTAGTTTTCCAAGGAAAGTAGTATGATGTCTAAGTAGAGCACGTTTCCTAGTGTAGCCAGCACAAACAGGAGGAAAGCTCTTCGGTGACACGGTTTTCCGCAAGGTCGACGGCCGCACCACGGTCGCAGGACGCCACTCATTGTTCGCATGTTCGAAAGCACGGATAATATTTTATTAGTATCTAGTAGAAAATACAGATAGTTTGGTTACCCACCACGCCTGACACACAATTGGAGGTAGTTATATAGTTGGGTTATTATTTATCATTCGGTGTAGTAATGGAAGAATATAAATCAAATTCGTATACACTAACTTAAACTTTACTTAGAGCTGATTTCACCAATGGTAGTAACTACGATGAAATTAAATTGAGAACTGACAAATTGAGTTTACTCATACACACTTCACAAATTTCATTGTGCAAAATGTGATTTTGATTATATTGATCGCTGTTATTCACATTGATGAAATCCATTGGAGTCGGTAATATCATACCAACCCATAATTAACTCATTTCGTGAAAACAATACTGATTTGCAATAGAAGTGTACCTACATTTGTTTTATGGGTATCTAAAAACATCAATTTTTTTTTCATTATATAATTTCTTCACAGATCTTTGCCAGCAGCAAGACAGCATTGGCTAATAAACGTAATCATTTGTCCACAAGAGCAGTTGAACAAATTGCCTGCAAGTTTGTAGGTACTAGAACTTCAACATCAACTTATAGTCGTACAGGCAGGTGTAATATGACACTCTATCCCCGACTTTATAGTAATGGCCGTCAGGATATTGAGATAGCAAAAGAAGCTGAGTGCAGATAACCGAATCAGTTCCAATAATCATAAAGTGCGTACGTTACTGACGCGACTCGGCGTCTGGCGGGAACTAACCGACTAACTCCATGAAAATAGTTCCATGTTCGAAAATGTAATTAAACTGTCTTTTTTTTAAACGATAACAGTTCCATGTTTGAAATTTAAACTAAGCTGACTTTTTTATACGGTCGATATGGTGGTGAGGAATAGTCGATTACTCGCCAATTAAGATTATGCCCTCTACAATTCGATGACGAAATTTTAGTAGTAGTAGTGCGGTCCTGGAAAGTGGGTAGTTAACGACAATACGTTTACTACCTGTTATTTAAGATCAAGAACACTTCGCTAAAGATGTTCCTTTACCCACACCCACAAAAACTGGATTTTAAATGTTTTTCCCAATTAATTTATTATATTTTTACGTATATTGTTCTATGATTCTATATAGCTATTACATTTTTTTTTATTGGTTCGCGTTTGACCACAATCTCACCTGTTGGTAAGTGATGATGTGGTCGACGGTGAAGCACGCTTGCCTAGAAGTACTAACCTATTCACTCTACTCGATAGGATATATATTTATGTTCATATCATCGTAACACATTCAGGCGAGGTCCACCTCGCAGTTTGCGCGCGTCTAAAAATGTCAACGGGTTCCATAATGTAAGGTAATCGGTACGATGCCTGAGACGCGAATAGATAAACAGGCGGACAGCAAGACTGAGGCAAATTATAGGAAACCTGTTCAATTGAATCGTGGCCAGCTACGGGTGTTTGTCACTTGTCACTCACCTTGGAGAACTTATAGGGTATAGGGGTAGGTAGTGGACAGACTCCAATTCGTAGTTTGACAGAAGCAGTGGATTGGCAATTCAATTGTGACCAGTTAGGCCTTGTCTGCCACCTAAGTTATAATAAAAATAAAAAAATTAACACCAATTCCGTTACAATTACCAATGATAAAATGACTGCCGATGTTTCTTCCGAATCTATAATATACATTAATAAGTGTATGTGTAACATTGTTGAAGCCTATAAAAGTGTCCAAGTATCGTGAATATTTATGGTTATGTATGTGGCGCGAGTCGGCTTCTATCTAATCTAACATCTAACGACATTAACGAATTGATCAGCAACATTCAGACCGCAGCAGCTTAGCCTCAATACGCAAGTATTCAAGGTATTAACCAAACTGGTAAACATTTATCAATATAAACTCATTGCTAAACCATATTCTAAGGAGATTTATACACTCTTGTGTTTGTCTCTAACGCTGATGCGAAAAGATAAGAAACTCATCTCGTAATTTATATCGGTAAGGTCACTATTTAAATGTTGCCACAATATCATAAAGATGTCATCTATTTGAACTGATGAAACTTTTGAATTTCGATAATAGTTCTCAGAAGACTTCTAAAATTCAAACATTGGGTAAGTGAATCTTGGTGCTACAACAAGAGCAGTCCACTGATAAATCTTTATTGATTTTAGATTAGATCGGAAAAAGTGAACTTTTTTTTATGCCACGTAGGTGGCAGACAAGCACACGGCCCACCTGATGGGAAGCGGTCACCGTGAAGGGAAAGGGAAGGGGGAGGGCTAGGATGGAGGGGGAGTCTAGGATGGGGTGGGAGGAGGAGGGTTACAGTGAGCTCTGGCTACCCTTTATTGCCAGCGTGAGCACAACACGATGGTTATTATGGCCGCGGTCTTCTGTAGAGCGGAGGTACTTCCCCAGTCGGACAGCTCATTTCGGACGGGAGATACCGTCGTGTCCTACCTCCTTCAACCTACGACGGGACTTGAACTCGCGACCAGTTCCTTACAGGGGGAATACTCTAACCAACTGAGTTACCTTGATATTCTAAATTTTCCGATATTATATTATACAGTTTCGTGTGCTACTTGCTTAAAAAACACATTATAATGTACTGTCGGTGTATGTAATGGGGACCACCTTCCTGAGACTTTACCTTTAGCTTACCATCAGGCGAGGTGAAGTCAAAAAATGTACTTCTAAGGATACACACTTTGCACTAGCCCTTCGGATGCTCCTGTAAAGTATCTGCATAAATCAAGAGCGCTATATAGATTGTTCCTCATAGAGGTATAAGTATTGCGGCTACGATGATAAGCTCCTCCAAAAATAATTGACAGATATCCCACAACCGGTCTCGTATTAAAGTGTACGAGGTCGTGTGTCTCCGAAAAGCGGTATTGGCTGTAAATTGTAACGATACATTAACTTATATATAATATAGATAACGATAGAGTTCGCTATATTCGGCTAACGAGCGAGCTCACTAAAAAACTAATATCAGTATATCACACTCATCCGCGGTTTGGACATACCACATCCAATGAAAACTCTAAAATGTTCACACAGAATGTATTGGAGTCGATACTATTAAATTTTATAAATTATACATTTAATTTCAAATAAAAAAAAATATTTTATTGCTAAATAGTACTAATATTAAGTATTATGCTATGGCCCTACACTAGGCAAGTTTTAAAATTACCTATTATTTAATATTTTTGTTAAGATACAATGGTTAACTAGTTGGCATGTAATAATGGTTAGCACCTACAGTTATCGACTCTGAGAACAACATTTTAGTATTTTTATTTTATTAGTTCCTAAAATCACTATCATTTCAGGTTATTAACTATGTGATATGGTTATACAAAGTATTACAACCACTATATTATGTGCATTTACTACAGTTTTAATAAAGTAAAAAAAAAGGTAATATTACAAGTATGGCGTGCGGATCGCACTTGGGAACGCGAGCGTATTTATTATCCATGTTCTGTATAAAAAAGATAAGGTTGTGCATGAAAAGTGGATCTTTTTCCCGTCCGTCGTAATAGTAACATCTATAACTGCAAGTCTGATCAACCGCAACGTTCTGAGCCACTAGCCACGAGTCTTATTCCGCCTTGTGGTATTCGCGAATTCAATAGTTTGACTTGGATTGCAGAAGTAGCAGAAATGTGCATCGGTCACTAACATGATATAGAAGGAAAGAATGTTATACTTTTTAATATTCTACAATATACCTCGGTACTCGGTGATAGGAATCAATCTTAGGAATTGAATACACATATATACGCAATTCAGTTTACTAACCTCTTGTAATACGCAATTAGGTACTGAAAAATAGTGTACCTAATCTAACCTTAATAACTTTAATAATTAAAAAACTTCGCTTAAAACAGTGCATGCGACGACTCCACGGATCGCCTTCGTCCACAAAAACATGTTCCACTCATTATGAAACACGAACCAATGATATTTGAAGTGGGCATCGCACAACCGACTCCCAGCCGACTACACTGTCACATAAAATATACCAGTACTGTTATCTACAGCCTTCACCCAACCGGTATCGAGGCGAAACTATTCTAATAAAAATAAACCAGAACCAGTCCAAATTAATGATAACTCTTTGAAAATGGTGTCTTTTGGGCGAGCGTAGGACGGCCAATGTATTTGTTACGATACCTTACTGTTTACACATAACTTAACAAACTTAATTGTCCAACGCGCGACGTCTTCATACTGACAGACATTCCGATGATACAATTAACGTTGGGCTATAAATATAGACAGGTGCTTAAATAATAAACTTGGCAATAAAACCGTGATCGCCTAAAAGTTTAGCAATCAAAGCTGCAACTAACTTCTCTAATGATTGCAAATAAACCAGTCGCGATACTTTACTGTATAACACTCATACATAACGCTATTTTGTGCTGTAAATATCAGTTTGTGCAGGTTCGCGGACAGTTTGATACAGTATTTATAGATTCTGCATATAATTATAATTACACCTATAAGTTAACGATAATAGATGGTAGTGAGATATATACAACTAATACTTCAACTGATTCTCTGTCATGATTGCCAGTTAATCTCTTAGTCTGTATTGAAAGGTATCTACACAATTTACAAATATAATATACGTCTTATGAATGAACTAAATAACAATATATTTGAAGCAATTAGTATGCTAACTTTGTCTATAGAAAGGAACAGTTGCGGACCAAGAAGTGTTGACGTTTATACATAATTTTATGTTAACTAATTCGTCTATGCCAAAAACTGGTCTAAATAAATACCTTCGCACAACTACGATCGTAAGTAAAATAATTGAAACTTCTGTTTAAATACGTAACTTGTCAACAAAAGATTGATATAATTACGATTAACATAAAATATATGATCATTGAACAATGCGGACTGTGAAAGATCAACTTGATCATTACGCGCACTGGCCGGTGACAGTCGCAATTTGTACGCGATACTATCGTGTTCGTATAATTGTCACATGATTGATGCCATTTGTTAAACAATCATATTCTATATGTTAAAGAGTAACTGTAAATTAGCTTCACTGCGACCATTGGACAAGTTGAAGATACCTGCTTACAGAACAATATGCGTTGTCTATAATAATTGCATCAACATGAAAGTTGTTATCTTTGTACGATTACATTTCATCATGTTAAAATCTGACGTTTGCATCTTCTTTGAATATTACTGATCTAGGTTCCTGTTCTTCTTCTCTTTCTGAACCTTTTATCAGTTACATGTGATTTTTTTAAAAATAAAATTCATGAACTTTAGCTATCGTCCAATTGGATTCAAAATTTGCACTTTGAAGCGGGGTCCGCTTCTTGTTTCTTGATTGGTAGGTAAACTTATGTGGGTATGACTGCCGATGGGTTTGTCAGCTGGAAGAGGAAAACCTACGAGAGCCTTGTCTTTATTTAGCAGTCGCACCGACTACCTAATGAGGTTGGTGTGGGCAATGCATATTTTACCTATATAAGGTCCCAATAGATAACTAGTGGAATAAATGGAGGTAGATATGAATGGATGATATAATTTTCTCAGCCGGAGTAGTAAATAGCTACCTACCGTCCATAACCACCCAATCATAACATTTTAATACAAATGTTAGTTTTATGGCGCCGAAACATCCGAGACAAGTTTAGATTTCGGACAAAAACGATCATCTCATAAATATTATATTTCATAGATATCAATGACGAAATTATATTTTCGATAATAAAGTTTATTAGTTTTGGACGAAATTGAAGCTTCGACGGTCAGGGGACTGACGCAATTGTCAATACCACGGCACGATTGAAACTTGACTACCGTAAGTCGAACAGACATACAAACATACAACGTCACGTCGTTTTGTATAATTCCATCGATAGTTTTGTGTAAATGGCTGACATTAGATACTGTATAGGAGTCAACAGGTACAAGTAATAACGATAATTCCCACAGCTGTGCTCACACCTTGGCTGTTCTTCGATTACTGTTATTAAATGAACGTGTGGGCGGCGAAATAAGTACGTAACTAATACTGTCAATTTCAATTGAATTCTCGTATGATTAAACAGGTGTTTGTATAGGTTCAATATCTCTGAGGTCTAAGCCAGCCCTCTTGTTGGTGCACCTGCTAAACAACGGACGAAGCTCTAATGGAGGTAGGACACGACGGTATCGCCCATCGGAACTGAGCTGTCCGACTGGGGAAGCACCTCCGTGCTACAGAAGACCGCGGTCATAATCATCAATCAAAAGAACCATCGTGTTGTGTTCTCAGCGGTAAGTAGGGTAGCCAAAGCTCACTGGATATTACTGGATAATATATATTATCACCTCATACCCTCCTTCAGGGTCGGCAACGAGAGTGTGACGCTCCCTAGTGTTAGACGCGTCCATAGGCCATGATGATCGCAAATTCTACCAAAAAGAATACTGAATCAACAATTACATATTAACTTCTTCATTTAATTAGACGTATAAATATTTTTGTATTTTTCTTCTATTCGGATAAAAAAAATGTGCGTAATTTTTTTCCATAATAAAACATCATTCTTAACTATAAAAATGTTAAATAAGTTCAAGCTACCGATAATTAACACGACCAATTCAAATTTATCGTCAGTTACATCAACTTATCATTAGCTTAGTTCTGTTGATGATCAAAACTGGTATGTTGTGTGCTCGAAAACTCAATTTAATATGGCATCGGTTCCATAAATTGTGGTGTTCATAGCGGCTAGCGTTGATCCGACGAATTTGTGATAGCGCTAGAATTAGGTTGGTAACTGTTAATCGCTTTACAACCATTTTTATATGGGCATTAGCCAGGGGACTGACGTCGCGAGATAACCAACCACGAGTTAATACGACTATGTGAAACGGTAAACTCGGTCTGTAAACATCGGTAGCTGAATGGTTAAGATATTGGGAGGTCCTGGGTTCGAATCCTGATCATTATGCTATCAACGTAAATCCACTGACGTTGATAGCATAATGACACAACATATTAAGTTTAGCTGGAGGGGTCAGTGGGATTGCAAGACATTTTGGTTACTTACTAATATTCTTGAATAAAAAAATATTCTATTTTAATTTTACGAAACCATTTTTTTTTTATCAAAAGGGTGTACTTTTATAAACACCATAAAAAGCTGCATGGATACAGAACTATTGCGCAAAAAAATGCGCATGAGTATCGAATGCTGTGTTTGCTTTCACACCAACACTCATATTTGCAAACAAATTATCATTTTATCATGTCTTGCAAATATTTATTTTATTTCCTGTTTATGTACTTATGTAATATAATTATGGTCACCGCTGTTATTTATAATATATTTGGCAACGAATTCAAAAGTAGCTTAACACGCTCGAAGTTACCTCAGCACTAATACCTTTCATAATATAATTTAAAAAAACTCATGTAATAAACTCGTCTAAAAATTCCAAAATAACATTATAAGTATAGGTATCAATTATTTATTAGGTACTTTATTTCCATGTAAAAATCGCTTTAAAATTTTTTAGCTTGTGTTGTTTGTGTTCAGTAATTTTTGAAATAGTACCTAATTGTATGGGTGATGGTAATTTGAACATGTAAACGGATTTTCCAACTCTTGGAGAGACTCTCATCGACAGTTTCGTTCAACATGTTCAACAACTTTCGTTCAACAGCTAACTTCTGTTGAACGAAAGTAATTAAAAAAATCTCAAATAACTTATTCACAAAAAAAAAAACGATTGACCGAGTAGCCACCCGTGCAGACAACAACATCCTATATCACGACGCATATATTATTATATTGTTTTAATTATCAAATATATTGTGCGCGAATATATATTATTATCTCAGTGCCAATTAACAAGAATATAAAACCGCAAATCCATCACAACAAGGCAATAATTATAATATTATTGCTTTCATTTAAAATGTTTGTCAAATTTTGGCTTCTTGGTATTTTTGATATTTTCTTTCAAAAATAAAGCTATAAAAATATGTTTATTTTTATTTATTATGTTTATTATGGAATACTGGAAAGTTTTAATGTCATAGTTAAAGCAAGAAATGAATAAATTAAGTATTTGGAAACTAAAATAGTGTCCTAGATAATGATTATAGTTCCTAAGGACTTAAGGAGTCTAAATAAACACTAATAAATATGTAAACGTGTCAAATTATTAAACCATAATAATGACCACTGACCACCCTTCTGATGAACTACAACAACACGCGATTGTAAAATGTTCTCCATTTACTATTGTTTTTAATGGTCCACGTTTTGCCTTTGAAGGTATCTTCACAAAATCTAATAGCATTAGATAAGTTTCAGTTCTTTTACTTACTTCTGCTATAACACCCAATCCACCAGATGATAATTGAAGTGTTTCAAGCGTCACGATATGTTGAGAGGAAGAAATAGAGAAACTGATTTGAAAACACAGCAAGGAAGGGAAGCAAAGTTGCACTCCTACAGACGTAATATATGTGTATATATTGGATAACGTAATATAAAATATCGATACTGAATCATGAAGGTAAAAGAATACCCGTACCAGCTACAGCATTCCTGTAGAAAACTAATTAGGTATTTATTTGCTAACTTCATTTTAATTTAGTCAACTTAATAATATTTACGATCTAGAATCCTGGTCGAGAACGTACGAAATTTATTATCATCGCTTGTTATTCAAACATTTTTATGGCACTTAGGTGAAAGCTAAATATACAACTGGTACTGGAAATTAGAGAACTGAATGAATTCGCCTCGATGGTATATAAAAAAACAGTTGTCGTTATCTTTGAAGATATGCCTACTATACTAAACTTGTCTGCACATCAAAATATATTTTGCCACAACACGCGTGAACGTTTTAACCGCATTATCAATTAATTCGATATCCAGAGCTGCAATGGTTAAAAGTTTGCAGTGATAAATTTTTGTGATTATTAATAGTTTATAAACTTACGTAGTTGCTTTTTTTTAAGGAAATCGAGCGACTTATCTAGTTAAAGATACTTGCTTTTCAGTCAATCATACCTCAAAGGATTTGATGAAAGCCTAACAGTATCATGTGGAACCATTAAGAGCTGATTGTGACATAAAATGTAGTTAGAGTCAATGTCATTTAAATTTAAATTAAAAGAGAAAATATATATGGCAATGTTCAGAATTCGAAAGAATGAGAAATCTAGAGTTGAAACATAATAGCCGACTCTAACGTATGGATAGTTAAGATACATATAGATAGTAATAACGCAATAAAGAATGTCCAAAAAATATAAAAACAATCTATAGACAAATTTAGATAATTTAGTTTTACGAACTTCTACCATAAATGGCTTATCAATAGCTACACATCCACCACTAATGGCTATCAGTTACCAAGAAAATCGCACCCATTTTGAGAATTCTTGTCATCCTACTCTCACACATGGAGATTTCACCTTCACCTATGGCCATCTCGATGAAAGCATACCTAAGTGGTTATGTCAGAGGAGAAACACGACGTGGGCATTGAAAAGAAAAGCATGGCGTGTTGTGTTACGACGCGACGGTCGTTAAGGCTCTGTGGAATTACATTTTCTTTCATTTGAGAGTTGTTCTTATCGGAGAAGCTAGTTTGGAAATCAGCTTGTCTTGCTACTCAACCTACTAAACTCATTTTTCCAAGCCCGGGAGGGCTCCGCTTTATTCCTTTTATTCCGGGAGCATGACGGGAACCACTTGGTTCCCAAAACCGAGGGGGCCATCTCGAATCCGGAGATGGCCCGGGTCAAGCCGGGGTGCGAGGGAAATGCTCTTTGGGCCACCTTACACCCTGGCGTCAGAAGACCCTAGATGGCGTGCGGTTTTAGTCGGTAAGAGTCCGACATAACCTGCCCCGCTGGCCGCGGGGTGGGTATCCGTGAAGATTTCCGCACGGAAAAAATTAAAAATAAAAGGCGAGTGTGCTCCATCATCGACCACATTGTCACTTTACCATCAGGTGAGATAGTGGTCAAACGCGAGCCTATCGACTATAAAAAAATTATTAATTACGTACATAGTGATTTCCCAGTTGCGAAATTGCTTGGGGATCTGAAATCCTTAGGGCCTAGGGCCTCAAACACCTAAAGATTACTATGTTTGTCAAATGAATAAAAAAAAATAGACACATGCCGAATATGTAAGTAGAACCAACGAAACAGGTTATTTAATTCAGGCGTTATCATAATACACAATTAAAGCAACACTTGTAAACTTTTCTAATTCTTAAATTTATAATGCTCTATAAAAGATAAAAGCAGTACATACCTGTTTAATTTGAATTAATTAAAAGTACAACTCGTATTTACTTCAATACGAAAACGATAAGTAGGTATAATCTAATACATAAGCATATTCGCTAGTTATTGATATCGCGGGGCCTATATTCTTCGTTTTAGACCCCCTGCTGCTACTAGGTATTTTTATACCACTTAGATGGCAGACAAGCACATGGCCCTCCTGATGGGAAGCAGTCACCGTGGTCTATGGACGTGTGCTACACCAGGAGCGTCACACTCGCGCTGCCGACCGGCGACCCTGTAAAAACCTTCTTATGCCCTTCTTGAAGAACCGCATATTGTAGCCGCTAGGTAAAACCACATTATTATACAAAACCTTATAACGCATTTTGTGTGATCTGCAAATCAAAACAACAAGAGGCACAAATCACATCTAAATGTAAGTGCAAAGTTATGCTACGAGACGTTCAGATACTAAATGTCTTTTATTCATGAAAGTTATGTTGGTATCGAAATATAATAAATGATGATAAAAATCAGCTATTCATGGACTCTAACCCTAAAATACTCACCCAAAATTTAGAATCGTACTCATAATAGAATTGCATAAGCCTGAATTTATTCTTCACATCCTATCAAACAAAAGCTGTTGATGTGTGACTTAAACTTTGTGTTGTATCGGCAAATGTACTTGTAACGGTACAGCGCCATACCCACCCACCTATCCATCAACCAAACCAACAGAAACTATCATCTACGAGAATCATAAATACAGATTAGGGTTGATATCTGCGCGTGCATCGATTTGCAGCCGCCATCAAATATTGACGCGTCGAGCCGCGTTACTACACGCCCGGGATGCATAATTCCGCGAATATGCTTTACGACACACATTTCCCCTCTCAGTTGCCCCCCTCGCAGCCCCGTTCGCACCTTCCCTTGGCGTACATCGGCCTACATCTTCATAAACTATGAATCCTCCCAATCGCAGTCAGGTGCGATCGGTTACAACCGCGATTTATTATCGCTTCGATATGTATCGCTACCCTTGCGTATAACACGTTTCTCCCCGTTTTATTTGGGAGATATTATTGAATTATTGAGTGGTTTTATGGTTTACTCGTTACATTAGGCGGTGGGTTCACGGTCAGTGTTTGCGTCAACTCACCTCGAGGAACGTTTCGGTGCGTCAACTCACCTCGAGGAACGTTTCGGTTTCGTCACCCAAATCCGTATGTAACGTGTGCTGAAATATTTAAATGTCACCAATATCGTAAGTTATTCTAGTTTCGCAATACAGTTGCATCTTTAAGTGCCGTTAACTCAAATAAATGCTATATGAATGTTGAAATTTTATCTCAAGTCAATGTGATAATCTAATACGGGTTTACATACGGAGAAAGAAGACGTTTTCTATTTCAAGATTTATTTATTTTTCATTTGTTTCTTCAATCACTGATAAGATAATCAACCATATTGGTGCTCAATTATAACCTTAATGAACGTTCAGCTTACAATCTCTGTATTTACAGCCGGATTAGCAAGAATATTTTTTATAGGCTCGCGTTTTACCACAATCTCACCTGTTGGTAAGTGATGATGTGGTCGACGGTGAAGCACATTTGCTTACAAGTAACCTGCCCACTCTAGACTTGTAGACTCTCAGGACTTCATTCCCCGCACATAAAAATAATCTGAAAATACTTTTTGAATATTGGACCTAAAAATCAGTGCTAACCATCAGATCATCGATGTTCCTGTTTATCTTTGACCTCAGTAGCAAAAAAACCAGTCTGCAACCAGTTGTCAGAACAAGGAAATCAATGTCATCTAATCCTTATACAAAGATGAGATTCCCTAATTTATTGAAATTAATTTTAAAAGCAGCTGTAACCATATCGCTATGGTACATAACTAATACAGAAAGACCATTAACCTCTTTAGGTCATCAAGACACGAGAGCCATCACATTAAACATTAACGTTAATCAAATTATGTCAAGCAAGAACCGTACTTCGAGAGCGAGACACGTTTTGTCACCCGGCAACAGTGTACACATTCCGTTACCGGACCGGTCGCATCCTCGGTTGCTCAACCGCACACATGCACCACAAATCTATACTATTATAAAATTGTAAATCTTGTCTGTACGTCCTCCTAATATTGTAAATGCGAAAGTTTGTGAAGATGTTTGAATGTTTGTTGCTCAATCACGCTGACCGGATGTACGGATCTGGCTGAAGTTTGGACAGGGATAGATTGTAGTCTAAAATAACGCATAAATTACTATTTTATCCCTGAAATAGGTTGCCATGGGTAGCGAAACGGAATCAAAATTTCATGCAGGTGAAGTCGGGGGCAATAAGCTTGTTGGAGATATTTAAAAAAAAACTTAGGTTATTGTTTAATGAACAATTCTGAACACATAAAATATTAATTGTGAAATTCTTGTTGCCAATAAATGGTTTTCTTCTTTTTTTTATACCACTTAGGTGGCAGACAAGCACACGGCCCACCTGATGGGAAGCGGTCACCGTGGCCTATGGACGTGCGCAACACCAGGGGCGTTACACTCGCGCTGCCAACCCTGCAAAAATCTTCTATGAAAAGTTCTAGTCAGAATTAAGATATGCTTTATGTTTGTTTGCAATTGGTTAAGTAGAACCAGTGACCAAAAACGATAACTGAACTACACACGGGCGGAGCCACGGCCATCAGCTAGTGTAAAATAAAAATTTCGAAACGAATGTCACCATTCCTAATAGCGTTCTGTGATTTTCAGTTTTGGTTGCAAAATTTCTAGATCGTTAAAATTATCGTAATTCGACAGAAGATCATCTACTTAGTTTAGAAACCCGCACACATTTGCATAATTTTCGAGACATTTTTGATTTTTACACACTTCATTTCATCAGTAGTCAAACTCCGTATTTTTATTCAAAATATGCATTTGGACGTGCCTCTAGAGATTTTTTTTAATATTGAACTGGTCAGTTGACGGCTATGACCATGGAGCTATTATGAAGGCCAGTGCAGGTGCTTGAAAAAGCATTTGATGAGGCCGTCGAGCTCCACCACTGTAGCATTTATTGGTGTTTGTAATGGTGGCCCACATTCCTGAGACTTTAGCTTACCATCAGGCCTTACCCGTACGACCTTTTTACAAAAGTGCCTCTTTTTTGGTACCCGTACAACCTCTTTTTTAGAACCCGTTGGACCTCCAAAATTATAACTACTAAATATGACGTATTTTGTACGTCAAAGGTACAGTCATGTCGAAAATCGTTAACGTTACCTACTTAATACAAAAGAAGAAGCTGAATAAACAAATAGAAGCACACTAGCGATATACGACATTAGCTACATAAGTAGTGACAATTACGGGGAAAATCCGTCGAGATTTAAAAAAAACTATCAACTTTAAACAGGACATAACTTAGTTGTGCTACTGTTTCGCATTTACAATGGTTCCGTCCATATCGCCCACGCTACCACTGCATAGGTAACCTATAGACCTGTTATCCGCAAAATCTTATCAATGCTCCAATCTGTGATATCCTCTGCTTTCGGTTTTATTACAAGAGAGAGATGTAAATGCTATCCATATTGTATAATTAGCATGTTAATGCTTGTCATTTGATTACATTAGATGTGCATTAAAACAAATATTGTAAATTAAAAAGCACACCACTCTAATTTATGATAGTTTTAAGTAGTTCATAGCAATAATAATAAATCAATAGAAAGTAGTTAATTGCTATATGAATCAGAATGGTGATTAGTTGTTTATTTTGAGTCTATACCTAATCAATTTCTTCCTTGCATTTATCTATATACCTATCTATACTCTATACAAATAGATAAAATAAAATTGAAGTACCTGTTTTTAATATTAATATAACTACTTTTTACTAAGTGCATTTTGATGTATCAATCAATCAATCAATCAATTAGCCTATTGCAGTCCACTGCTGGACATAGGCCTCCCCCAATGTACGCCATAGCACCCGATCCTCCGCCTTGCGCATCCAGTCTATCCCAGCCACCTTCTTTAGGTCGTCTGTCCATCGTGCTGGGGGACGTCCCACCCTCCGTTTGCCAATTCGCGGTCTCCACTCTAGGACTCGTTTGCTCCATCGGCCATCAGTCCTTCGGCCATCAGTCCTCGGCAGATGTATACCAAAACAATATTATTATTATAATTTTTGTCGACCTGCCTGTCTGTCTGTTTGTTCCGACTAATCACTGAAATGTCTGGACTGATTTCGACGGGACTGGCAGATAGCTGATGTCATTAGGAATAAGTTAGGCTACTTTGATTTTGGAAAAAATAGTATTGCCTATAGAAACAATGCGCACTCCTAGTACAAATCAAAGCTGTCTTACATCGATACAGTTTTTAGACAGTTGTCTCGACGCTATTTGTGCCAGCTAATCTCTGAAACAACTGTCTAAAGACACCTGTCAGACACAACTGTCTAAAGACTGTTGTCTCTTAAGTGCAGAAATCCAGGAATTTATAGCAGGGACTAGGCAGTCAATAAATATTGGGTCAAATATGGAATGGTGAAGATCGCGACATGTATTATGTTGACGGTCTATTCCCTGCCTGTTGCCGTCAACCGGATATTTTGATAAGTATAAACAAATTTATTCCTATTCTAGTCAGAGAGGCAAGAAACATGAATTGTATAAATATTTCATTCATGTAGTTTTATTTCTAGTATGTCTAGCCAGTTTTTGCAAGACCATAATACAAACTTTTTACAACTATGACTTTGCCAAATTATAAAATGTATAGGTACCTCTATATAAAAGTATATAGATGATGCATATAAAAAACCTGATAAACAGATTCATATAAAGCAATATTGTAGTTTTATGGCCGTTTTCTCCATTAGCTACGAAATATTTTGATAGATTTATAATCCATAACATTTTACGAGCACACTCGCCTATTTTGGCATTGTAAAAATATAATAAGTCCACTTAACATTTAGTGTATTTAGAAGCAATTCACATCTTTGTTCTATTACGGTTAGATAGGACACCTCACACATCATCATGCCTTATAAATCTTTTAGTAGGTACTTATTAAACAAGGTCGTGTTAGTCAGACTCAATAACGAATGGACCGATTTTTATAGTGTTTTTTTATGTCGGTCACGTCAATATGACTTCACCTTGCCTGATGGTAAGCTAAAGGCAAAGTCTCTGGAATGGGAGTCACCATTGCAAACACCGATAGTGCCACAATGGTGGCACTCAGCTTAACGGCCTCATCAAATGCTTTTTCACGCCCCGCTTAAAGGACCCGGGACTATTGGAGCTAGTTCTTAATAAATGATATCCTACATATATTATATAATCACCTGCCTGCCTTTTCCTGGTTATGTAGATATTTGGGATACCCATACTATTTTCCACCATACTTTCCTGTCAGATTTCATCTCCTCATCTATTCCTTTCTTCACCAGATATGGGAGACAATTCTCACGCAATGATAGTCGTTCGATTCACAATTTTGCAATCACTGGTATCTATATACAGACTTAAGCATACCTACAGATATGACAAGAAATATAGATGCTATAAAATGGATTATAATAAATTAAGATGCTCTCTAGATAGGTTAAAATATGCAGATGGTATATGCTCGCCACATCGTGTCTATGGGCCAATATAACGCGGAAATATATCGTATTGCCACACCATGTAATCAGAACAAGTTTTACAAAAAGTAACGAAACAGTTTTGCAAGTTGAACGTTTCTAAATCCATACAGCACCGGGACTGACCATCAAAGTGAAAATATGGATTTATTAATTAAATTATTATTGGTGTAAATTGTTGACATTCGCAGTCAATATATAATTAAAACTATTCGCAATGTTTTCTGACAGTAAAGTGCACGGCATCTAACTTGGCAAGATTTTGGAGTAGTGTGGACCCCACTGCACTGAGTTTAGCTTAATTTGTGTCTAGATAGAATATTCATTTATTAAAATATTTTATAATTATTTGCATAGTACTTACGTATGCATTACTCATGTTTAAGAAAATAAATTCACCCTATCTTATCTTCTGTATTGGTCTGTATTTACGTGTCCTAGATTTGCTCGGTTTTTTTTTTCAGGCTAAAGAAAAGATATTAGGTAATAATATAGAATCTGTTTGGGTGTACGCGGCCCCGCCAAGATTCTAAAGGCAGTTTATACTTTCGATCGACTATCCTCTCGGGGTTGGAGAATCAGACGGCAGTCGCCCCCATAAAATACAAATAAACCGAATCAAAAGAAAGAGTAAGAGACAGAGCCCGTATTCCTAAGGGCAAGCTTTGTGTGCCACTGAGTTTGGCGGAACAGCGCCGTCAAATATTAATGTTAGAATTATAATATTGTTCTGGTATTAAATATTCATATATTTTTTTCTTGCGTATTACATTATATATGATGACAGGTGAATCGACAAGAGATTAATTTTATTATGAATTCATATTATTATATTTTATAACAGATCTTATTGTAAATGGCAATGGAACTGGCAAGGACGTTCTTAATATAACAGGTGTGTCGCAAGCCGTCAAATACGTGTCGTACCTACCTACGTGGAGACGACAGCGTTTCGTCTAGATTTCAACTTATTAATTTATTCGTTTACCATAAACAACTTGTAGGGAGAATAGACGAGGAGGCCAGGAGTACCTAATCAGTATTTATCCGTCCGATCCGTGGTCATTTGGGTGAATTCTTACGTGTCTAGTAATGCTAATATCGATGCGTCTCCTGATTATTTGATTTGCGAAAACTTTGATCACCACTTCCCATAAGGCGAGCCGTATGCTTGCCCGCCACCATAGTGGTATAAGAAATAGATTATCACACATATAATATCCAGTTCTGAATTTTATTACCCGTACTGAATTTCTTGTGAACTATAAAGCCAGACTTGAAAGTAACTACCTAATGAATAGCTTCTAAAAATAAAAGAAACGGTTAAATGAAACGTATATAATATTTGTTGCCAAGATGGAGTGACCGAAGGCGAAGGGCGCCGTTATTAATAAAGGCCTAGCTGCAAACTGCTAATAAGTGCCGTCGTAAATCGTACTCAACAACAGATCCCGAATTACGACCGAACTGTTGTTACTTTTTATATTTCACTTTCCACTTTTTACACGTACGCTGTGCTGGAGTAACGTAGACTTAGCAAAAACTACACGCGGAAGATTTACTGTACAAATAAAGTATAACAAAATCTGGTGAGTAATTTATCTTTGAAACCTAATAAATCATCAGGTATCCGACAACGTTATAACTAAATTTATTATCTCTTAAACACAGTAACTTTTTGGATCTATATATCTAGCTGCAAATTAGTTTTCATGAAATTGTTGACTATAACAATTTAAAACAATATTTAAGTATTTAGATTTGGTCTGCCTACCCCATTGGGAAATTGACGTGAATGTTATATTCCTTGTGTAATACTATACACGTTATTTTTAAAGAATTGTGAAACGACAATAATACATTTATCATGAAATAAATTATTTATCATATTACCTACATGACACCTAAATGGTATAAAAAACTATAGGGTCATTTCGCCTGTTCGCGTCCACTTAGCGCAGTTGGCAAGTTTGACGGAGAAAATAAAAATGTACCAGTACTAATTTCAATTAAAAGTTTATTTAATCTGTTCATAATATTAGTCTAGTTTAAGGTAACCTTTAGTTTTATTCGAAATATCTTGTAGTTTTTTTTCTAAAAATACAAACTTCAGAAATAGGCGATTTACCCAGTTCGCGTCCATAAAATCCAATTTGCGTCCACCTGCTGGACCAGTTTGCGTCCACTGGAAATTTGAATTTTTCACAGGAAATTTGAATTTTTCACTGGAAATTCACATTTGAAAATGTTAAGAAGCCATTTAACAACCTTGTTTTTTACCATCTACTCCTATTTTTCACGCGGAAATCTCTACGGTTACCACCCACCAGTGGGGGCGTTATGTTGGAATCGAACTGATTAAAACCGTACGCCATCTCAGGTTTTCTAACGCCAGGGTGTCGCCACCGCCACCTCAGCCTGCTTCTGCTAGGTTGACAGGTGGCTCCACGCGTCATCCCCAACCCTGCACTCATGGAGGACAAAGTTCGTTGAACGACCTCTGACTCCTGAGTCGCCTGCGCCTGTTGTGGTCGCCTCTCCCAGACCTTTTCCGTCGCCTCCTTCTTGAGCACGACTTACTCGCAAAGTGAGGCAGCGGCATCGCCCGCCCGCTCTGCAGCATCGCTGTGAGTCAGCCTCTCAGTGAGAGGACTCCCACTTCGAGGGCCACCACGAGGGCTCGCCTCGACACCTCCTACGCCCTGCATTCTGCCAGTGTGTGCATCCCTAAGTTCTAACTTGCATCACAGTGATGACATTCAGCCGTTGGCTCCCGCCAGATCAGACACAAGTGATCCCCGAAGTATGTGTTCATGGAGATCACCTGCGTCAGGTGTAACGAGAGGCTCCCGTATGGGCTCTCTAGCCAGTCCTTATGATGGTCACCTACTAAACCTAGCGCAGGTTCTGTGCCCGGTTTCTTTACTCCATCTGGTCTGCGCCCACTGATTTTGTCTTGTCCATATTGTCGTTTTGGGAATAGCATATTTGTCTTACCGATTTCTGCTTCTCTCGAATTTCACTCAATGCTTTCCTTAAATCGTCTTCTGTGTATGTTCTTTATCCTTCTTTCTTATATTAGCAGTAGGAAATTAATTTTAATAATGGACGCGATTTGTTCTTGTCATTATTCCCTGCAGGTATAGTTTGCGTCCATTGCGGACGCAATCTGGAAGTTCTATAAATTCAGTGTAGTAATTCGCGTCCACCTTATTTTAATTGGTAATTATATAAAAAAATTGCAAATTCAAAATGAATATAGTTCCTTTTATCATTATCGACGTCTAGAAACATCTATGTATTCAAAATACACATAAAACAATAAAAGACTTGCCTTCAAACGCACCGCTGTCCACTACCTTTTTTCTTAAAATTTCGCGGATTCGCGCTCTCTCGTTGAACAGCCGTCACTAACTATTTTTTTACACAGGATTGGTTGGGCGCACAGAACTTTTACCTATGCGTACGTGGCTCTTATACAATGAGGTATTGGTGGTAATGACTTTTCGACTAATCGATGTGTTAGTATACTTAATTTCGAGAGTTTTCAAAGAGAGGTCCGTAAAATGGACGCGAATAGGGCGATGGACGCGAACAGGCGAACTTACCCTATATCAGTTCATACTTAAAATTTATTTTAATTCTATAAATTAAAGCCAAGTCTATATCTATCTAATTCTTCAAACTTTAACCCTTTCGCGCGGTCCGCGCCAATAATGAAATCTGGGGTGTGAAATAAAAAGAAAAAAGTGTCTTAATTAAATTTTCTTTTAACAAAATTTAATAAACGTAGAGGGCGAGTGTGGCCACGGCGCGGCCGGCCCGCCCGTCCGCCAGCTCGGCCGGCGATAACCTATACTTATACAGCTACTAGGAAAACGGTTACCTTTTGAAACATTTCGCGATGAAATTTGTATTTACTGCCATAATTTAATAACAACACTTCTACATAAAACGCCTATTTGAGTTTTCGTTTGTTGTTTCAACAAATTCACTGAATGTGTCAGAAAAAGCTAACAGAGATTCAACCAACGCAATACATACTTGTAAACTTTAGCAAACACACATTATGTAGTTTTAACTGTGAAAGCTAGAAAGCCGTACCAATAAAATTACACCGTGACTCTGCCGCCTAGCCAATCAAACACCATTGAAACCTAGCTACCTAAAATCAAATTCGATGGCTAATGCATCTAAAATAATTATGATGAATTCGAATCTGGATCCAGAGATTGCCATTCTTAACCCTGCGAGCACTAATGTATGTGAGGCATTGCATGTTTGTATTTTCTTCTTCTATATCAAAAACAAGTGAAGACAAGTTTAGCTCCACACATTGCGTTACACTTAGAACATTTCACCGTTAAATTTTTATTCTATTTCTCCCATTTATGTTGATATATTTTTGTTTTATTTTATTGTTTTTATGCTCAGTGACCTGCATTGGCGTCAGCAACTGTGTCTGTGGTTCGTAATAGTTTGTTGTGCGAGATGAACAGATAATGAGCGGTGGTGGCCGCCGTACCGCGGACCATAGAGGCGATATTTAAATAAACACTTAGCAACAATAAGCGCGATAAGTGCCGCCGGCTCAAACCTCGACGTTAGATACCGACCGACATACGCCTCGTACCGACAGCAACACAAGCCGCTCTTTTAAATAAAATTATTTTTTGTGATAACTTTTCAGCAGTCCACGTCCTACCTAAAAAATAATTACTCAATTTTTAGAAGCCACCAAAGTGGACAAGTGGCGAAAAAAAAAGTTTGTCATAATCCTCTCTTAAATATTGACATACCTACCACATTTATTTACTTGAAAGTGAAATTTAAGAGGATTACTGGAGTCTAAAAAAAAAATACAAAAAAAACATCTGTTAATGAGAATTCTATTTTAAAATTAATTTTAAAGTCATATTTCTGAACTTAGTGATATAGTAAAATGAAGTTACCGCAATCAAATTTCTTTCATCTGCAGAAACAAAACGCATGTAATGTTTTTGAGTACGATTTTCCGTTGGTTCATTAGATCCTATGCCCTGACTCCTCAAAAATAACTCCTAGCCTCTCCAACTGTACCCTATCTCAGTTTTTTTCAGTCTAAACCTTATTGATTGGCTATTGTTGTTTTTGTAAGATACAAAATCAATCATAAATAATTATTCGCGATGAACACACGCTGATCTTGCGATTGATATAAAAACCCTCCATGTACGTGTTGCGTGCAAAGTTAATACTTCACGTTATTAATTACTAAAATACCTATATAATGACTCCGGTGGCCGCTATCACTGCAATAGCCCACGCTACGCTTTTTTCGTAAATATCTTGTTTGTATAGATTCCTGTCAAATCATTTTCTGGTATAAACCGCTCATTTGGCTGATAAACAAGTGCTGATTCCTATCTAATGTACGCTTTTTCGAATTACTGTCATTAAATCCATGGTCTGAGTGAGCTCTACTATGTTAATTAAAGCTCTTATATTGAGAAGATCAATTATATTTTTTTGTCAGCCAAATGCTACCGGCTACAAAGTCTTCAATACTAATTTAGGATCAAAGCAGATTCCACGAATTCAGTGATCTGATCACTTATGAGGAGTTAACATGCCAATATTACCTCTATTTCGTTTTTTTTTATCGAACACACCAATATTATGACTTCGCCTCGCCTGATTGTGAGAAGAAAAATCTACGGAATGAAGGCCGCCATTATAGATACCACCAATGATAAAGTGGTTTAAATTAGAAGTTTCAATTATTGTCAAAAAAAAAATTTTGGAACGAAATAAACTGTTTAATGCATTAAATCACATTTAAAACTTGGCATCCATATACGCATTCGTTGATGTGGGGGGTAATGGAGTCAAACAGCTAATTTCTTTGGTCTCGAGAAACTATATTTTAGTGTTGTATCGAAGCAGTGCGACACCGAACTAAAATACTAACTTAATAAATTATGCAAATTAGTACAGTAAACTGAAGCTTTAATATCAAAAAGATGTGCTCATATATCTCGTTTATAGCAAATGCGGACATAAGTGTAAACGGTCGCAATAAATATTCAAGTACTTATCGAGGAACATAAAATTAAGGTGTAAGAAAAAATATATTACCTAAATGTTGAACGTTGTGTAGTCTGACGGTACTCCGTGAACCTTACTCCACGTATCATAGCTTCATGAATAATGTATCTCGCTCCAAATAATATACGATTACTGTGTAGGAAAATGCACTTTCTTTGTCTTCTGTTTTTGTCCGTCGCGCTCCCGCCGAATTCGGGTAATGACCGCTCGTCGCGCGCACAGGCCTGCGACCGCTATGTGGCGTATGGCGAAAACTGTGTTACCTGAACTATGACGTAAGTACCTCCACATCCTACAGAGTACCGTGAAAGTTTAGGCACATCGGTAATGAATACTTGAATACAGCTGCTGTACCTAAGCGCAAACCTTAAAACTAACGTAGTACTATCGAAACATTCCTAGGTCTATACTAGGATTTACTATATAGGTACCTACTACGAGTTTTGCTTACTTTTTGAATTTAATATTTTATGACAATGGTAATGTTAATACGAAAAGTATTGCACGCATTTATATCGTGGTCCTCAATATTTTTAATCGATTTCAAAAAAGGAGGAGGTTCTCAATCGACAATATTTTTTTAGTTTGTTACTTCAGAACTTTCGACTGGGTGAACCGATTCTGATGATTCTTTTTTATTTAATAGCTTGCGCTCCCAATTTGGTCCGTTAAAGTCGGTTGTAAGTATTATTTTTCCTGGTAATAAAAATATAGCTGTTAACAAAATATTTGTCTGTAACTACACAGACTGCACTACGCAAGTACTCGTAACTTTTAATACAATTAACATAAATACCAAGTTAACATGATATGAAATAGTAATTATTCCTTGTTATTTGTGAGTGTGGCGTAGCTCGTAGTACAAACAATGCAGCGCGGGCGCAACGTGCGCGTACGCAGCACGCGGTCGCCGACGTTACTTCACCGTGAAATCAGATAGCAGGATCATTATAATCGCTAACCTTCCAAATTGAGCAGCTCTTTAGACACAACTATATTTCATATCTTAATTTATTGCCTTAATTGTTTTTTATACTTCTTCACAATTGTGACACAGACGGCTGTATTTTTACCCGACTGCCGAAGAAAGGAGGGTAATGTTTTTATAGCTCCAAGTTGAAGTGGTTTCACGTCACTGCGATGCGATGCTCTGTGAACCTGAGAACACTACTTTTTTAAACAGATACCTACGGCGTGATTTATCACTCTAATTATAGAATTACATACCTACCTGTTTTATATCTGTGTATACCTACTCAAGATCGTAAAATGAAACTATATAAGCAATAAATTATTTGTTATTATATCACAACTATTTAACATGATGTTAATAAATCGCTTTCTGTATATCTATTTCGTATATATACAAGAACTATAAATTTTATAATATACTTACTGGGTTGCACAGTGCTATATGGATGGACTAAGATTTTCTAACGTACCACTCTGTAATTTTTTTTTTTAATAATGATTGATGATTCTTCAATACAGCAAATGATGTAAAAACTGTAGCTATTATTGAAGTGATTATGCAACAGGAGGTTATCCGCAGTGGGCCGCTGCGTGCGCCCGCGCAGTCGCGTTGTGCTAGATCGCTGTTATTAGTGTATCTGCTAATTGCACTGTTTACAGGCGTTGCCCGCGAGAAGCATGCCACGGTGTGGACACAGTGCATAGTAAAACAGCAGATCAACTATTTAATTTATAACCTATTATACTTATAAAGCATTATTTTATTGTGTTACTATCGTAGCAAATGAGCGCAAAACCCATTTGACGGAAAGCGGTTACAGTGAGTGAGGTAAGGGGAGGGGTTAGGTATTACCCTTGCGTATGCATTGCTACTTGCAGAGGGGAAAGAGGATGTTATAGAGGAAAGTAAAAAAGGTAAAGAGGAAAATGAAAATAATCGAAAGTATGCGTTGGCCGTCGGCCCTCTTGCCCTCCTTCTCTACTTAGAATCGGTACTCGAAAGTCGAAATCATAGTACTATTTAAAGGTCTTCTCATTTATACGCTTAGATTATACATGCGAAAGTAATCCTGTCTGTCTGTCACTTATTCACATCAAGAATACAGGATTATTTTTATATCGGCAAACAGAAAAAATATTTATTACGCGGATAAAACTGCGGGTAGTAGCTAGTTTCTTTATGGTGTATTATGAAAAAGGGTAGAAAATCGAAAGAGTAGATAGTAATAGTTATACGATCCATTATACCTATATTAATTACAAGGTATGCTTGGTCTTCGTTCATTACTCGTTTGAAACTGGTATTCTGTATTTATTTATATTGTGTCCATCGCAGTAACATCATTTATGTTGTAATCACTAGATTACTTAGTTCTATATTTTTTTAAATAGTGGCAAAGGAGTGGTTACTGAGTTATTTAACTATTTTGCCAATTCTGTGACCTGAGTACAATTACTGTGCAAATTTATTGGCGTGATCGCTGGCCAAGGTCCGAACGTGGGACGCAGCGGGGCGGTACGTTTCTGGGAACCGTCAGTAGGTGCTACTCTATGCTGAACCACGCCGCGCCGGTCTGTGGGAACTGACAGTGTCGTGTCTACTGACAGATCCGTCGCAAACTAAAACAGGCATTGATTGCTATGCTAAGTGCACAACATAAATTATTTATCTCAGCGATCGTAAGTAATGACCATTAATGTCATTTGAATTTCATTTTATTATTAGTGTAAACCTACTTCGCGTTGAATTTTGGCAGCATTGGAATTGGTGAAACATATTTGAAATTAAAACGCTATTTTAGGTAAGAGAAATTATTTACACAATGGTGCTAAGGTATCAAATAAACAATTAGGATTTTACAGGCGCACCATATGAAAGTACTTTTAGGCAAGGCTTGAGTTTGAACATTAATTTCTTAGGTTTAACCAAAATAAATGCGTTTTTCGTCAGTATACACAGTGAATAATCACAATCCGCTTCTTGTGGAGTCCTGAGGTCAGTTGGCATTTGGACCTTGAGCCATTGCTAGAGAGTAGAGTCGATAACTCTTTGGTCACTCTATAGGTATTTTGCTCTCTACTGTGACGTACTATACTACTATACTATACTATACGTATATTGATCACCTCCCTCAATTAATGCTGTCGTCTCCTTTCTTACTAGAACAATATAACAGAACTAAAGTCTCAATACCAACCGTTCAAAAAAAATTCATCGCTTATTTGCCCTATAAACATCTGTTACAGATAGAGTCTTAAAAAGTCCGACAAGGACTGACTACAGAATTTTATATTGCTAGTGAGTTATAGAGGTTAGATCTGTCAGTCGTTTCCCGGCAAATATCGAAGTACGACGTTAGACTACCCAAAATATGTAGGGAAAAGACTGGGAGGATAGTGACACAACAACGACCGAAAGAGACAGTGCCATCGGTTGTCTATTTCGTCAAGGCGTTTCAATGTCCAAACTCCAAAATGTCAGTTTGAACAATAACAGCGTGTTAGGTAGTACAATAACACGTCCACGGAGTGTAATCACCTTTGCTGCGTGGTATGCGCGTCACGCGCGCGCATCTCCGCGCCACGCCGACGCCGCGCGTAGTAGCGAGTGTGCGGGGGGCCTAACACGCCGCTGATGTGGCGCTACGGTATACTACACAACTAAACTTTTGTTAAGGTTATTGTACTTGCTTTTATACTACTAATGTAGCAAGTGATACTACTTTGATTATGCTTCAATAGTAAGTATGCCTACTTAAGAACAGCGGTAGCCTGGTGGTTTGGGTAATGGACTGCTGAGACGAGGTCTCGGGTTCGATCCCAAGTTCACCATGGCACATAGCAATGACTTTTCGATGCTTTTCGAAGTTATGTGTGTATTTATTGCAGGTTCATTAGTACCTCGGAGAGCACGTTAAGCCGTCGGTCCCAGTTGCCATGCAAACATCTATGGCAGTCGTTACGGGTAGTTGGAGCCCACAAAAGTCCAACAAGTCTAACTTGAAACTTCGATATCGCCATTGGTCATAATTACCATTGGTTGTGGACGTCAGATGGCAGTCGCTCCACGGAAAATATCGAAGTTCAGCCGCATCACAGTTAGACTGGAAAGCCGACCCCAAACTGAGTTGGGAAAAAGGTTCAGAGAATGATGAGTAAGTATGCCTACTTTGCAAGACAGGCAAAATCTTGCCAAATTTTTTTTTTAGTTGATTGAAGTGACGTAGTGCACTGCCCGGTAAATTTCATACATACATACCGGTGCATCTTATAGACGTGTGTTTACCCCTACAGGTACAGATACCGGCACGTAAATTGGCCCGACGCGTCATATGCGCAAAGGTCGATTTTTAGGTCCCCTTTGAGCTATGAGCGGGTCGCGGGAGACGCGGTTGCGCCGTCGCGGACATATGATTGGTCCGTCACTTGACGGACCAATCAGATGTCTCCGAGAGACGTCTTGTAGCGAATCAACGTTCCGTTCGTTCGTACTTAGAATCATTTGATTGGCTCAAAGTGCACGATGCGCGAACTTACCCCAAACCTGGCCAAGTTACGTGCCTGTATCTGTATACAGTTGGCTGTGCAAGGTGTTACCAACAATGGCACAGGCAATCAAAACCATAGAACAGAGCACGCAAGCACGCGAGAGTCACACACGATCAGTTTTATTGGCGCACAAATGGCACAGCCACAAAAAACATCCATTCTGATATTGGTTGGGTTGCATGTACCGGCGGGATAGCTGTACAGTTTTATGATATACTATACACGCTAGGACGTGCCTGTCGGTTATGCTTGTGACCGTCATGCGAACCTTTACGTGTATACCTACTCAAGCTATAAAAATTTTAATCATTATTTTTAGTTTATCGTTTGGTTTATTTTTTTCGTTGAAGAACGTAGTAGAAGTAGGAGCAATGAGAATTCCAGCTAAATCCCTGTACAATTTGTGTAAAGGCCTCGGATTACCAAGAGCTTCAGTAAGTAAAGTCTTTATTAAATCGAATATCCAAAATGGCATTGATAGGATCGTAACCAAAGATACAAGGAGGACACTACTGACGGTGGAGGTGAGCGCTGACGCGTAAACCTACTTCTCAGTTGCAAGTCCCAGCCACTGTCACGGGGTTCCTCTCTGTACCACGCCATGGATCCGGCGACCGTACAGTGAATCCATGGAGTGCTGAGAATCATATCTCTAGTTAAAGTTGTACTTAATTGTAAACGGTTACTACAGCCTACGGTATCTTACAATACCTGCATTCATTTCTATCTTTAACACCTTCACCTTCACACGGAGGAGATGGAAAAAAAAAAAATGGGACATAACATTTGTAGTTTTCGTAGCCTCTCTATTATCTTATGTCATACGTATGGATGGTTGGCGTATTGTCCTTTGAAAAGGGTTTGCAATGCCTGGGGCCGCAGTCTCGACATTTATCGCTACGACTTTGCTACCGAAATCGCAAGCTAAGATAGCGACAAAGATCGGTTGCAGTAACGATTCTTGCTCAAATGATAGTCTGTAGATTTAGGATGGTCAGCAATATGCAGATACCGACAAATCGTTAGTTTTGAAAGTAAAGACTGCCAAATATCGTAATGTTTGCGTCGCTACGAGTTAGCGACCGAATTCGTTAGCTAAGGCGTTGCGATAAATGTCGAGACTGCCGCCTCTGGGGTGTCGATGGTCTCCAGCGGGTGGCAGGAAGCACCACAGCGGCAACCGTAGCTATGTTATGTAGCAAACACCTTTATGCTCCATCGCCACGTCTAATTGTTGGCACATAATTACTATAAGTTTCGTTTCCTACTACTTTCTTTAACATTTTTTTAAGTTATTAATATTCATTTATAACAACATAATAATTCATTTTAAAATCACATCAAATCGATTTGATTGACAGTTGGCAATTGAAAGTGTTATTCTTGTGTTAGTATTGCCAAGTTCAGGAAGAATGATTTCACCTTACGATAATGTCACAAGTATAATGCAGTAGACCGCGGCCATAATAACCATCGTGTTGTGTTCCCGCCGGTAACTAGGGTAGCCAGAGCTCACTGTACCCCGCCTCCCCCATTCTTTCCTAGTCTCCCCATCCCTTCCTAGTCCTCCCCAATTCCCTTCAGGGTGGGTAGCGCGTGTGTGACTTAACCTGACCCTTAGTGTTGCGCACGTCCATAGGCCACGGTTACCGCTTCCCATCAGGTGGGCCGTGAGCTTGTCTGCTGCCTACGTAGTATAAAAAAAATGTTTATATTGGTTTTACCCGTATCCAATTATGTAAGTAAACAATTATTTCTTTTCATTTTCCTTCGCAAATCAGCGCCTGCATTAGGCACCCTGCCGAGAGGACCCAGTTTTTTAAACCCATTTTTAATTAGCGTATTATAATTAGTAGTTTTATTTAACTTAATTATAATTATTTCTTATAACTTTCAATTAAATCGAGTTGGTGTGAATTTGAAATGAATTATTAATAACTCAAAAAATTCTTAAGTACTGTGTAGTAGGAAATGAAACTTATTGAAATTATGTGTTTACAATTAAACGTGGCGATGGAGCATAAAGGTGTTAGTTTCATAACACAGCTAGGGTTGCCGCTGTGGCACTTCCTGCCATCCAGAGACCCACGACAACTTTTTCTAAAAATTACTATGCGATGAAGTGTTGCAGCAACTTTTAACTCCCAAGCGAAATTAGAGATTTACATGTAAGTAAATTTAAAAATGTTGTGAAAAGAAAACTCTCCCAAAAAGCGTATTATAAAATTCAAGATTATTTAGATGATAAAGAAGCTTAGAAATGAACTGTTCACTCATCCATGTTACTCAAACTAATACTGTATCTAGACTAAGGCAATTATTGTTAATAGACCGAAAAAAACAGCCCGCTGAGTATCTTGCCGGAGTCTTCTCAGGTCTGGGGCGCGTTTCGAACCGGTACGGTGGTGGTCCATTTGCTGATTGATTTTTGACTTTGTCTTTGACCTCTTTCAATATTCGTAGATCCATAATATTATTAGGATGCTAAAAGAGTATAGGGCACCACTTAAATTTTCGGTACTAAGCCAAACTCATCTGCAAGCCGGTACTAATGCGAAGTTTTAGCTCAGGCTTTCCGGGAAAGCCCCTGGTTCCTAAATTCAAACTTTGAACGCAACTTTTTGGTTTACAATAATGAATGAAGTATTAAGAAAAACATCTGCACTTATAAACTTGTATAGAACTTATAATCTTATTAGTTAATAAGTGACAGCTTGGACAACGCCATTTTTATCAAGCCCATCGTATGTTAGACTTATATACCTGATAAAAAATTGTGTTTTCCTTTTAAAAGGTGTAAACGGTATCCGGCTATGCAAGATGGTTGCTATAAGTAGATGGTTGCCATAAGTAGGTGGCTGCGCTAAGTATAGAAGCGCGCAGGTTGTCGCGCCGACACATGCGTTTGCGCACGGATGTCCTCGATGATTATCACGCGGCCATTTGTACAATATATCGCATTACGCTACAATATTGCAAATAAATTTATTAATCGTAAATGTATTTGTGTGGTGAAACTTACAGATTATTTTTCTTATTACATTTTTAATGTTGTTATTATTGTTTTTCTTTCAGGGCACGCAACGACGACAGCCATGTCATACATAGGATATTACCTACATAATTTTTATACAATGCCATAGTTGAAGAAGTAAATAGTTTTGATGAAGTGGTCATCAAGATTCAAAGTGCCAGACTGAGGTATCACCCTCACACGGTGGAATCAATTCCATTAAGAACCAAGGGGTTCGGTGCCTCTTTTATTTGCCGCACCATAAAGACTTGGAATTCTTTACCAGCGCATGTGTTTCCTTCCTCCTAAAGTCCCGGGGCCTTTAAGCGGGGCGTGAAAAAGCATTTGATGAGGCCGTCAAGCTGAGGGGCGCCACTGTGGCACTACCGCGGTGTATGTGATGGTGACCCCAGTCCTGAGACTTTGCCTTTAGCTTACCATCAGGCGAGGTAAAGTCATTTTAACGTGTCCTATATAAAAAAAAGTATGAATGCTTACGAGTCAGCCCAAAAAAAGATGAATGAATTGCGCGTAAGGAATTAAGTGACTGAGGCGATTCTAACAGGTTCAGCCTCTTATCATCAAATGAGCCTTGGATTATTCGCCTCTTCAGTAGAGAAAAAAGGAACCCTTCCACGATGTACAGATATAAGAGTAAAATCACTCGTACTATTTATTGAAACAATAGAATGTTCACTGTCGAACTCAAGTTTGAAATGTGGCTTGTTTGCTCGAGGTGTGGTCACGCGCAGTCGGTGGCATGTGGACGCGTTCCAACCTAAGCTCTTACCCTTGAAATAAAAGGCTCAAACGAAAACTGTATTAATATTCTCGTGATCTGAGCGAGGAAGTTAAATAGCCGTGTATTTGTATTCATTATCCCGCGTCGTTCCTAACAGCTTACGTGTGAGCCGAATAGTTTAGAGGCGATGGCGACTCGCTGTACGATGCCGCTGACTGGCTCCGTTGTCTCACGACACACGACACGACTATTTCGAAAGAAATGATGCAAACTAATTCACACTAATATAATACTTCTTATATTGCTGACTTGCTGACACATATTTTTTTAAGTATATCATGTAAATACATAATCAAGAATAAGGAGGGGCTTGTGGTTGAGTGGTAATCGAGTATGTTAACACATTGCGACGGTAAGCAATTATATCCAGGTTAGTCTTAGCATCGGTGACCACTCTTATTATATTAACTACAGTGGATAGCAGTCGCTTTACGGAAAATATCGAAATTCGGATACTTTGTAGTTAGACTGATAGGTCAACCCCAACCGAGTTTGAAGAGGGGTTAGAGGAGGAGGAGAATATTATGAATTGCTAAAGAAAATAAATATTTTAAAATCACATCAAAATCATTTCACTTCATAGTTCTAAATAACATGTAGTTCAGAATATAGAACTAATTAACGAAATTTAATTTATTGTTGAATCGTTTCATCACGAAATCTCGTTTAACTAAGGTAGCCTCGTATTGGTAAATAAACCGACCAATTTCTTAGTAAACAGCAGTAGCACTGTGTAACCGACTTCCTACCCTAATGTTGTTTATGAATCGATTTCTAAAAAGAAAACTTGTGTAACGGTTATGTTACTTATTCTATATTCAAAGAATTGATATGATAATTTGTAGACCCGCAGTGTCCACCGCACCTGGTCAATACTGTCAACCGTAGAGACGCCATTTAGTTCCCATCTGCTAGAAAACCTTGCATAGTTTTCGTAATGTTTGTTTTAAAATTAAAGATTGCGTTTTGTTCCATATTATGTACTTTTTTACTGTACTGTTACGCTCACCAGATAGTAAACTGTGACGGTTGTCTATGAATATTCCAAAATTAGGATCATCGGGCGCGAAGTTCTACGTGCAAAGAAAAAGGGAAAGATGGTAAGACATAGAGAAAGAGGAGGGAAAAGAAAAGGAAATGTAGTAGGAAGGAAAGATGCATTTAAAGAAAGGAATGGAGGTAGGTAAACTTTGATTGTTTTTGTACCCGACTGCCGAAGAAAGGAGGGTAATGTTTTTTCAATCTTCACTAGTATCAGTTAAAACAACAAAAAATATTACGGAGTACATACATACCGCCCCTTCCTAGCCTCCCCACCCTTTCCTACGTCCATCCTTTCCCTTCAGGGTGCAGCGCGTGGGTAACGCCCTTGGTGTTGCACACGTCCATAGACCACGGTGACCACTTCCCAACAGGTGGGCCGTGTGCTTGTCTGCCACCTAAGTGGTATAAAAAAAAACTAGCGCATTTTTCCTCCGTAGTTGGCGGGACAACTACCGGCATTTGTTTCTCACACACACCTCATGAGGAAACTATCTGTCTGATCAAGAAACGGTAAGTGAGAGTGTAACACCGGTCCGGGGCCTTACCATGAGCGATTCAAATGCGATACAGTTTAACTCAGGTCGAGGGATAGAGCTATGCGTTGTGTATAGCGCCATCTCGCTCTCTGAGTTGAACTGTATCGCAATTGAATCTCTATTAAGAGCCCATGGTAAGGCCCCAGTTCTCGTGCCGTGGGACAACGCGCACACACCGCGGACTACAGTTTTGTCTGCGTCTGTCATTGTGCTCCTCCGAGTAGCATTAGTCCGCATTAGACACGGCGCGCTGCCGATACGTGTCGCTTTGTGCCACCAGCCACCACAATGCCACGTCGGACCACGATCCACCACCACGCCGGTGACTCCTTAGGCAAACAATGGCGGTCGGCAGGTCAGCAGATACAAAACAGTGGATTCTTCTTATGCATATACGTACCTTCTGTTGCTGTGTGATACGTACACTGTCTCAATGATTTTAAACATGTTTTTAATACGCACTACATTATCATAATATATGTCACTTTTTTTATTTATCTTATACTATATAATTCAAAGTCCTGACTGACCTAGAGACAACGCACAGCCTAAACCGCTGGTCGTAGAGACTTGAAATTTGCAGAATATGTGTGTTTTGATGCGTAGAGGTGTACTAAGAAAGGATTTTTTAAAATTCGAACCCTAAAGCCCTAAAAAGGGCTAAAAACGTGCTTTTGCCAGAACTCAAGAACGGCTGAACAGATTTTCATGATCTATGATTTTTTGGATTTGTCTCCGCCTCGAATAGCATATAACATAATTAAAAATATATAATTCATTCAGGAAATTTAGCAATAAAAAGAAAATTAGATGTTGCAAACGTTTTTATCGCCATCTATAATAGTTGTCATAGCAACAGGAACTAAAATTGACTTTGTCTAAATTTTCATAGAGTAATATCATTTACTTCTTTTTCCTCAAAAGTAAATAGAATGTATTTATTTTTAGGGTTCTGTGCCTGATTAGGAAAAAAACTCTTATCTCTTCGTTATCCGTCTGTCTGTCTGTCAAGACCTCTTTCTTAAGAACACGTAGAGAGAGGCATCAAGTTGAATTAGATAAAAGGAATGATACGGATAATGCTTGGCATTACACGAAGCGTAATATCCAAACTGTGGTCTCACTATCGACTAATAGGTGGCTTGACCTACCATCTCCTGGCCTGCACTCATGGAAGACGGAGGTTGTTAAGTTACCTTCGGCGACGTTATTGAGTCACCTGCACCGCAATCGGAGAGTTTTAGTAAGCCGTACCTTATTTTTCGTGCGGAAATCCCCACGAAGCTCTCCCTTCCTCTGGCCAGTAGGGACGTAATATCGGACTTGACCGACTAAAGTCGAACTCCATCTTGGGTCTACAGACGCCGAAGTTTAAGGTAACCCTTGACCCTGAGCTATCCAAGGCTTACTGATGGGCATGGCTGTTTTGGTGAGTTCCTGCATTGCGTAGGCAGAGTGCTGACGTTTGAATGCCACCATTGCCGGGGCTGATCCGGAAAAGCTACGGGAGAGATCTAGCACTCCCCCGTGCCGATGAAGGCACACCGGGCGGCGTAGTTCGCAGAACCATCTCCGTCCTCCATGAGTGCGGGCCTAGGGTGACGGTCGAGGCTAACCCTCAATCTAGCAGAAGCAGACCCAGGGTGGCGGGGTTTTATATTTCCACGCGTGCTTTTTTATAGAGATGGGGGATTTAGATTCCTTATAACACTTCGAGGTCGCCAGTGCTGGTGGCCGGAACCGGTTGGGGTTTCTGAAATATCCTTTCTAGGACACACCAGATTCCTCGATCACACAGGCATTGGTAGGACTCCGACATACCAACCTCTCCGTTGGCTCCGTTGAGGTGAAGCCCGACGGGGTTTTTGCGCACGAAAAAAAAGGGGTATTTCCCTTTGGGCTAGAATCCAGATATTTTGCAGAAAGTGAAATCTTATAGTATAAGTACAGGGAAAAGTCCGGAAAGCGTAAATATTACCTACTTCACCAAAAAAAAAAAATGTATGTCATTCAAGACAAGAAGCACTGCAACAAAGTTAAGTTCGCCCCCTTTTTTTGTCGTGCGGAAATCCCCCTCAACCCAATTTTGTACGGAATCCTGCTGACCAGTATTTATTAGTATCTCCTCTTTCTTTACTTTCATGAACTTCTTGAATGTTAAATCAGGTTGTCAAATGTCAATGTCTGTAGCAAGATTTTAATAATGAAAAAATCAGATTTTCGGAAATAAATAATGTTCACTAATTTGAAATAGTGCATCGAATGTGAAAGTGCAATGCAACTATGATGAAAGGGTTTTTCAAAGGGCCTCTTCCAAGTCACACATACTTTGGCCAGAGCAGCTATCTAATCCCCATTAAATCTAGAAATCAATGAAAAAGGATAATGATGGTAAATAAACGGGCTTTGGCCGCGATGCATGGCACTTTACTTTGAAGGGTTTGATAGAACTTGAGATGAAATGAATACGTTTAGCTGCAACCACTGATTGCGAAGGAATAGACATTGAAAGTTAGTACGGGTAGTCCCTCAGCTTAAAAAACACTTGGTGGCGATAGCCAACATTCACGCGGGCGGAGCCGCGCGCGGGTACGCTAGTTCTTTTATATAATTATTTAGTCCGTCAATTGACTTAACCATGTTGGATGGTAAGAAGCTAGGGTAAAGTCCAGGGGGTATGGGCCGCCATTCTAGACACCATTCGTCCCACATATTCAATGTGACTTTAATAAAGTCACATTGAATATATGTATAGATAAGTAGCTGATATGTATAACATCTCATTTTTTTATGTTGGACACGTCAGTATTACTGCCGTGCATATTATAACCGCCGTATCCAACATTTTTCACGAAATTGAGTTAGTTACATATTCGGAATCGCCGTATCGAGATCTATAACTTTGTCTTTGATGGTTTATTAGAAAAATGCTTCTATCATACATTTTAGATTCTTATAAGCGCAGTAACTTAAAAAATAAATAATAGTTTCCTTAATATTTTAGCCGCAAGTGCCGGATACTGCAGTAGTCTTCTAAAGCCCCAGCATATTAATCATGTAGTACTTAACATTACCGCGCTATCTGTTAATGCTGCTCTGATACGAATGAATTCTGTATTATTGAGGAAACTTTTTCCTTGACATAAGTGCTTTAATCACCACTTGCAGCGGTTATAATAAGGAAACTGTATTAATTTGTTTCCATTCATTATCGCCGTATGTGCATATACGGCGCTTATTATAAGTGATAACTGCGTGTTACCACGGTAATAATAAGGCAGCTTTGTTTTTAAATAAATAGTATCAGTCATATACGGCTCTTATGGCAAGCTATTCGAAACAAACATTTGTGTTATACCGCGTATTTGTGTAAAATAACATGTGGGGAGAGAGTCCGGGTTGTCGCCGTACGACTCCCCGGACGAGATAATTGAAGTAGATTTGCAATTTCTTTTCATACTCACTTTTACTTAAAACGGTATTCTCGAACGCAATTTTGAATGAGATGATATTGCGATTAAATCAAAAAAATAGCAAAATGAGCCCTCTGATCATAAGCGCAGTCATACAATGAAGCTCACGTTTGGTTGCTAATTATGTTGTGTTCAAAATAAAATTTACGTTTTATTTTACGTGAGTATTTTCTTGATGCTGGTAATAATGTGGGCTTCTTCTTCTGGTGCTACACGTAGTAAGATAATTACTCTGACAATAAAAACAAACCACCAACCCAGCAGCAAAAACAAGGATTCTACTATAATACTGCAACCGATAATACCTAAGACAGATATAGTCACACAGCTTAAACCCACTAATATTAATGAATTATGGAGCCAAACATTGGATTTTAATGACCATGGCGTTGTATTTGATTGTCATAAAGAATACGAAAATTCATTGAAACAATATTTACACACTTATTACCTTTCACAAAATTAAACTTGTCATTTGATTTTCACGATAATAATGAGTCAAACATGAACACTCATTGTTATCGTGAAAATTTTGGTTCAATGAATTTTCGTATTCTTTATGGTTATCAAATACAACGCCACGGTCATTAAAATCCAATGTTCGGCTCCATAATTCATTAATATTAGTGAGTTTAGGCTTTGTGACTATATCTGGCTTAGGTATTATCGGTTGCTGTATTATAGTAGAATCCTTGTTTTTGCTGCTGGGTTGGTGATCTGTTGTTATTACCAGAGCAATTATCTTACTACGTCTAGCACCAGAAAAATAAGCCCACATTTTTACCTACATCAAGAAAATACTCACGTAAAATAAAATATAAATTTAATTTTGAACACAAAATAATTAGCAACAAAAGGTGAGCTTCGTTGTATGACTGCGCTTATGATCAGAGTGCTCATTCCGCTATTTGATGTAATAGTAATAGCATCTCATTCAAATTTGCGTTCGAGAATACAATTTTGAGTAAAAGTGAGTATGAAAGTGAATTACATATCTACTTCGATTATCTTAGTAAGAAATAGCGGAATTCAGAGAATTTCAGACTAATAATAAAAGATTAAGTCGTTGATTATAATTTTAAAATATACGAACTAATTTTGTTAAAGTTAAATAAATACTGTTATAATACATACACAATAATTATTGTTTTATTTTTATTCGTACCTTATTTACAGATATAATATTATTATAATATGCAATTAGTTTTTCCATATTTAACAGCCTGCTTGTAGTTAATCTTGCACTCGGTGCCGTAACACACAAATATTTTTACCACGAGTTTCTTACCATAAGAGCCCTAAGTGACAAAGTTACGACGGTTATACTAAGTTACTTAAACTATACTATATCTTTGATTCGCTGTCGAAAACGCAATAAAAGAAGTTCCATGGAATAAGCGCTCTATCTGTGTTACTTAAAGCGCTTATTCTAAGTGTTAGTTTTAAATGATACGCAGATTTCCTTACTATATCATATATTTACATCTTTTTTTATAAAAATCTATGACTTGGAATTCTTTTATAACTATTAATATAAAGTACAACCTTTTAACCAATCTTCAAATTCATCAGATTTTAAAAAACATAATTTATATGTGTGTAATCATAAAAATAATTTTTGAAACTTTAAGCGCCATTTTCTCGAAATTGACTCTCATGCACTTAACGCTCTTATCTTTAGCACGGCAGATTACTTCTCCTCGCCTGATGGTAAGCTAAAATCTCAAGAATGCAGGTCCAAATACCGATAATGCTACAATGGTGGCGCTCAGCTTGACAAACTCATCTAATTTCCTTTAGGGTAGGCAGTGCGTGTGTGACACCCTTAGTCATACATATCCATAGGCAACGGTGACCGCTTCCCATCAGGTGGCCGTATGCTTGTCTGCCACCTACGTAGTATAAAAATTATGAGCGTATTAAAAATAACATCTAAGAGATTATTGATAGATGGTTGAAGTCAGCTGGCGGGCTAGCCCGGATCACCGGACTGACCAACACATCTCATGTATAATATCTATTAGTGTCGCATTCTACGCGTCTACTTTTTGTGACATGAGAAATGTAGACCGTATCGAACTGCTGTAAGAACAGGCCGACTAATCTGCGCCGGCGGCTGAGGGGAAGCGATTGTTCTGATAACTGGTAGTAAGTGAGCGTCGGGTCACGTACCTAAATAACACAATTATGTACAGAAATTATCTTGAAATTTTACAGATGTTTGATCAAAGTGAAGTAGGTACGAGTATCTTGCTCCAACTTCTTACTAAATAATATAACTACTCAAATGGCGTTTTTTCTTATAATAGACGTCAGGAAAGGAAAAAGAATAGTAGAATGTACTGTTTTGACTTGATATGTTTAGATGTCAGATTTAGAATACCGCCTACCCCTAATTAGAATCCCTACTGTTCGAAGAGAAAATTTCAAATTTCTCTAATTTCTAATACGAGTCCAATGCAACATAACCAAAGCTTTAGCAACTCACATAATCTAGAACTTAACATTGTTTGCCTGAATCGCCAGAATTCCCAGTTCTTTTGTAAAACCTGAGCAAATATTGTGAGTTGTTCATAAACAACGACTAAATCTTACCATCAGGTGGTATTTCTATTAATCAGCACATTAGTAATAACACCCGTAAGCAAGTTTTCCGTTGAAGTCTGAACGTTAGACAACTTTACTGGACACCAGTTGTAATATGAGCGCAGAACGCGTGTAAATTACGACTGTGCTTACCTCCCTGCACCCTTCAAAGGATAATCGTAACTCTCCAGCTCAATACATCTAACACTAGCGAACGTCTAGTCGTAAACAACAAGATCCCACACCAAGGCGTAATAAATTCACCAGCTACATAAAATTGCGCGACTGTGGCGGCCGCGACAAGTCGTGTCTCTACAATCAGTACTTACTGCTCGTGCAATTTATTACTCGGCACAACAAAGAACAAAATTTTAATACTCCCCAATAGAAAAAGTTACTATAATCCACGTCTCACTAAATAGGTATACTTAATCAATGAGAATCTAAGCATTAAGTCCCCCACGCGGCCGATACGTATCGAATCGGAATGACGTCTCATTCGTCCGATTTATAGCTCTTGTACACAACAAGCGATCACTGTGCCACATCGACCACAGCCTGTGAATACTCCTACAGGCTTTAACGAAAAATCCCCAGTATAGCAACGATCTTCTATCAATGTTTTTAGCATGTGATTCAGTGAAACGTTATGTAGGTGTACGGGGTTCGCGGCGTGACGCAACATTTTGCATGGCGTTCGATTCCCGGGCGGCGATAAATCATGCCGCGACAGGCGAACAAAGCCGCGTAACGCGCCGTGTCGTTGTGGATTTTGAGCGATTTCGGTTTATAATCATTTTTCATCCCGATACGCCGCGCGCCGTCATTTTACGCTGATCATGAGCGTCGAGATTTTGAACGATTTTATTCTTATTTTGGAGATCGGTGATCTTAGTAACGTACATAATAATAGGTAGGGATTTATCAACTTAAATATTAAGTAACTATAGCTCTACGTTTTACAATAAAGTGATTAAAGCATAGAATCACTCCTATAATGCTCACGCATTTTCCCTCCGGGGTAGGCAGAGACCGTCATCTGCTTCTGGCCTTATATACTTCACGCATTTTCTCTACTGTCATTAAACAGTATAAACTACCCTATGACTGTATCATTCAAATAAATTTCTCTAACAATGTACTCACTCATGGACTCAAGCCAAAAGTTTTGGTGCACAGAAAGGAAGAAAGAAAAATAATGATTTAGCGTCCACGTCTTGATAGCATTGGTCAAATTCAAATTCATTTATAGGTCTCTACAGGCAAAGATAATTTTCGGCGTAGTTCCTTCTTTCCGTTCTTTGTTTTTATCTAGAGCTTCAAATATCACTATAACTACACCGCACCTCATGTAAACAGAGTCTAAAGTTAAAGATAAAGAATTTCACATCTTTCTAATGTGGCAAAACATGGTGCTGAACCATTTAGTTCTTAATGAAATATGCGCTTTATGGGGTGACATTTCAACCTGGTTGTTCTGGATAAGAGCGAACAGGGTGGGATTGAGGGTGTTCCCACGGTAGTACATTACTCGCCATAATTACCGTCGCCATTAGGTAATTGACTACAATTGTCAGTAAATAAATTACTGAGTATTTTTTATTGCAATTACCATCAGCGTAATCGGTGTCGGTTAGAAAAAATAGAAACGTACACTAATCGTCAGGTTATCTTTGATTTAGTATATACCTACTTGAAATTATATATTCCAGAAGGTATTTGAAAATCCATACCACCCATACCACTAGGTATCGCGGTAGCCTAGTGGTATGGGTGGTGGACTGCTGAGACGAGGTCTCGGGTACGATCGTTACCATGGCACACACCAATGACTTTTTGATGCTTTTCGAAGTTATGTGTGTATTTGTGTCGCAGGTTTATAAGTCCTCGGTTAATGGCAACAGGCTCGCCACCTATTACATTGGGACCTAAACACAAACTGGCGAAATGTGAGTGCTAGCACCTCTGCCTACCCCTTCGGGGATATAGGCGTGAGTTTATGTTATGTTATGTTATGTTATTTGAAAAAAAAACCTCAAATTATTACTTCATGTAAGTTTTTTAAACGGTTCTGGAAGTCTGGTCTCCTTAAGCCTCACCCAAAGAATAAGTGAATCGTAGACCTTGTAGCACTTAGAGACGGACCAGCAGGTGTTCTTGTTCTGTAAATAGGTAACGTATGAAAGGTCACCCAACTGTGGCCAGCTAATCATTTGCAATTGATCTACGTGGTCACTCTCTCGTCTACTGAATGTGGGTAGAAAAAAATTTGTCGTGTCTGTGGGTGGCGTGCGCATGCGCCGGTGCGCCTTGACCAGCGCCGCGTCGCGTGACGGTAATCATCACCAGCCAAGGTTCATATGAGAGATTCGACTAAGTAAATATGGGTGTGTTTTTACAAATTACTGTTCGAGATTAGGTTTAAATGAGGCTATGCATTAATACGAGTATATGTAGATATGTAGATTTCTAAAAGTCGAGTTAATTGTATTCAATATAATTGTTCAATAAGTGTTTGGCAATAGCTGCAGCTTGCGGTATTGCCCGCGGGTTTTCTGAAAAAAAATATGAAGAAGTTTATGTATTATTTTAGGATATCTTTCTTTATTATAAATTTCACTGAAAATCGTTCAGCCGTGTCTATGTGAGAGAAAATAAACATACAATCCTTTATATTTCTAACAGCTTGTTTTAGAAATGAGCTCAAATCGACAGTTAAGCTACGAATATATATACAGTCACACCTCTTTCTTATTAAGGTTGGCAGAGACATGTTTCCATTTGCCATACTTTTTTTTCTTTTTTTTTTGATACCTTGTACCATATCGCAACGGACGGTAGGTACAATAAATATGCGGATAATCAGAGAATTTGACTGTTGAATTTGATTTACATTAGTAGGTACGATGCTAATGAATTAACGATTTGTGTCTAATAAATTTTATAGCACATAAATGTCTATAATGTTTTGTAAAAGGATGTTCGAACAGCAAATAGTGCGCATGCAATCGGAAACCTTTTAAAATGGCTGTCTTCCTCCGTTGCGAGGTGTGAACCGCTCACAATATTCAGGTGTTGTTGAAGATAGCCATGAACTCATCTTACTGTACATCGCACACACTCCATCTAAGCTATTGGGCATATTCCTAACTGTGGCATAATAATAGAATAAAAAAAAATCTTGGCCTCTGTGGTGTAGCGGTAGTGCATTCGACTGCTACGACAGAGGGCGAGGTTTCGATGCCCGCTCAATGCAAATATTTGTATGTATGAACAACATGCATAGGTATATCTATTTGCATTGGTCTGGGTGTTTCTTGTGTAATATGTATGTATTTACAAAACAAAAAATTAAGTAGATATGTGTTTCCGCATTCTAGAACCTATGACACAAGCTAGTTAAATTAAACTTAGGTCTAGAGAACGTATCTACTGCGTAGAATGTCGTAGAATAGTTGCGACCATAGAATTAAGCTGCTTGAATGTAACTGTAGGTCCTAAACCTAAGATATTAAAGGCATTTGAATGTTTTTAGGGTTGTTACCAACATCTTTGGACCCGCAGCCAATCTCACCTATGAATTGATACACCTGCTGGTTGGGGAATGTGGCTCAACGACGTGACGAGATGCAGGCATTCCTCTCAGGTCCTGGAAAGTCAGACGACAGTCGGTCCCCCAAAAACCTGATTAGCCAAATGTAGAGACAGAATAGAAGATCGGCTTTTTGGATGTAGGACTAGCACTGTGGTGATGATGACAGATGTGAGCATACATAATGATACAATAATGATTGTGAAACCCAGTGTTAGGGTCCTAGTACACTAGCGATTTCATGTTGTCCTATTACGATAATGTGGCAAGTCGACGAGGCTCGTCTGCGAGGTGCGAGGCGGTTCATTAATCGTATGTCTCGACAAAACGCAGTTTAGCTGCGTATGTAAAACAAATGCGAGTCGACGGGCCAACCCTCGCCTGATTAATTGTACGAACTCGACGCCTGCGCCGACCGCGACGACCGCAGCTTCATATTGTAATTTTGTATGACAGGCGGAAGAGTGCCAATTAAATTGTAGTTTATGTAAATCAATAATTGTTTATTATGTTCTAGAATTATTTTTAATTATTAGTAATGTATAAAAAACAAAATGCTGTTTCGTTTTTAATATAGAGGTCTTCAAGAAGGGTTTTACAGGATCGGCTGCATGAGTCTAACACCCCTGGTGTTGCACACGTCCATAGGCCCGGCTGAATGCTTCCCATCAGATGGGCTGTGTGCTTGTCTGCCACCTAAGTAGTAAATTAAATGTAATAAATGCAATTAAACTTTTATAAAAATATTTATTTTGGCTACATAACAAAAAAATAATATTACATGTAACTATATTGTTGCACCGATAACTAATATTACCTAATAGAATAAAATATTATTATTAAACGCTAGTGGTTTTAAGTGCTCAAAGCACATGGTAACCGTTTACCATGTGCTTGCTGGTGTATTGTATGTACCTAATTGTATTTATATTGAAAAACAAATAATAAGTTCATCTCATTACCACTTCATAAGGGCCCCTACACACGGACGTGTTACCTCGCTCACTGCGACAAAACGCAGTTGAACCGCCAACGCCACGGTCGTTTACAGTTGATGCGGGTTGACGTGAGCTGTGCGCCCGCGTCTGATTAATGCGCGCGCGCAGAGCGATGTTTAACGATATCCATTATCACCATTAGCTAACTAGCGCTATGTTAATTATAGTTAAATAGCCAATACTTAACTATAATATCATACGACATGACATATTGAAGCTTGCACATCTTGAAACTAATTTGCAGTTAAGACGCAAAATCAAAACTCTTGCGATGGCAGGTGGCTCACCTGATTAAAGAAGATTACTACTGCGTCAGAATTTTTGGTTTGTAAATTCACGCCTTTTTATACAACTTAGGTGGCAATCAAGCACACGGCCCACCTGATGGGAAGCGGTCACCGTGGCATACGACGTGTGCAACACCCAGGGCGTCACACTCACGCTACCTACCCTGGAGGGAAGGAGGGTTGTGAAGGAGGGGGAGGTAAAAGAATTTGGGGGAGGGGAATGGGAGGGTGGTTGAGAGAGTTTCTGCGCTGGCAACGCAGGAGACTTTGATCTCCCCGCTGACAGCAGCACAGAATCCCTCCAGTGAGCTCTGGCTACCCTACTTACCACCGGGAATACATCACGATGGTTATCATGGCCGCGGTGTTCTGTAGGGCGGAGGTACTACCCCAGTCGGACTGCTCAGTTCAGACGGGAGATACCGTCGTGTCCTGCCTCTATTGTGTCAACTGTCCCACGTAATCCTATTTTTATCGTCAACTGATCATTTATTCCAAATTAAATAGGTACTGCTAAAATTGCTACTGAAGACTTACAAAAATATAGTTTCACTTTGCTTGACCTAATAATTGAAGTCGGAACCATCTATGAATACCGGACTAAGGCAGTAAATGTCAATACAAATTTACTAGTAATTTATTGCATACTTCGAAGTAGTAATTGAATAATAACTAGTGTTAAGGTAATTTTGTAAGGTAATAGGTTGCTCAGTAACTTATTAAGTGGTTCGGTGGATGAAAACCGTTTTTAACTATTAGGTATTCAACTTAAAAACTTGGTTTAATTATTTATTTTAATTAAATAATATAGACAATTTGTCATAAATAACTTTTTTACGCATTACATTTTTTAACATTATAATTTTTGTACATCAATAGATTATTTAACAATGCCCATACGGAACGTGTAGCGTCCGATATGCTTTATACACTCCACCCTTTAGTTAGCAGTAGGTACAGTCGGCCACGCGAATATCTGGTCATTCGACACCAACCATATTAGTATGCAAATAGTTTTTGAAAAAATAAAAATTAAGTAAACGTGACATGTGTTCTAATAAAATATGTGGTGGACAGACATTAAACGTTATTTATTTATACATTTTATATTTTTTTAGTAGAAGGACTTGTTGTGAAATATGTGTCGTAAAACTTATATCTAGTGATTTGAATGGTTTCCATTCTAAATGGTTCAGGTTTTTGCAGCGATATCTCACCGAGATAAAGAATATCTTCTAAATACATAATAAATTATGATCTGCGCTACAGGTACAACTCACGGATTTGGTCTCTGCGCCGAGCGTGTTATTGCGCAACTTGACTATTTTTTACTGTTTTTTATATACTCACGCGTGTGTACCTCCCAAGGCGTAGGCTGAGGTGACTTAACTAGCTCTATATTTTTGATTATACATTATGAATAAGGTAAATAAAAGACCAGTTCTATACCAATCCCTTGGCATTCTCTTTAATCTTTCTCCTTTTAATTCAGTATTAAGCAGATTGTTAAGCAACTAACGAGATCAACACCACCATTATAAAATTGTTTGCATCTAGGTATAGTTTTAATTCCTGAGATGTTACCTTTACCATCAGGCGAGGTGAAGTCATATTGATGTGCTTATACAAAGAAGACAATCCTACTGTTAAATTGGGCACTTTTTTTGTCGGACACGGAGAACCTACCCTATTATTTTTTTTAAACATGTAAATTATTTTATTCACTTGCAGTGGAATAACTTAAAATGAATTAATGTTACTTATTGTTAACGGGTTTGATCCCAAATGCAGCATCGAGCAGAATTATTTAAATATTCACTTGCACTGCGTGTGCGCCGTATGGGAATTTATTTAAAATAGTGTACTTGTAGGAACCTGTTCCAGATGTTAGGGGTGGTGGTGCGCTCCCCTCGTGCTATTGTGGCCGGTCAGCCTCCGGCCAGCGTGCACCGCCGCACCCGGCACTCGGCACCCGGCAAACAATGTCAATAAACTGTATTTGCTACAACACTATTCGATATTATTATTTAACTTCTTGTTATTGGGAAAAAACGAATTGAAACGAATTTGATCGATATATTATATGGCATGAAGTTGCCGACGTTTCGTTTGCTTTTCAGCAGTCATGGTTACAGGGAGATTATCTAAGATGATGGTTGTCTAATGTCTTGAAGTGTAAAGTTAGCTCAAAACACCCGAACCTTGTAGAATTATATTTTTGGGGTTACTATCTATGCAGATTGATATAATTTTTTATCTGAAATCTAACCTTATTCTTTCATTAAATCAATATCAATTCCAAGTAGGTACCTATTCCTATAGGTACTGTTTCTTTGCTAATAATAAGGATAGGAAATGAATCTGAGCTAACCAAAGTGGGACTAAGTCCTACGTCAACAGAAAATTAACCAAAAACAACAATAGCAAAAAAAAAGACAAAAAAGTCTTGCTAGCACAGGATTCTTAGTAGGTACTATACGGATATGAATGTCCTCTTTAACATATATTTTATAGAATAAGAATTTAAAAAAAATACTATTTTATTTAAAATCTAAATTTATACCCTCAATATAGCTAAAATAAACATTTCTACATTTTCAAATGAAATCGTAAAGTGAATTAAATATCAAAGTTGAAGAAGTCAATGCTAAATGTAGCCACCATAGCCGCAGCAGTCGCGGACAGGCAGTGTAGTAGGTATTCACCTAATCATGCTAACGAAAAAAACAAACGTGTTCCTATTAAAACAGACTGTATTATTGAGTAAACTATTAGCACGTCGTTGTATAAAAAATTGGCCACAGCGCCAGCGATAACAATTTATGTTCCGTTACAATCGTATGCAAAAATCGTCCTTGGGCCGTCCGCCATTAGCGGTGCGTAATTAATTTAAATATATTCAAGGTGGGTTCACTTTCCGACTATTCATATGATTTTTACAAAACCATACAAGCGGAAACGAAACCGAGCTCGGTGAAGAAACGGGTGCGCACGCGCCGCTGACAAGCCGCTGTCACCCAAAATGTGCGACACTTTTTATTTTGTAGTTTGCACATGAGTCGACTTTCATTGTTGCATGAAAAACTTTCTTCTTCGCGAACCTCTTTCCTTTCTTTCAGAGATTCACTGAACAAAGACGTAACTCTTCTTTATTACGTACATTAATGTCACTTTGCATTTTGATAAATAATAGTTGCGTGCTTCTTATTATTTATTATTAAATTAACGAGTAAATCGTTTAAAGAATAACTGTATTCGTAGATCTTCATTAATTAAGTAATGTAATTTTTTGTTGCGCAATTTGTTAATTAAATTCGTGGCAACCATGTTGAGCACAACAGTTTTAAATGTTCCCAAATGAGGAGGTAAAGAATCACAACCGAACACATGTTACCTATGTTATAACTGTAATATGTACGTATGTATATATTAAATACCGTTGTCTGTAGTTTTAAGTACGAGATGAACGAGAAATTAATTGAAACTTGATATATGAACGAGTGATATAGTCATTAAACATTTTTACAACAGCTGAGTCTACTTTAGTGAATTTATTTCTTTTATTTTTGTCTCACTGAGGTGGCAAATTAGCCGTTTATTACCCGTAGCTCACGTAGGAGGGCTACGAGAATTTATAATCTACTTGACGATAAGAGGTTTTAGCCTAGAGGAACGCGTGCTATCACTAAAAACCTCAAAATCTTTTAATGGCCCTTCGAAATTTGCAAGAATACCAAGCAAAGCGCTACTACTCGCAGACTTTTCGCCAGTTACTTCAATGCAAAACTGACAGAATATTCGATTGTGCCTTATCTACTTACACAAATGTGACGAGATGATACAAGAAGACGCATGATCAGAGCAGGTATATCTTATCGGCAGTACTGTCATGTTGTCATGAGTTGAAAAGCTACGAAAGTTGTGGCATTTTGAGTGACCTCAGGTTATCGGGGTAGTCATTGTTATGTGGTGGAGGTTAGATGACTATCGCACTACAATAGTACTAATAAGCCGCCTTGTCGTAGGAGTTTTGTACTGAACACATCACAACACTGTATTTTATACTCATATTTGCGGAGAAAAATAATAACAGTAGGTATGTCCTTGCGGTAATTTCAAGTTAACAACATGAGGATTGCACTGTCTTCTTTTTATTTCTAGGTAATGCATGTTTTAGTTATTACATGTACAATTGTACCTACCTAATTAAGTATAAAGTAAATATAAAATACATACTTGAAATTAATATATTTGGGGATCGAGCCAAGTTCACCTGCAAATCACTAGGTAGGTACAACTGCTAAACTACGATCGAAAACATATTCACTACCCATGTACCAAATATTCCGTTCACCTTTCGAGCGAAACTTGAACGGTATGTAGGTTTCAACAAACAGCGGCAATGAATACCGCTCAAGTCTGAATGGAGCCTTACTCTGTACATTTGTCAACTTTAAGTGTAACACACGATAAATTTAGACTCAAATGTAGTCATGATTAGCCCAGTACCTCATCGCTACGTCTCTATCGGTGGTTCGCGCGGGTGTGACATAACGACGCAGGCGCATTCAAATGCTAATCCCGCATGACGACAATGTTTGGCGCGCTGCACTTAACACATGCAAATCGTTTATTGATAAACAAATAATGGTATTATAATTTTTATAGCGCATTGTCGGCCGGTGTCGCTGACCGACTCTCCACCGCCATTCCGGATTTGAATGTATAATTTTTATATATTGTTTCGCCTGCATTGTATAATATTTGTGTTACTATTATTGTAGCGGTTGTGTGTACATACTTTGTAATCAGCATCTTATGCTAAGTGCGTAATTGACTTTGTAATTGAAAACGATACGCGCTTAATAATTATGTGTTCTCATGCTATAACTGTGTGATGTATGATCATATGATTGACAGTGGTTTAGCATAGCGTAATTAAGTGCTGACCTGGTGGAAAAACGCCAAATTGCAGTTTGATAATACGATTTGATAATATGAACGTAATATATACACAGATGTGAATTTTTTATTACTATACCTACTAGCTTATGTCGGCGGCTTCGACCGCGTGGACACCGGTTTTCTGACTGTATTTCCGGTTCTACTCAACTGATTGTCATCAAAATGTGCATAAGATTAGAAAAACCGCATCAAAATCCGTTCAGTAGTTTTTACGTCGGACTTTAAATTTACTGGAAGCTAATCCTCCTGAAGGCTACCAGGGTACGACGTGCGACGTGTCAATTATGCGCACGAGTGACTGCATCGCATTCGGGGATGCTGACAACTGACTGACATTTACACAACTGTACCACTAGTAGGTATATTATAATATTAAACAGGTGTTAATAAACCTGAGCATTCCCGTGTAATGAGCATTCTTGCGAATGTTACATTACAGAAAAATAAATGAAAGCTTTTAGCGAGCATTCTATCGAGCATTCTAGCGAATGGAAAGTCAATTTGTATCGACTAGAGAATTCGCTAGAAGGGTCATAAAAATGTTCGTAGCGATGTTTGGCTCTATTCGTTGTTCAATTCGACGAATTTAAAGACGGCGAATGCTCGATGTTCTGTTACAAGTGAATGCTGAAGTGTATCAGCACCTTAAATCTGTTCGACTTCGAAATTATGTGATCAAAGATATTTCTTATTTTTTCTAAAACCTGAACAGGTTATGTAAAGGAAAGTCTTTTTGAAATAAGTTCGTCGAAATCCGTTTGACGTTTAAAAAACACTTTTAAAATATTTGTTTTTATCCTAATAAACTGGTTCACAATTTATCAGCAAATCTGTTATTAGCGTTTTGACCTCTTGCAACACAAAAAGAGTAATTCGTGCAATACAATCAGAGGGAGCAATTTATAGTCGCTCGCGTTTGGCCACTATCTCTCCTGATGGTAAGTGACGAAGTAGTTGAAAATGGAGCAAACTTGTCTAGAAGCAACCTGTTCACCTAGACTGACCATCATAACCCAATGGTGACATTAGACGATATCGAAGCATTGCAGCTAGACCGTTATTGTTGGACTTTTTAGGGCTCCAACTACCCGTAACGACTGCCATAGATGTTTGTATGGCAACTAGGACCGACGTTACTTAACGTGCTCTCCGAGGTACGACCAGACCAATGCAAATATCCATATTCATGCATACAAATATTTCCACTGAGCGGGGATCGAACCCTGCGCAGCGGTCGCGTTCACTACCGCTATGCCACAGAGGCTGTCGTAAAATTGGTGTTGTTATTTAAAATTGAGATATTCAAAATTGTAACCTTGTATACCTGAACACGCATAGTTAGTTTGATTGTGGAGAGCCTGTTCCCCTCGCTTAAAGAATAGCTCATCAGCAGTGCGGCGGGGCTGCTACAAGTGACGGATTTAGAAGGGCCCTAATGTGATTACTCCTAACTCGATTTGTGTGCGGGGGCGCAGAGCGAGCTAAACGTGCGGTTTTTTGCTACCAGCGTGCACTGATTTGCAACTGCGGTGTGTCATTTGTTGAACCTTTATTGTGTTAATTAAAATCTAAATCATTTTAGTGAGTTTGGGTAAGGGTGCTTACACACGATCGGTTTGACTGGCTATAATTAATCAACTAAAATAATATTTTTTATGTTTTCAAGGATCGCTTTTTAAGTCATCGTGGTTAACATTTTCATTGTTTTCAAGTAGTACAGTACCGTGTTATAAATTCCTTAGGTAGCAAATAAGTGTCTACCTGGCCGTCCTGGTACTAGAGTTGACGTAAAGAGGTTAGTGATCCCATTCCCTCACAAACCGTACAAAATACAGTACACTGCTACTTTTAAACTTCCACAGCTGCTTTTGCACTGCTATCGATATAGGTAATGAAGTAATTGGGCGTGCTTCATCGTCGACCATATCTTCACTTACCATCAGGTGAGATAGTGGTCAAACTTATTATCGACTGTAAAAAAATTTTTGACCATTATTCCTCTGACAAGAGCAATCAAGTGCTAACGATGAAGCGGCTTACCTTAACTCCATCCTTATATTAAGACTTTGCAGTATACATGTTCGTGATCTTCATAAATAATTTGACAAAAACACAAGGGACATAACATAATTGTATTAGAGCGGTCATAATTCAATATGGCCGGACACGATTGCCATAAGCAATAAATATCTTGTTTACCCCGATATCGCTTTGAACTCAGTGGTGCCAACTACGGGAGGGTATTCTGTTCGTTTTCATTGCAAGCTGATCAAGACCTTTAGCATAACTTACATAAATTATTATTGATGAAATAATAAAAACACGAATGCTTCCCTACAACTATTTTATACTAATTAGGTGGCAGACAAGCACACGGCCCATCTGATGGGCAGTGGTCACCGTAGCCTGTGGACATGTACTACATCAGAGGCGTCACACACACTAACCTAAAAAATATTACGTCCCTACATGCCTCTTACCTTTCCCCCTCTAGAAACTTGACGAACTACCTATACCTGTATTAACTCAGAGAATTGGCAATATCATTCAACATGATATAAATATTTTAAATAAAAGTATTGTATTTCAAATAATGTACGACATTCTACACAGCGCTCTCTAGACCCAAAGTAAGCATAGTTTAACCAGCTTGTGTTAGTATGGGTTCTAGAATGCGGATAACGTACCTACTTATATCGTTTTTTATTGTAAATATATACATAAATTATACATAGAAACACCCAGACCTATTTTCCAGACCAGAAATATTTTCACTGAGCGGAAATCGAACCCGCACCCCCTGTCGTAGCAATCGAATGCACTACCGCTACGCCACAGAAGCCGTGAAATATAAAGAGATACTGAAGTGGGCAGCTGACCACAAATTGAGGGAGAAGCACTATCTCCATCTGCTATGATCAGCTTCAGATATAAGTACCATGATCTGGGTATGGACAAGACCAATACAGAGCGGGACAAATATAGAAGACTCTCAGCGGTCTCTGAATGACAACAATGCACTATTACCGCAATAAACTTTTCTCGGACTCGTCTCTTGGGTACATTATAAATTATGTACAGTCAGCGCCAAAGGTTGGTTAACAAATTCTAATTTATTGATCACCTTAGCTCTAAGACCTTTAATATAACAATAAACAAGACATATTAAACATAAGCTTTGTCCTCTGGAGATTATAAAACTACATATAAATTAATGACTGACCTATGCATTCCAATGTAAAAAGGATTTGTAAATATTTTAATGTTAATCGGCTTTTGGCGCTGACTGTACCTAGTAGTTCCCATATTTCTAAGCAACCTGCAAACCAAAGTTATGTATATGTATTTGTTACAGTTTAGGATCGTAAAACGTTGACATAAGCCCGCATATTACAAAGTACGGTAGAGTTGTCGGTTTTTCTTGTCCGGTATCCGTATTTTATTTACCCATCTAAACATATTCGAGCGACCGGTATTGGTTGACCCGATTTTTGGATGGTTTTTTTTTTGTAAAGTTGTAAGGTAGCTCCGAAATATAATGTTTGTATTCCAATAATATGTCGTTTAATTATTTACATTAAGGAGTAAAACAGGTACTTTATACGCAGAGAATGAACACGATAATGATAAAAATATGTAGTTACTTCGCATACCTATGAACTATCTGAACGTTTCAAGTATCGTTTCAACCTACTTATAAACATACCTATATGCCATAATGATTAATACCTGTAAATATAATTGCTTATAATTATGCAGTTTAATTACTCAAGCAATTATATTAATATACACATCCGGTTTCCGTATTGAGCAAAATTATTCTTAATAGCATCACTATCCCGGCTATGTATAAGTGTGATACGACACTGTGGATAAAAAATATACGGGGCAGCACCTTTGCTTGTTTATGCGCTGATAGACATAGGGCCCGGCCCTCCGTATATGGCTTGAAGTGTGATGATGACGGTTTTTTTTAAACAAGCTTTGCTGCAGACCACTTACGCGTAGGTTTATTGACTGCAGTAGACTAGTTCATCCAATTAACTGGCTAATAATGGACATTGGACATCAAATAATATTGTGAAGAAACTTGTAATTACCGTATAAAGTCTAAGTTCAGTACGTTTTCGGAAGAAGAATTCTTTTTTAATTACAACTTTTTTAACAAATATTGCTGGGCTGTGCGCCTCCTCTATAATATGCATACAGGCATATGATGTGATGCCATAAGTAACAGTCCATTTAACTTCGATCTAAACACTCCATGCTGACATCGGTGGGGAAATATCTGTGAGGATGTTGCTTTTTATTCACGTAGTTTGTGATGATGCATAAAAACGCATTTCATGCGCAAAATATAGACAATGACACTAAATATTTTGTTTCGATTAGCATAACCTTTTTTATTGTCAGGCTAGCTTTTGATCACTATCTCACCTGTTGGCAAGTGATTAATACTTGTATTAGTAACTACTTACTCTACATAATTTCCAGCGTTTGGGAATACTAAAGATGACTATTGTTTATCAATGTTAAGCGTTTGAAGCGTCAATACCTACTAAACGGTCACACAGATGTCAACAAGTTCCATTTAATTCCATCATTCGATTACTGTCGTCCACTCACCCACACAACTCGGTTTAACCGTTAACGTACTAACTACATTACATGCATGCAAAAGAAATTACATTACAAGTCTCGACTGTAATAAAGTTACATGTAGTAAATAATCATTTGTAACATTGAACATTACAAATGGTTATATTAACTACATCTTCTGCTCGATAAAGCACCGGCCACTATGACTAATATTTGATTTAACAGTTATTCCATCTCAAAACACACGATCGTAGAGATGTGAATGAATGTCGCACACATGGGTAGAATTAGTATGTACAACTGCAGACTCAGACATCATCTACTCAGATGGTTCTTCCTTGACTCAAGGATTGAATCCTGATCATGTGAAGTGATACCTTCTTAGAGTAGGAGTTACTTTACTATCAGAAGCACTTGTGGATTTGTAGACATCGCGATTATTACATTATTACACTTGAGTGTATTATTGAATCTATTGATAACTCTCATCATTGTCATTACCTTCCCATCCAAAGAATATCTTCGATGTCCAGCCTTTTGCGGTATTTGGTGAAACACTTTTAAATTATCAGAGCTCTATGACAAACGACCATACAATTCTAGAGAATGGTTATAATTACTACCACGACACATTAATAACTTGTTTATTGCATGTCATAATCGTCTAAAAAAGTAACAAAGAAAACAAAAATACAAGCAACCCCAACACGTGACAGAACTATCTTGAAAATCTTTCGAGATACTCCGCTCAGCGCACAGCACAAAACTTCTAGGTTTCATTCTAGATAGTATATCAGTTTGGTCACCTCCCTTTATCTAATAGGAAGATATATATATTAACAGTAATCGTTTATACTACTATAGTGTCATCAGATAGTCACTGCGCCTATGTGTATGCGTTGTTCAGCCATGTCGACTCACACTGTACAATCACACTGTAGAGCGAAGAGAAACAAACAATAAATTCGCCATCAACAAGCTGCGGAATCATTTCCTTGGGGTCGCAGGCGAGTCATTGTTCGCCGGCTAATGTTCGCGTGATCAATCAGGCAACAACTATTATTTTTGGACAAATCACTGTTGTGTTCAATTGTGAACTGCCGCGAGGGTGGCGGCTCTGTGGTCAATTGTAGCGGTTTGCGGTGACTGTTGTTCCTTGCGGTGAGCGATTAAGAAGAATGGGATAATAAACATATGTGTATAATAAACAGTACCAACTGTGTTGAGCACAGTTGAGCTTTCCTGTTTGTCTATTGTATGAGTGGTAATCACCAGTTATGTATCACAATATGCTATGATTATTTATCGTCTGTATTTCAGGAGTAAGTTAGAGTCACACATCTGAAAGCATTCTTCTTCATCTTAGCTGTCCTTTTTTTTGTTGTCCTGTTCCTTTTTTTATAAACCCACCTATAAGTACAATTACGCAACTGGGTTTTTTTAAGAACCATGCCACTACTGAGCATTTCCAAACATATGGCCACATGAATAGATGGTAATAATAATATGGCTAAATGATATGATCGCCCAACTCGGCAATGTATCCAGAATTATTATGCTACTGGACCTAATTCAAACTTAGAAAACATTTCGTATTGATTAGACACGAAGTAAGTGACAATTACCAGTTTATACTTGAGTGAAAAAGCAGTCTTTGGTTCGTCAAGTATGTCCGTAGTTACAACTCTACCTTACCCTTGAAAGAGGTAGCGCTATGATATGTAGTTACCTTGTTCATGTAATATTAGCTGTTGATCGGTGTATACAAAAGAACATCCCGCTCGGCGGCGTGTCGTCTGTTTGCCCAAGTGTCGGCTCGCAGTGTTTGCTGTGCAAGTAAACAGCGGCTCTCTGTACGGCGAGCGGCGAGCGGCGCTCTACAGCTCTCTTACTGCGAATGTGCGACGCGTTTCCAACAACTAAGATCTACATTTTATTGCAGTTTTTAATCTAATGTAAACCACTATACGTGCTCTTTAAAAACGCGAAGGTGCGTTTTGCGCGATGCGGTGACCTAGAGCGTCAAGTAGCGTAATTGAAATAGCAGTTAGCGTCTTGAAACTGTTTCCGTAACCTGCCATTAGAATGGTCGCACTGGAGATCACTGTATGATGGGATGTGATATAAAATATATAGCGAATTTATAGTAATAGTAATGTAGAGTTACTATATGTAGTAAATAATATGTATCAAATAAGTAACACAAAATAAGTACAACAATATCCGAGCTATTACTGTACAGCACCGCAGCACGGCTCTGTCACGTCGATACCATAGCTACATCCTGTCAATACCACAAGCGTTTAATATGAGTTTTATTAAACTATACTATTTCAGTTTTGTAAAACTACCCACACAGCCGCGGACCTTGGACCGCTAGCCCGCCACTACACCACAATGACATAAGTGCTCATACAGATTCGGAATACTCAACTTAGTGTATTGCGAATTTGGTTGAAATTTGTTTGGCGATATTTTTACAAGCGACCGTTTGAAATGGGTTTCTATATTTTGGAGTACGGTAACATCTGCCTTTATTTACGTTTTGGCTGGAAACAGTCGCACAATAGGTGCGGCGAATCGTACGGACTTACAATGTGGCCCGCGGCCGCCGGGGGCGCCACAGTCGACTCGACACGCTTTTTATACACCGAATAGAAAATGACCTTCGGTTTGCAAGAGTTGCGATTTTCTGTACTGATTCGATTCGCGCAAAATCTGCAACATGTCTCAACCTAGTTTTGCCGTCTTTTGGTTCTACCCAAGGACTACACTAACTTGCAATAAATGTATCAAATGTCTGTCATTCTATTCTCGAGTAATTTTTTATAGGACTTTAGTCTTACCAACGCGCGGCGGGATCTGATTTTTTACTATAGATCACCCATGTATGGGTTTGTACGCGCGGTAACATTTTTTTTTATATACCACTTAGGTGGCAGACAAGCACACGGCCCACCTGAATTGATGGGAAGCGGTCACCGTGGCCTAGGGACGCGTGCAACACCAGGGGCATCACACTCGCGCTGCCGACCCACACACACATGATTTAACACTGATCCATCGCTTTACGCCATCACCATAAATCGCTGAAACCTGTTATGCCACACTAGCTGCGTTTTTCACTTGATTTTACTATTTCACGTGACAATAATTCTATATGATTAAGGGTGCCCTTCCATTGTTCGCTTGGGTGAATGACCAACACTTGAACTTTGTAATTTTATGGTTCATATTATGACATTGCCATAAGTGATCCATTGACGCCTAAGATCGACCAGGAAACCATATTGTCACAGAGTGGAAGCATTGTCATGCGTCATGTCGCCATTACCCCTAACAAGACTTAATGGGACAATTAAAATGCATGTGCTCACCACATTATAACCGCAACGGAGGAGTCACGGGAGCCGCGGGACGACATATGGCGCGTGTTCCCCGCGCTAATTCGCGTTTAAGAGATTGCCATCAATACGAGAAGCACTGTGTCCGATCCATTAGGAACAAATGGTGTTATTGCGGCTGGCCGGCGACTCGCGGACGGAGTGACTTACGGCCGCAGACCGTCGCGCTAATCGAAGATCATTATCGCCTGCGATTCAATCAGAAACATGATTAAAAACGATTCAGTGCATAATATCTCATTCGACACGTTGGCTTTCGCGAGCACCTCGCTGTTTAAACTGACTCTACGTGTTATTTTGTCAAATAGCCTAAATGTTGATTTAAATTAATCAAGAAAATTAATACTTAGGACAGGTATTGAATTGAATTCGCAACAGTCTCATATACTATGTTCAAAATATTCCACCATACCTAAGGCCTCGACCCCATGGTCCAAAATCACGTGACGGTGACTTAAGGAACTTCCTACTTAAGGTTTTAACCGACTTAAAAAGAAGGTTCGCTGCTTGACCTATTTGTATGTACACGATTATTTCGTGGTTAGTTGAACCGATTTTGATGCAATTTTCAGATGAGTAATTTTTATTTATGTAACTTAATAAAAGTTACATAAATAAAAATCTATACTTAACAGACATACTAAAGGGGGTAAATCTGTTATATTTGTGTGTTAAACTGGTTTAATAAAAACTTGTGTCATATTTAGGGTCACAATTTTTCTGATTGAGTATTGAATGAAACATATTTTGCGATCGACCGTGATAAAGCAGGACTCTCGTATTTGACCTGTCATAAGAAACATAAATCATTGGATCCAAATCTTTCACAAAATACGATGTCAAATAAATAATGAATAGCGCATTATAGCTATGAGAACGATTGTTACAAAGAGATTGGCCGATTTGTAGTAGATTATTGAAAAACATAAATGGAACTAAATGAATACGCCACGAAAGGTCTCGAGTTTTTTGGTCTCTTGACTCTTTTAAAAAAATACAATTGACGGCGCATTGTGTACCCAAAACACGAGATAAGGGCCAACAATCGCGACAAACCCTTCGGCGGCCGCCCCCGCATATCGAAAAACGAATTAACATAATATGATATCGGCGGCGCGGGTGCAGATGCGCGCTGTACCGCGCCCGCCGACAGACTTTTACTTTTCTCGTCGCGTTCAACTTTCACCTCGACAATAATGTGATTTACATGTTTTTCGTGAGTAGTGCACACGTGTGCTCTAGGAGACGCAGGCGATCGCTCGTCTCGATCGACGGTGCGCGATTGTGTTGCGCGACAATGCGCGACAAAGCGCGTGGGCGCAGCGCATTGTGGCGTCGCTAAATGCGCTCACGCACGCTCTCGAGGGCTCCTTTGTCCATTGTCTGCCCGCCTGAGGGTGGCACTGTGACACATTTATTTTAGGCCACTTTTTTACAGCACCCATTGTATTGGAAATTAGACATCGGCGCAGAGTTCACGAAACACGATATTATCTGAGCCCTCTGTGTCGCGCATCCTCCGACGATCTCTACCGAGCCCATTGTATCTCCAGTTACAACGGATATTCTAAACAATCATAACCTGCGTATTTTAGAACGAGGCTCATGGGTTATTGAAATGAAAAAAAAAACTGGTTAGCTTTCCATTTCTATAAGAGTGCGTTAAAATTCGTTAGAGGAGCCGGTTAGGGAGATAGGACTAGTCGATCGGATAATTGATCAAAGATGTTCCGTTAGGCGAGTGGCCCGGGAGCGCGTCTATCAGCTGATTATACAAATTCCTTTCATCTCGCTTGATGAATGACAAGCGCGCAACGTTATGAAAGGGCGGTCAGCGCTAGAGATCACATAAAGAAGTGTCGGGGCTGGTTTTATAGAGTTTGTGACCGTTTTATCGATGGCCGGGAGACGCAGCATCCGGTTTTGTGCATTAATCGGGACAATGTGGCTCTATGATGGCCGTTTGGTCAAAAACTAGTTTGGACAACGTTTCCCTAGGCGCGGCCTAACGCTCGCCGCTGTCGCCCTCTTCGCGGTGCATAGTAATCGAATTCTTTTCATTAGAAACGACTACTCTATTGAAATGTCACGTTTACATGTAACAGCATCTAAATCAAATGTGGAATATTTGTTCCCACGGAATCGTTTCTTGATAGGTAGGTATTCACTCAAATCTAGTTCACATGCGGTTTCAACAACAAAACTGAAATTAATTAATCTAAGATCAGTATAAACTTTATCATATACGTATGAAGTAACGTCTAGATACAAAATATATTTAAGATTACATTTTTTTTTTTTCCTTACCTAGTTCCTAAAGGTGGTTTGAGTTTTTTCACGTAACAACGTCATTCTAAAACGCCAAAATCGCTGAGAACACATACATGCAATCATCAGCACCTATTAACACCTATCATTAAGAATCATCGCTGACATATGAACAGCTCTGTTATCACGGTGCTACGACACCGTTTACGACGCTCGTAAATTATACTTTCTATAATTCCGTTCCTATATTTCTCTTAAGTTATCCTCGAACGCGACATTGGTTCCTATACTCCAACATTAGGTATGTTTTTAAGTTAAAGCATTCGAATGTAAACTAGGAGGCACGCCGTAAACCAAATAATTTACATAAACCACTAACGGATCTCACGAGAACCGGTCCAGAGCATATTAATGTTTGTGATATATTAGAAAATCGGCAACAACACGCATCCACACACACTCGCCTCGCACTACTACTACTTGTGGGCGCGCTTTTTTATTCTCATTTCTTTTTCTATTAATCCACTTTTCGAAGAAGGTGCTACTTTTAAGGCTGCTTGCGGGACCGCCACTGTACTTACATTTATAAAATATAATATTATGATTAGCGGCATACTTCTATATTTACTTACTACACCTTACTTCTAAACAGTTATGGTATTTGGGAAAAAAATATCTTGAAATTTTAATTTTTTCTCAAAATTTATTAATAACGGATCCATCATTTTTATACAGACTTTCTTCAATATTTTTAGATTTATTAAAATATAATAATGTAATCCAAACAACGTACTTATCGCATTACCATTGTACAGTGGTACAGTAGACACAGCGCATTATCTGCGCGGGAGCATCATTCCCAGGATTCCGTTAGTGGTTCACATGGCGCCGCATCCCTTTCGCGCGAGTCAAGTGATGAGCCGCACAATAGCCCAGCTGCCGACCCACGGCGACCAGGTGACACACCACGCCACTCTGCCAAACGAAAAGGAAACGTATTCGTATACGCTATAGACTTTATAGTTGTAATCAATGAAATCAGAACTGGAGATTCTCAAGATGATGAAGCAAAGGATAAATATGAACCTAAAGTGTATTTGTTAGGGTTGGTTTTAGATCGCAAGGATACAGTTTTTAAGATGATTGCAATAGATAACAAAGCGCTCAGTGATCTGTAACTAGTTCGACAAATAAAAATAATTACAGACAATTCTATGAGTGCATGTCTATGCTTTTTACGAATGTTTACACATTTTGTACGATAAGATTTGTACTTCAAATTAAACCAAACCGCAATTTATGTTGGTCTAAGAATGAGAAGCTACCAGAGATCGAGCACTTACCCCACGTGCCTTAAAAGCAACAAAAACATTTTGAAAGAAATCCTTTCGTTCATTACTATTGCGAAAATGTTAATTTATGCAAAGGGGGAAGAGGAAGCAAAAAATACGAATAAAGCTTAAGCACCTGACGTCGCATGCGCCGGCGCCGGTGCAGACAGTGGCAATAGAAGTGCACAGGTATCACTCATTAATGAGATACAAGCAACAGCACGCGCCTAAAGGACTCTCGACAAATATTCCTTTGCATCTGTATCTTCTTGTCCTATTGACATGACCTATCCGTCAGTCCCAGCACCAATAACATCTGCTGGTGCCAAACAAGGAAACCCAATTACGGAACGTGACTGGATTTTTCTCGAGGGTGACAAATTGTGGTCGCAAAAAGTTTTCTCCCCGATAATTACTGTTCATCGACACGTAAACACAGGCTGCCCTGTTTTGCAAGTGAATGGGGAGTTCGATCGAGGATTTTGCTCAAAAAATAATATACCTGAACAAAAGCTAATTATACTTTCATAAAAGCAGGAGCGACAATGGGTAGCGGAACAATCGCCTGGAAGGCGGTCGCGCGGATGTGTTAATTAGCGGATTTTCTCACCTTTCGACAAGCATTATTTTTTGCAGTGCACACCGATGTGACTGATGGTTTTTTGAACATTTTTTGTTGTTATGATTTACTTTGTCTAGGTATCGTCATATTTTTAACGAACTTTTTTATGTCACATTTGCTGTGAACTGCGACTGTTGTAACTCCTTGTAACAATATCGTAGTTTATATGTGTTTCATGGCTATATACGCAAAAAATATAATAATAATGTACCTTACGTGATGTAGTCAGTCTTTTATACATACAACAACAGTTTTTAGCGCAGTTAATTATGTAGCCATACATACAATGTAATCGCATGTACCCAGGATAGGGGTGTACCTATTATACATAGAGATACCCAGACATTGCGGCAGTGTAAAAATATATCGTAGGTGGCAGACAAGCACACGGCCCACCTGATGGGAAGCGGTCACCGTGGCCTATGAACGTGTGCCACACTAAGGGTGTCACACACGCGCTGCCTACCCTAAAGAAAAAAAGAAGAAAAGAAAAATAAATTAATGTATATAAGCAAAATTTCTATTGGCAAGTAATAAAGATACTAATAGTGGATTGGTGCTAACTGACTTCGATAACAATGGTGGCTACCTCTGACGCGGCGGCGGCGGTGTCGCAAGCGGAGGGCGCGACCTCCACCTGCGCGCCCTCCCGCGCCATTGTCTACGCAGTACCTACTGATAACACCACTTCACTCACACATCACACGATACACTACACGATGAATATCGCAACTAAGAATATCGTTTTAGGGGGAAAAAGATTTCTTGTACTAGGCTCGAATAAAGATTAAACAATAGTTTTCAATCAAGCTTGTTACAAGCGGCTCGGCCCGCGTGGAAGAATGATTTCGTGCTCACCACCCATGGGAAGCTATTCCAAGGATAAACAGTACCGTATGTGTCAATTATTGTACAAAATTTCAGCTAGCTAGCGGCTAAACCCGTTTGAATGTGATTCAGCAACAGACATGATATTTATCTTCACAGAATTTGACGTTTATGGATTTCGTAGCCAGAAAAGTTTAGAATTTTTTTATTGTTCAATAATGACAGATTAAAAATCTATGGGCCGAGGTAAACGCACTGAGTAGCCATGTTTGTTCAGAGTCGACGGAACAACTCGGTGGAGAGGTCAAAAGGTACGTAAGTGCGTGTGGTGTGGTGCAGTAGGTACGTTGGCATCTTTTGTTGAACATCACAATGAAAGTGCTTGTCTACAACAGACACGATCAAAGTCCGCCGATTTAAAATTCATCGGCATACTACCTATAGATGGAGACATTTTTTTTTTAATTTCAAATCCTACTGCATTATTGTGCAACATAGGTAGGTACAAGGATGACACCGTCACGTTTTTCAGGATACCTTACAAAAATACCCTATTTCCTTAAAACCTAAAATATCACAAGTGTTATGTTATTGCATATATGTGGGATATCCCGGTCCTGAAATCTACAGAAACATTTATTCAATTCAATTCAATCTTTTTTATCCAAGTCATAATTCATAATGTAACAAGAACTTCAACCATGTGTGATAAAGTAACGAACAAAACTATGTGTAAACTTTCATATTTTAGTAGGATTAAATTTAAAAAATACATTTATAAAATAGGCTCCGTATGTTTATACTTGTAGTTGTTCTGGCACGGGTGACACCGTCACCTCTGGCCTGTCGCATAGGGAACAACAAATAAATAGAGAGGGGACGGAATTGCAAAAACAGGGATTCTATACAATATTTTATAGTTTTGTAGTTGTATAGTATACGCATTCTGTACACCTTCCTCTTTATAATAATCTATTAAATGCGTTATTAGTAAGACAATCTAACACATTTTGAATGATTTTCTTGATTGGTAGGTTGTTGGGTCGATTTGAGCTAAGAAACCTTTTCGTAGTGCATCCTGGGTAACACAAATGACAACGCCTCTGTTTTATTTTGGTAGAGGCGTTACTGCTTCCCATTTATGTGGCCCACATTTTGGGTCCTTACATTACTGTACAATAGTGATTTGCAGGACAAAACAAAAGCAATTGTTTAGGATATTTTTATATCGATGCATAATAAGGCTTGTTATACATAATTGTTGTTATATAGTGTACGATCATCAATAGCACTCAGTAGGAGATCAATGTAGTATTGTCAACCGACGTTTGTTTGTATTGCCTCGAGCCTCCGCCGAGACTCGCACTAGCTTATCTTTAGCGACAGCTTTAAGTAGGAGCATTATTAAAATTAAATCTAAGGAATCTTCGAAATTCGTTGGATTGGCATTATTGTGTTCCCAAACTAATGACATGTTGACAATGGTGGTGGCGGAGCTATGAACAACAAAACCAAACAAAATCCAAACCGGATTTCCAAAATCCCGTTTCGCTGCTGCTGCACCGGCAAGAATCTCTGTTTTCGATTTCTATTCCAATTGTTTGTTTTTTCGTTCCATTGTTGAGTCTGTCGGGGCTGCGACACGCGTACCCATTTTTGCAAAGTCTATTCCATTGTGTTACGAACCCAATGACATTTGACGGACGCGCGGGTGAGTGATACCAGTCCGCGTCGCCACCCCTGCCCCGCTCACGTGAGGTCAGCCGACGAAGCAGCGCTCGAGGACCTTACGGCGATGACAAAAACGAATCTATACTATATCAGCTTTTACGAAACATCTTACAGAATTCCACAGACCGCGAACACCGGGGGCTACGCAACGGGATTCCTGTTATCATATTGGATCCCGTCATCGTGCTCTAAATTAGTTTTTGTGTAGAATAAAACGAACGAAACGTTTCGTCGGTCAGCCATCGCTCGGAGCAACACTCGACCGATTTTTGTTTTAAGGGTCTTGCGTACCCCTTTTCTTACCTGCACACACACAGTATATTCATTTTAACTGCTGTTAGTGTAGCTTTATATAGATTGCGTCATTTCATTTGCAACCCAAACTGTGAATTGCCATAACACTATTAATAAAATTAAAGTCTAATTAGCAGGGGCATATAAAACCTTAACGACTCTGCGGTTGACTTCATTTATTGTCTCCGTAGGTGGTAAATGTCAAACATTTCTATTTTTGTAGAAACATGGCTTTTTGTGTTTCACAATTATCAGTACACCTACACGACGAGCGTAATGTTCCTCCTATGGTGACAAACTGACCATTTTGACCGATATTTGGACGACTGAGTGCTTTTATATACATGTTGTGTACCATGCGTGCGTAGCGCTATGTCAATAGAATGCTATGTTTATATGATACGAGTGCCTAGTGCGTCGAAGGCACCGTTAGACTGGGACGGTTATCAAACGGCGACAGAGTCCATGGCGCGCAAAAAGCGCTCGCTCCTGCGCGTCCGGCGCGCCAATTATGCTTCGCGCACGCGCCTCCAAAAAAACCACCAGCCGACGATCCGAACCATTTTTTAAAAGCCCCAACTTAAATAATAATGCAGTAACACGCGAGAGTATTCGCAAAATGCGATTCGCGAATTTCGTTTCCAAATTCCACCGGCTCAGGGCCCGCCATCGTTTTTTGCCGCGACTATTGTCTGTTTATCTTTAAGTTTGGATTCTGTTGTTCTAAAGCTGCTTTGTCGGTGTGGTTTCTCCAACATGTTCAAATTTCAAGTAATTCGATTTTATCTTGCTAGTGTGTAAGATTTCAATTTTATAAATAGATCTGCAGTTACTTGTTGCCTGTCCCATATCGTCAAGACGCTGTGAAATCTTCTTGATCGGCTTGCGCGTCACTCACCGCAAAGGAATGCAAAATCAACCTTCTGCAGAGTGCAGTGCACACCGTCGGTCGTCGGTCTGCGTGAGTCGCTCGCCAGAACGATCTTTTAATAATGCACACATATAGCTATAATAAAGTGCCCAAAATTTTTTGTGCCGTTTCACGATTAGTCCCTCCCGGCGATCCAAAGTCGCTACCCCGGCCCTATCATTATTAAAAACGATCCTAATAATATAATAGTTCTGTCACAGCCCTTTAAGGGATCGACTTTATAAAGGACAATTTTCTTAAGAGCCTATAATGGACAACAAAATTTGGCAGTTGTTTAAAAAATTGGTCGTTAAGTTATATGTTCCTTTTAGTTATATTCGTTATTGGACGGCTGGTATGTAATTGGAATAGGTTCGTGTGGAGCTAAGTACGAACGTTTCCGTCCGCCTCGAGCGAGAGATTTCTATAAAACTCGTCGTTATAAATTTTGACAAAATCAAATATAACATAAATATCATTCCGAGAACTACAGTTGAACCGGTCCACGCCACCTGGGACTGAACATGTCGTCAACGGTTTTATTATATCCACAATCCTGAGATGGATACGACAGATTGCCTGCACTTAAACGTTTATTTATTGCACTCGGCTTAAATTATGAGTTTTTAGATTCAGTAGCGAATACAACGCCGTAAATCATAGTCGGCACTCCGTACTTACGATTAGCTATTAGCGGGACTCATACTGGTGCCTGCGCCTGTGGTGTGGCGTGGAGAGGGAATGCAGCGAGATGCGGCGATGTGGTGCGACCAAATGGCACATTTATATTGTTCATTACGGGCCCTGGAGGTGAGAGATGCTGGCGCTGTCACCGCGGCGGGGGGCGCGCGCTCCAGGGTTGCCTCACGCGGAACGCCTCAGCAACTCCACTACACGCACCTCGAGAATGTCATGTCTGTGGACATTATACCAGTTACTTTTTGAAAAGCAATATCTAGCAATTAATACAGTATGAAATATTTAACTACATATTTGTATTTATCTGTATTATATAAATAATAATTATAGTGTAACATTCTTTCTACACAAAACAAGTCGTGTAACTGGAATAGTTTTTAATCTAGGTCCGTGGAACGTCTTCCAAAGGACCTGAAAGGCAAGCTAAGCTTCAGCGCCGGAGCCGTCCATCCCTGGTGGTGTGAGCCACCGGGGGTCCGGTGCGCGCACGTCCGATCGCGTTGATTTGTGCGCGGACTCCCGCCGACAGTATTTGTACAGAGCGAGCGGGCGTGGGCCGCGCCCCGCGCCGACACGCGGTCCGCGCCGCGCGGCTACACGTCGCTACGACATATTCGGTACTTACTCATATGAACAAAATGTCTCGAAGAGCTAGCCACAATAGAACGATTGTGTTGCAGTGCAACTTGTAAATCATTTACAAGTTGTAAATAAACCTGATACCGTAGGCAACTGAAATAAGATAAAGTTCAACGTTTTTATACATACTTATACACATATATCCACAAAGTGGTAGGCAGAGGTGTAATAATACCTAAATTTTGCCATTTTTCCGGTCACATGCATGATGATGAACTTATTAACGTCATACTGAAACTTTTTTATTAGCCGCACATATGTATTTACTGACGAATGAAGAACAATCTTTTCCCTTAGTTACCTTGTATGGGTAAGTTGTACCTTGTTGGGTTACGGGTAGTTGGAGCCCTAAAAAGTCCAACAACAACGGTCTAGCTGCAATGCTTCGATATCGCCTAATGTCACCATTGGTTTGTGAAGGTCAGATGGCAGTCGCTTCACGGAAAATATCGAGGTCCAGCCAAATCCGCAGTTAAGACTGGTAAAGCGGACCCCGGACTCCGAGGTGAAACGCTAGGTTGAAGAAGAAGACCTTGTATCATATCCTCTAGAACAGATGGCTGGAGGCCTTGATGCTGGAGGTTTTTGTTTGCAGGGCATTTCGCGGCGAATGCTTTGAATGAATGGTTATTTATCAGGTCGAAAATTAACTAAACGTCGAATGGTAATGGGAATGTTGGACGTAGTTTTCAACACCATAGGGTTTTTAATTAGTCTCTGAACATCGGTGACAAACAATGATCGGTAGGAATGTTAATGCGGACGTCGCGCACAGCGTCGGCGCCCGCGCAGCCATACGTGAGTGAAAACATCAGCACCGATCTCACTCTTGAGTTTCATTTCGTATCTTTGTCGACGTATTTTCCAATCTAAACGAGCCGAAATTAGAAGGCTAAGACAACTTTGAAACCGGTCAACATAAAATTGGAAACCAACTGTAGTCTTCGAGTTGCGCAAGAGTCGATCGACCAGTTTGGCGCGGGCTCGGCGGGCGCGTGGGATCTATGGGTCTGCGCGCTGCGGGCGAGAGCCGAAACGTCGCCGGTGCTCACACTAACGTGTGCACTTAGGACGTTTCATGGCGAGGCCCGAATTATTTAGTTTGTCACTTTACTACCGCGGATTAAGAATCTCGTTGACATAAATTATTGTGTGTATGGTACTTAAAATGTGGTCAGTAACTGAAACATTAAGCGCGACACGAATGTGCGCATGAGTTACGGCGGTGCGTCGACGTGGTATGCCAGCACTGACCCGTTTGTATCTTTGAAAATATCACCTGCTATATACGAACAACACAACTCGTTACTATCAATATTCGGCCTATTCGATACAGGGTTCGATTTCCAGGTCAAGCGAAACATGTTTCGAATTGTGCAAAGATATGTTGTCCTTGATGAGCGACATATTGTCGAATGCGATGGTTGCGCAGGCGCTTCTTCATATTTCGTCAGCTCGAAATAGATAGACTTGTCGATTAGTGGCCGTTGCTGTTACGTCGGTTTTGAAGAAGTGTGCCGACTACGAAATGTTCGGCGATTAACTATCTCGTATCTCGCGTTTGTCCTCGTCCATCAAAGGACTTCGTAATACTCAAGGGGTACCTAACCTTACACCCCGGTAACTAAGGCCCGAGACGGTGTGTGGTTTTAGTCGGTTCGATCCCGTCATAACCACCTCCGATGGCAGACGGGGTGGTATCCATGGGGATTTCCGCACGATAAAAAAAGGGGGAAGTCCCTGCACCTATGGCTTGTATAGGTACTGTGAAGATTTTGAACATAATATGTTGCAACGCGAGTGTCTCCTAACTGATATTTGACTTTTAAGTTTTTTTTTTTTATATGATCACTTTTTTTATACTACGTAGGTGGCAGACAAGCACACGGCCCACCTGATGGGAAGCAGTCACCATGACCTATGGACGTGTGCAACACCAGGGGTGAATACAATATCAGCCCTATGACCGTACCTAATCATGACGGTACGAATAGTCGATAGTTCATCTTTTCGAAGCAGCAGGTACAATCAGCTCTTCTCTAACTGCAGTGATCGATGCATTATGTACGTTTTATCAATCACGGATCATGCGCCGCATTTCTAAAGCCAATTAAGGACTCAGATATCGAAACGAGTTTTTTAAAATACTTTAATTTCGTAACAAACCGTCGCAGTTTGGCGTACGGAGTGTTTGTCGTTTGTTATATGCTTTATATTATACTAGCTTTGCCTTCGGGTTCACCTGCATGGAAATCTATTATCGTATTTGCTTCCCATGGGAACCTATTTCAAGGATAAAAGTAGTTATGTGTTATTATCATAATCGAGATATTATCAAATTTCAGCCAGATCCTTTCAGATGTTATTTTGTAAGACTACCTACCAAACGTCTATACATCCATAATCCCATACTTTGGCAATCATAAATAATATTAGTAGGATTCGAGAGATCTTATGGTATTTAGAACTTAATTCGGAATCAAATTTGTGCCGAAGCCATTATCTGTCCACTATATTAGGATTATTGGCTAGTTAAAATTTTCTACAATAATCTTTCGTTGAATGAATAGCGCTACCATCTCGAATCAGCTATTAACGTAATTCGTAAATCGCATTCATATTCATTAGTTTATTTATCTGTTATTTTACTATACTATTTAAAAAAGAAAAAAAAACACTAAAATTAAAATAAATACAGATAATTTTTTTACTATCTTGGTGGTACAGCGAAAACGAATGTCACTGTCCACGAGGGTTCGATTCCTAAGTTGAGCAGTATTATTGAGATTTTCTCTTCAGACATTTTTACAAACTACAAATTACAAAAAAAAACCAATTGAAAAAAAACCTACTAATCGAATTCAAAACATCCTCTACTTGAAGTCGGTTAAAAATATGCTGTTAATCAAAGTTCAATAGGTATTTAAACTAAGAACTGTAGTGAAAAGAAACCCTATTAAATTTAAAACAATGACTCGATAGAAAACAATGCCAAAGATGACTCTACTGTCTGATAACTGTCCAAACATGTTCACTACAATATTCTGCTTACACTGAAAATATTAATTAAAAGTGTCGGTAAAATCGGTGCTCTTACACAGCTACACGGAGAGCTAATCTTATCATAAGTATACGAAAACATCGGCTACATCACGTGGTAGAGTTTTGTGAGATCCGTTTTCATAATTTATTTTTTAATAATTTTTAAAACGAAAACGACGAAGATATCGCGCTCGCGCTCGCCGACCAAAGCCTGTCAAGGATTCTTTGTTTTCCGTATTGTTTCTATCTGAACGTTTTCTAAAACACCATCTTAAAAAATTCTGAGTAGCAAAAAGAAGTTAAGCATAGATGGCCAATAGGGGTGACCCTATACCTAAGAGGCATCTAAATCTATCGATACTTTAGTGTATCTGTGACATAACACGAAGCATGATGAATATGGGTATTAGAATTCGAAAAAATATTGTTAGATACTGATTGATCCTGTGACCTCTGATGTGACAAATGAGACAATGAACTATGTACCCTCGCATCTGACAGTTCGTTGTACGATTTGCTTCTATGCTAATTTGGAATGACTGAGATTTCATGGTTAGCACTAATGTTGTATAGGTAACATTTGAGAAGGCTCTCCGCGGGTCTACTTCGACCACAGCCGGGTACCTGCCTGGTCGTTTAATAAGTATAGTGGATAAAACGTCGTGACCACAATTACGGGCTGTCTCGTGGCGGTGGAAGGGTGCGTCGGGCTATTGATGGCGTATATTTATCATAGACAATTTAGGAACACCTGCTGTTAGTATGGATGAGCGGTATGTGTCAAATTAATACCGGGTTTATATTTTGTTGGAGTTTGACGCGGTTAATGTTTTATTTGTTCTGCGCCGGAGTGTCCGGAGAGCGATTGATGGCGCTCGGGTAGGTTCCCGGGCGAGTCTTTTTGTTTTGTTACGTACTTTTATCTGTTTATGGCCTCGGAGGTAATCGATTCCCATTGTCTACTAATTGTAATTTTTCCTCTCGTTGCTTACATTCTTCTTCTACCGACTCACCTAGTTTTTGTTATTTTATTAATTCCCAATTATTGTGCTGTCTATATTTTTTTGGCTAAGTACAGAATGGCTATTAAAAAAATCTAAAAAACCAAATTCCGAGTATATTAATATTCTGCCCAATTCTGCCCCACGTCATGCAAAGTGATCCAACTGTGTCAGTGTGTCCTAAGTTTTTACCTAATGCATGTAAAACTAGCCGTTACCCGCGGCTTCGCTCGTATGATTTTCTGTTCCCGTTCCCCCGGCCCCCAGGACCCTATTTCCGGGTTGAAAAGTATCCTAACTGTTAATTCAGACCATGACCTATCTCTGTACCAAATTTGATCTAAATTCGTTGAGACGTTTTTTCGTGAAAGAATAATAAATAACCCTAGATCTACACATCCATTCATACACGATTACGTCTACGATTATCCAAAGTTATGCGTCTTACTTAGAGCAAAAAAATGATCATAATTGAATATATGAATGAATACGATGAATTATGTTAACGTCTTAATCCAGCTAACATTGTTAACACGTTACATAAGATTTAAACAATAAGAAACTATATCGCTAATGGTGTCGATTCTGACGTTCATTTTCAATAAAATTAACCCTAAAATCTCTAAATTTTAATTTCGATGCTGTAGCGTTTTCCTTGTTTGTGAAACTTTTTTAAACAATTGAATATTACCATTCTTTAAAATTTTGGAAATAAACCGACAGTTAAATTGGCTTAAAATTCAAAACGAAATTAGTTAAGTTTAGTGAAAATATACAACAGAACGCTAAGTGCTACTTTATGTCTTCCCTGCTATGGTATTCCTTAGCGTCTACAATATGGGGTTCTTCAAGAAGGGCATTAGAAGGTTTTTACAGGGTCGGCAGCGCGAGTGTGACGTCCCTGGTGTATTGTAATACCGTCACAATAATGCGGTCACCGTGGTCTATAGACGTGTACGTCTATAGACCACGGTGACCGCTTCCCATCAGGTGGGCCGTGAGCTTGCCTGCCACCTAAGTGGTGTAAAAAAGACAGGCTCAAGTGACAAGTGGTTATAGGCATCGATAGCCACCTCATGAAGTTAATAGTACCTTCTCGAAAGCTCAGCTCACGTAATATTTCATATAACCTTAGGGAGCGGTGGTCCCTACCACCTTCGCTCCAGAACTGGTATGATCTGGATTTCTTCTTCTTTCTGGATTCCAGATAATCTTACCCGAAAGGGAGTGGGGCATTGCTGTTTGTCCATTCTCGTTTGACCATTTAAAAAAATAACTTTTTAGTAGGTATGTATGTGGAAAAGTGCGCACATTGGAAGAGGCTTATGTTTATGGACTGTGATACCCTAAGTATTTTTTTTATACAACTTAGGTGGTAGATAAGCACACAGTCCACCTGATTGAAAGCAGTCACTGTCTTCTATGGACGTGTGCAAGTACTAAATGCAGAGGATAGAATCATACTATAATCACATTGGTCAGTTGTTTATGGCCAGGCGTAATAAGGTACGAGACTACAGTCGTAAACATACACGTTTCCCGTCTGCGTGCCTAACGGAAAACCTCATAAAGCTCTGCCTGACCCCGACATCAAACTCAGGACCTCACGACCACATAAGTGCTAACTCATGCTAGCAGGCTAACGAGGCAGTTAAGTACTTATTTATTAATTGCTAAACAATCATCAACAACTCTTTTTTTTTTTCACTCAAAGAGCTTATTTTGGTCAAGTGTGATAGGGTTTTAAGCATCACGCTATATTCCTTCCGTTAATTTTCTGCAGACAGCGAAAACGACTTACAATCAGATTGTTAGTTATTCACTACCTTAGTAGTAACATAATAATGACTTAATACTCATTACATTATGTAATCATTCATTACATACAATAATTTTACCTGGAATGGAGGTCTGGTTTTTTTTAATAGTCGATTATTGTTTTTTGGTCATATATCTCCAGTTGTACTAAATATACCTACAGTAGATTTTAGGTCTGACCAAGATCTCTCTCACAAAGAACCTAGGTACATCAAAATCCGTTTGTAGTTTTTGCGTCCATCACGAACAAACAGGCAAGAATTATAAAGAAACTTTAATGAATAATATTTTTACTTATAATATCCGCGATGTACCTACATATTGTGAACCAATAAATGATTTTTCAAAAAAAATCAAAATTTAATTTATGGCAACTAGGCCCAATTTGTTAGTAATATTTTGATTTACATCCTTTGTTGTGTAACCGGAACCGTGTTCGCAGCAGATGCGCCCGCGCACGGCGCAGGTGACCGCGCACCTTAGCGTACGAATAAAAACATACTATCAGTTACAGCCTGCACTGTTCCGTGTACACTTAATGAGTAGCTTTAAGTTTCGACTGCGTGTGCCGTTACCCTTACAGTTACCCTTTAATTTTTTGCTTCAAGCCCTTAAGCATAAGTCAAGTGGCGTAAGTACTAATTACTGAACTTCCCAATAAGGAGTGTAATGTTTTCAGGGTTCGTGTTTTTGCGTGAGTTTCTTCATGTTGTTATAATTTTTTTTTTGGACCTATAGGGATTGGTTTGTTGTCAGTTGGTCAGAGCATTCCCCCAGTAAGGGACTGGTCACGGGTTCAAGTCCCGTCCTAGATGTTCACATTGCCAAGAGCAAAATATCTGTATAGAATTATTAACAGTAATATTAAATTAAAAAGCTCATTTGCTGGGTGTACGCGCGCCATCTGTGCGCGGGCGCACAATCAATATCGGTTATTGGCGGCCGCCGGCGCAGGCGATTTATCGGCTTTATTTATATTAAGTGCATCGACTGCAGCGCACCAGCGCTAATTCGCGAACATTTGTCTGAAGGACGTATGCTCCATCGCAATATTGCTTTTTTGACAAATTTGCTCTACCCGATTGCGGCGAACTCACAAAAGGTATTTTATGTTTGTCCGATATTTATGCGTGTATGTCCGTTCCTGTGTTATCTCAAAACTACTAAATTGTAGAACTTATTTTGTTATACGTAAACGGGACTTAACGCGATACACGTTAAAGGTATATACATACCTTTGGATGCCTGACGTTTCGACCAGGTTACACCGGCCGTGGTCACAGGCTGACTGTTTCAGCCGTGCACGCCCTCCGTCGCCGAGTCCGTGAGGTAGACGGTTCTTCTTCTACCCGCACATTTTCGACATTTTTTATATTTTCTTGTCTCAAACGTCAGGCATCCAAAGGTATGTATATACCTTTAACGTGTATCGCGTTAAGTCCCGTTTACGTATAATAAGTTATGGAACGCGAAAGTTTAAAAGTTAATAGAACTTATTTTGGCCAATCATTGTTCGTATTCATCGTTATTGCGCGAATCTCGTATATTGAATGCAATATAGTCTGGAGTTTTATTAAGTATGATAAAAATACAATGAAAATTAAATAATATTTACATTAAAATAAAAACAAAAAACTAAACAAAATAAATATTTACATGGCGTCAAAAAATTCCTCCGCATCATCGCTAACTGGTAATGTGCCTAGAAGGCTGGCAGCATTGCCACGCTGAATGGCAATGCTGATTCTCTGTGCAAGATAGAGTCCAGCCTTCTGATCACCTGTGGCGTCGATCAGCCGCTGCGCCAAGTCTTTGTAGACAAGGCGGGCACTTGGACCCCATGACCCCAGCGTCTCAACCCCAAACGGCTCAAAAACGTAATCACCAACTAAGTTGGAGTATTTACGCCGTTTGAGGTTTTCTGCAGATGCAGCAGCAGCGCCGGCACAGCTTGCTGTGCTTGGAAGATGTGAAGGCGCAAGGGTGTCGACGCATATATTGAATGAATGATTGTTACCCAATCACGCCATACCTGTTGCTCGGAGTTAGATTATAGTCTAAATTACACATAAACTTAAATTCTGGGTAAGGTTCCTGTGAGTCACGGGAATATGATCAGTACTCCACGCAGACAACGCCTCGGGCATCCACTAGTTTCGCCTCACTCTTTTCTCACACTCTCCACCTCTACATTGCAAACTAGAGGTTAAATCTTAGCGGTATCATAGTTCAGATGGCAGTCATTCCCGTTAAAACCAAATCAGTACTCACAAGTTCAGTTTGGGATGCATTCGGCTCTAATATTGTGATATGATATACAGATACCAGGCAGCCATTATACACGCATGCGTAAACGCACTTATTACAATGACAATAAAAACTGTTGAAATCTAGATCGGATCCCCATTACCATAATATTATGAAGTAATTGGTACGAAACATCTAACACTAACGCCTCTATTAAATAACAGTAAAAACACTTCGCTCTCCTAATAAAATTACAATTAGATATACCTATATTACTGCTAATATCTTTACAAAAGAAAAAGCATTGGTTTATTGGACTAATAACCATATAACAACAGCACTATCAGACTTACCTCGTCACTTACCTCCAGTCGCGCGTGTGTGGCCGGCCTTACGGCTGCGCGGGCGCAGGTGCTCGGTGAGATTCCGGCGCAGCCTACACGCGCCGCCCTCACGCACTCACAATTACTCGCCACACTGTGTTTTAAGTTCAACACCATTACTACAATTATACTGAGAGATCCTAACTGCCTACTCATTACGGTTCCTTGTACGGAACACGCGAGCTAAAGTACACATACTCTGCACGATTGTACATAAATGGGACAAAACAATAACCATCATACAATAAAATGATAATTGAAAGAATGTTTCTGGCGAAAAAGAAATAAAACATAGAGGCAAACAAGTAATTTCTTGTATCAGGTGATATCAATGACGCGACGACTCTGAATTGAACAATGTAAGGTTATTGTCTTGCTTTCCATCAGGTGGGCCGTGTGCTTGTTTGCCACCTAAGTAGTATAAAACAAATTTCAAATTGCTTTTAGGATCACTTCTTACCAACCATCCATGAACACGATGACCACTTCGCATCCGGTGGACCGTGCCTCTTGTTTGCCTCCTAAGTTGTATAAAAAAACAACCATCTGCAGGTCAAAATATATGGTATTGCAATCAATCATAGCCACAGTTATGTCTCTGGACTTGCTTACCGCCTTAGTAGTTTAAAACAATGCTGTCAGAGGTCACACATACAAACCTCTACCGGAAGTCCAATGTCCATATCTGTCGGTGTATGCCTCCTAGAAGTAGCTGAGTTATTAGGTAAATTCGTTTCACCTATCTTGGTAAATTTACTGGAGCTATTTTCAGCAGTTATAACTTGGTTCTACCACCAGTTAGGCGGAGAGCCATGGTAGAGCCATTCTGAGCCACCTTTACTTAGAATCAAATATCAAATTGTAAGTACAAATTCGTTGGGATTGTTAGACTATTGAAAGCCTTATCTGCCCTCCTATCCTTTGTCAATTCTTCTGTTTTCACTTTTCTTTATCAATCTAGTAATGAACAAGTACCATTGTAGCTACGCAGCATGGTTGTTTACGACTTTAGTAGAATAAAAGCAAATTCTTGAATTACTATAAAATTTTGTTATCAAAAATTTTTTAAATTGTCATATTAAACAACCTACAGAATTGAATGAAATTTTTTAAGCAATTGCATGCTAACTATTTCCAATGATTTTCTGATCGGAAAAAATGATCAGGGCGTAGATCATTTTTGCGCCGTAGAATTTATATCGCAAAATTTCGAGCATCTAGGATGGGTCCAGGTAGCTCAGTTGGTCAGAGCATTCCCCCTGTAAGGGACTAGTCATGGGTTCAAGTCCCGTCCTGGATGATTATTTTTTCCGATCAGAAAACCTACATAATTGCCTATATTGGAAATCAGAAAAGTTCGATGAAGTCGTTCCAACTAGAGTGCCTATTTCTCGCCATAGGATCGAACAAGGCAACATAGGGAGATAGGACCGTTCTTCATCCAATATACAGCTCATGATGTATGTCTTTAGGTACTTATCCGTCTTAAATAATAAATAATAAAGTAATATACTTACGCAATTTACACATTTATTTAATGCTTCGTTTACACACGAAGAATATTGAAAAATGAAAGGGCTGATTGTAAATCAATAATGAAATATGTAACTAGCTTCAATGCGAACCGGCCATCAAGTGAACGACCGGAACAATAATTTAGGTGTCAGCAACAAATTAGGCTCGCGTAGGCAGGCGGCACGCTCGCGGCTGGTGCGCCGACAGTTGTCGCGCTGTCGCCTGTCGCCGGCCTGTCCGCAACTGGCGCCGGAACAGGAAGGCCCACGACTGACATTGTTCCGTATACGTTATTTATTATTGGCCGCTTATACTCCGTGTGTGCATACCTATCTATCGACCTCTTCCTTAGGCTTTATAGGAAAACAGTTCCTTCCTTTAAATATAAAGGAACTGTTTTCCTCTGATTACAATACTATTTAAAATCTCAGCTTAAACGCATAATTACATCTTATAAAGCATTAGAATTATTTTATATGTAGCCCATTAATTGACTTCATGATGGAAAGGAGGTAGGTAATTTTATGTTTCATAATTTGCTGCAGAATTGTAGCAGCCTCTAAGAATATCTTACTTCTTATTAGATACAACATTTTCGCGACAGTTTTTGAGCTGTTTAGATGCTTTTGAGCCTGTTTTCTGTACAACATTTTAGGAAAGTATCTTCAAGTGATCTGATAGGCGTTTTTTAGCATCAAGAACGTTTTAATTAGTGGCAAAGCTGTCAGCCTTTTAAAAACGTTGCCAGTCGGTGATAATGCAGAGGCATTGTATGACGCATGAATGTAAATATTTAACTTTTCTTTACTTATTTTTACTTAAAACGCAATTGTATTTAATTTTAGCTTTGTTTTATAACTTAATTACATTTTGAAGTATCAACAAAAACTTGTGGCAGTGGTACAAGTTATAGTGGGAACGTATGAAGTCATTAACTTATCTGTGTGACATGTCTAGTACATGTACGACGTTTAGCTGTTATCGGGCGAAGCGGCTACTTCCTGGTACCCGCTAAACAGCAATAACAGCGCGTGACGCCGGCCAAAGGGCCGTGAACGAAACACGTTATCGCGCGATCGTCGCACGCGCAGCCGCGAATCGCGCCGCGCACCTGCGCCGACCAACTTTATTACATTTTAATGCTTTTTATGTAAGTGATATCTACTACTGTTAGCTTTAATAATTATTAGTTATTTTCTTTCTGCGTGGTTATTTAGCTACTGAGGAACAGCCGCGTTACGCTGCTGAACATTCCTGCTGTACTGCATACAACTCTAATTAACTGTCCATACCTCTATAAATACGCGCCCGACACATGTGTCGATAAAGTAAAAGAATTTTAACGCTTGACTTCTACTGGGAAAATGCGTTATTAAAAATGTGTGAGTGGCGCAACGGTCGCTATGACTGATAGGGTTAGATTCCCGAGTTGGACTAGTAGTAGCAAATTCTCAGTAGTAGCATGGAGTATAGATAAGCGCCCGGTAGACGGTAAGACGGGCTCTACGTCTACGAATGCCTCAAAAAACTGAGCATATAATAAATAACGATGCATTTTAAGGAAAGTTTTCGAAAAGTTCCTTGCCTTTCAACTTGGTCTATTTCTAAAATTATGATGGTCGATGTCAACTAATAGCTTTCCTAGAATGTAGGTAACACCACTTCTAGCTAAGAAAACGTTGTCTCTACGCTCAGAGGTAACTCAATAATTAGTCATTTTGATATAGCCCTAATCTTCCTAATCGATCAACACATGTCTCTGGTAATACATTAAGAAAATAGGAATCTTGTATACTCATATTACGGAGTGGTACAAAAATTACAGCTGTGCTAAATAACTATACGATATTAAAGAAAAATACATTGTATGCGACGTTCACAAACAAAATGAATGCTGGTTCACGTGCTACGTGTGACGTGGACGTCACGAACACGCCGTCGCGTCGCACAGAGCACAAAGGAAATGGGCCCAGATGTACTATCGCGACCTGCCGGCCTCGCCTGAAGAGTTCCACCTTCCGCCGCCCGCCCCATGCCTATCTGCTAAATGGGGGATTCTTTCGTAACCGCTACTGTACTCGAGTGTACCTACTAACATCACATGTTTAAAATTGAAGATTTTATTTTCGAATTCCAAGTGTATGTACGTTTATTTGCATGTCAGCTTTGTTAAGAATTGTGACTTTTAATTTGTACGATATATTTTATAGTTTTCTGCTACTGAGGCAGCAAACCAGTACCTACATTGTGGGCCGTAATGTCCATAGATCACGATAACCATCTGTTACCATACATTTGCTGGTAATCATTATGGTTACCGCTGTGCTCTGTAAATGTTATTGGAGTTTTCCATCAGCAAATTCTCAGTGGCAGTAAGCAATCTGAAAGTGAGTCATAGTCATAGACAAACTAAGCAGAACTTGTTTATGAGTTCTAGATTGCGGAGAAATATGCTTACTTTTTTTAGATAAATAGGTAATATTAAAAACAGATTCCATCCAGACCAACGCAAATATGCATGATTGCACTGAACGGGAATCGAACCCACTACCTCTGACTTGGCGTTCAAATTCGAGTCGGCGAGCTCTATATTTTAAAAATAGATAGAGCTGTAGAATTTGCCAAGAGATAGCTATAGCTACACGTGGCCATGTGGAACGTGATCGAAGGCTGCCGCTCGCGGAAACGGAAATATCACCACTACCGCCTGCAGGTGTACACGTCACTGCTTCTGCATATGTGTGTGTGGAGTCGCCATTTTATATCTCGCCTTTTGACGTAAGTACCTACAGCCAGCATCAAAAAAATACATTGTTACATTGAAAAACCTAATTTTCAAAATCGTTGAATCAAACCATTTACCAGCTATAAGTACCTATAGTGGTATAAAAAATGATTTCACCTTATCCAGGAATTGAACCCAGGGTGTCATAAATATGTCAGTCGGAACTCCAACGACTCAAACTCAAATTTAATATTTTGATACTTACGAAAATACTTACTGATAATCGCTTCGTAATTTGAAGACCATACAGGATATTGTATGATGCACTTCGGCTCGGGATCTCGGATAGTCGTGTCGTTGTCGTCCCGTCTCAGCTAAACCGCTTCAAAGTCATCGTCAAAAGTGCCAAGCAATTAATAAGGCTCACCGCGACATTACAGCGGCGCCAACTAATTCACCTTCGCCTGAGCGACACACATTTCTCATACCAGCAACATTTGTTGTACTAATATGTCGTATGACCCATATATATTTGTATACCACAACTACTGCCCGACGCCCGCCGTTGGGGGGGCGTTGGGCGGCGACTGCTCACCCTCGTGAGCGAAATGCCCTCAAATGAAACTTGGCTTTTGTACAAACGTTTGAGCAAATATTGCGCTACTGGTATCGGAGAATTGGCCCAATATGTTACCAATGTTGCATTTTATCTATGTTACTTCTTAATATATAATATTAATAAATATAATAAGCCGCGGTAGCCTAGTGGTATGGGTAATGGACTGCTGAGACGAGGTCTCGGGTTCGATCCCAGGTTCACCATGGCACACACCAATGACTTTTCGATGCTTTTCGAAGTTATGTGTGTATTTATCGCAGGTTTATAAGTGCCCGGTTAATGGCAATAGGCTCGCCACCTATTACATTGGGACCTAAACATAAACTGGCGAAATGTGGGTGCTAGCACCTCTGCCTACCCCTTCGGGGATATAGGCGTGAGTTTATGTTATGAGTTTATGTTACTTCTTAATATCAGTAAAGGGGCAAACAAGTACAAGACCTTCTTAATGTTAAATGGTTACCGGTGCCTGTTAACTTTAGCCACAGTGAAGATGCTACGAACATACCAACCGTAACTGAAGAGAAATTTACATTTTTGTTTCCATTTACTAAAATAGTTGCGAATGTTGCTTAACGTTGAAGTGAAGGAAAAGCATAATGCTTTTGGGTTTCAACACCCCAATTTTGCCACTTTTAATTTTGCTTACCTACCATCAGAACATGGGCTTAATAATCGCGGTAACCACTTAACATTCGATGGGAGTATACTGTTTGCTATCTTCAAAATATAAAAGGAAAAGTAAAGCTTGGTCCTTCGAAGCCTAAATAACCAGAAAACAAGAATTACAGTTATGTGGAAGTATATAGGGGATTTGTGTAAGTAGTGTGTTAAAACCTGTTAATATTTTCTAACACATTTTTATGTGGCTGAAGTTGTATACCTACATGATGACTGCACAAATTTCGAAATTAAAAATCTATATAAAAATTATTGTTAAAATTGGTGTATTTAAATCAATATTTTTATTAAGATTGCGTTGCTCAAAAAAATTTTTAATTTGAAAATCATCTTTTTTTGAGGCTGACTGTACAAGAATTGAACTTGAATCTGTCTCTTTATCGTTTGTGTACTTTAATTACGTAACTCCATTAAGGAACAGATAGTGCGCCCAGATGGCGACAACATAGCACAACTAGTTAGGTACCTATCTTATAAACAGCAACGCTCAACGCTTTAACAGTGGGAAAGGTTACATTCCCGGGTCATTCGGCGTACGAGAGAAATGCCTTTCGGGCCACCTTACACCCCGGCGCTAGAAGACCCTAGACTGCGTGCGGTTTTAGTTGGTACGATTCCGACATAACCACCCCCAAATTGCGACGGTTGGTATCTATATATAGGCATTTCTGCACGATAGTAAAAGTAGGGAGATTTTTGTTTTAGTATGGTAAAGTACCATTCACAATAATCAATAATTATTCATCTAGTTATTAATAGTGCATAATAATGTAATAATAACCAATCGCTGCATTTATTAATTTCATAATGCGAAGACCGTCGGCAGTGTTAATATTACAGTCTCACAATAAGACATTAAATTATATAATAACTATAATAATCATTATTATTATTACCGTGGGTATGTTTATACAGTTCGCTGTCACAACTAACTGATAGGCTCTAGAATGCATGGATGATTACATCATTTTTAGTTCAGCATAAATGTCTAAAAATTAATGTACAAATTGGTTGAATACATCAGCTATTTGAAAGCTTGGTATTCATTACGACAGATATATAATAAGAAGGCGAGGCAGCTTTCGTAGCCATCGTAATAAAGCCATAATTACGTTACGCCCAGAAAGAACTGGATCTATAACATCGTGAATTGTAGCTAGATCAATGACTGACCGAAAACAGCAACCGCTTTTTATATCGCTAAGGTAGCAAACAAGTATACTGCCCAGCCCATGGTAAGCGGTTACCGTAGCCAGTAGACGCGCCTGCAACACCGATGGCTCTTAAGTCTGAACTGAATAATGAACTTACAGCTATTTTTTCTTTCTTTTTTTTTCTTTTCATTCCCTTACTGCCGCACTCAGAGACGTTTAACGGATACTTAAGTTGTTCCTTAGTAAAATTTGAAAAAAGTTACCACTCAGAGTCAGTTAAGGATTCATTAACACCCCTAATGACACTTTAAAGTTAAGTGATACAAAACCCTTACTTAACTTTTAAGGATTGATTTTTACATCTAAAAAAATAGAATTATCGTGAGGAAATCCTCATGGATACCCACCTCGTGGCTAGCCGTGCCCCAATTAGGTCTTTACCTATGAAATTGCCGTTATGTACGAAAAAAATTAAACGATTTTATTTTCATGTATTTTTATTTGTATTAATCGAAGTAGTAATTACCCATACAATCAATGCATCTTTGCCAACGCAGCGGCAGTTTATTGATGCGGTGAGCTTCTAACCCCAGTTCTTGCAACTTGGAGACCGTTTGCTGTGCAGTATAAGGTCGCACATTGTCGTGTAGGAGCAACGGAGACGAGCGATTGAATGCTAGTTGCAGATGTGCTGCTAGTTTCTCCATCATAGTGTTCAGTTCTGCACAGTATACATCTGCAGTAATGCTCACCCCGTTTGGTAAGAAGCTGTAATGAATCACACCGGGCGCTAGACCACCAAACAGTCACTATCACTTTTCTAGGGGTAAGTTTTCGTTTAAGGCATTGTTTAGGTGCTGAACTAGGATCCAACCAACTTTCCGAGCGCTTGCGATTATTAAACAGAATTCATTTTTCATCGCAACTAACAATATCATTTTAAAATTCCTTTATTTCTGTGTCTGTTGAACAATGCACAATAATTTGACGTTGGCTATATTGACATTGGCAGTTGTCAGTGATGCCATAGAATAAAAGAGTCCAGATGTTTTATTATCAGTATATGAAAATAGGTATTTAATTTCATCTATATATAAAAACTAACAGTAAAAGAACGGATTGTAATTTATACTACTATAGATAAAAGTTTTGAATATGTTTAATATTATTTTTCTACTTTTTACTGTTAACGCTTTTTAGGTGTGGCTACACCGACGCCTTATCGATGCCCTATCGATACTGTGATTTTGTCACTGCACCGCTCTACAAAACTTAAAGTTGTGATTAACTAATGTACCCTTAAATTATGACTCTGGGATGTTCCATCAATTAACAGATTTAATGATAATTAGTTAAGTATCATTTAGGACTAATTTAAGGAACCTTTCTGAGTGCGGCAGTTAGTCACTTTGTACCTCCTAAATCGATAACATACACTCGATATATCGATATGTATATATACGGTATCGAAACGGTAATAACCGTTGAAGTAACAACTTCCTATGCGACATTACGATCATGATGTATGAACAATCGCTCGCGAATCGATCTCGAACCAATTAGCATGTAGTTCCGTTAGCCACACAATAAGAAATACCTCCGTCCCCCTGTCCGTCCGTCCGCATCTCATAATAGCTAATAACTTGTTTATTTGCATCCATTAACAATGTCATTATGTAAATAAACTCGCCTCAATCACCGAGATCGAGAGTGAATCGAGATCGACATACGATCGGTTAATTACTGTTCGATTTTGTATCGGATTGGTAATCGATTTAGTTTGAATATTAAAATAATGATGATGTATTAATTGACCGGTAGCTGGTTGTTCATGCTACTGGGCGTCCGTCGTGACGGGCGTATTGTGCGTATTGGTTTACAGCTTAGAGAACCTGCTTGCATTTATTAAAACAGCTACAAAATATATACTTGTGTAATTTGTGTTACTGAGTTCACCGATCTGACTAATAACGATGTTTTGTCATCGTCTGCCACAGATATTAAGAGTTACTCAATTTAATATCGCTGTAGCAACATTTAGAGCTGTAAACCCATATTTTATGGCGTAGCTCTGAAGTGTTTTTTAGGTAAAACTGCTTAAACTTTTTAATCGTCGATTATATGTTTAATATATTAACTGAATCTTTTCGTCATCATCAATGGCAATGGGCTCGCCACCTTTTACATCGGGACCTAAACATAAACTGGCGAAATGTGGATGCTAGCACCTCTGCCTACCCCTTCGGGGATATAGGCGTGAGTTTATGTTATGTTATGTTATGTCATCATCAATCAGTGAATCGCATAGGACTACAATTCATAATAGATCTTGAGTTCACTTTTTTATATTAATCACGTCAATAGAGCCGCACCTCGCCTGATGGTAAGTTAAAGGTAAAGTCTCGGGAGTCACCATTACATACACATTTATAGATGGTCAAGTTAGATTTTCAGGTTGTCACTTTATCTGCACGGACGGACATAATTAGTATATTGTGTGTAAGTACAACTACTTCAACGTGTAAATAAATGGTAAACAATGATAAAATCAACAATCAGACAGTAAGACAATCTTACGTGCGGACTATTTTTATCACAACAATAAAATGAAGCTGCTTTTTCACAAAAATTCGCAAGAGTTTTTAGCGAAGGTATTATATTCACGATGAGGCTTCTTCACCGTTCGTTCGTAAAATAAAACTTTATAAGTTATATTTTACTATACATACTCGTGTTAACATACAAGTATTCTAGGTGTTTTGGTGGCGTTAAAAGTTGTTTCCATCATCAGAGATGCAATAGTAGACGTAATAATCATGTACTAAGATATTCTTCGACATATTTAATTGTACTATGGATAAGTATTAGAACACGAATCAACAAATTTACATAGGTAGGTACTATCTTCTTGTAGGTATATACATAGAATCTATCCAGGACATTGAACTGAAAACCTATTGATCACTCCAGGTTTCAATAATGGCCTTTATTTTGCTTACAGAAAAGTTGATACGGGAATCGATTCTGTGACCTCATGTACAGCATCACTGAGCCTTCAAGACAATTGAAAATAAATGTTCTAGATTATGGTGTTCATGATAGATATTAAGTGGTTAAATAAAATTATATTCAATGAATTATTAATAATTAATTAGATATTATTGATATGATGATAACTGTATGACTGATTGTGTTCAGCTAATGTTTATTAATATTGACGGTATTGCTTTCCAAATTAAATTAGTATTTGAATATTAGAAAAAAAAACGCGTGTTTGAACTATTCATCGACATGAATATTCCGACTGTTGAATGATGAAGAGTGAACTGAACGAATTAGCATGTTATGATCCACTTGTGGCATTTATTGTTGTGGCTGATAAAAATACATACTTTCTGCCTCTAGGGTAGGCAGAGATACCATACTCGTATACCAGACAGACATTTCACGAGTCAATAATACAGATCCCTAAAGAGATAGACATAATTACCTAAAACCATCACATTCCTTACAGTATCCCATGGAGTATACCAACCGCAGTGGTATCAATAACCATAGTCCGTTAATAAACTATTTACAAAACCAATATTTGTGCAAACAAAAATGTAATGTATGAAATTATGTATAAAATGCATTTCAATTACTTAAGGCAGTCATGGTACCGCCTCTACATACAACTATTCTGATGGTGTATAGAGCAGCTCTAGCAAGTGTTTCGATTAATTAATGGACGCCTATAGATTATCTCTACCATGTAGAGCTACTCTCTGTTTACATCTCTAGAGCAAGAACAGAGTGCAATTTTATACGACTTTATGAACCTTGATGCACAGAGATCCGATTATCAAGCATCATAGTCACTTGATGCAACAATGTGGACCCAAGACTCCAAGGCGAGAAAGACCTGGAAATCTTACTTCTTATCCTACTAATATTAGAAATGTCAAAATCTGTGAATATGTTCGAATGTAACAAATATTCACTAATTCACTTCGTAATTAGGTACAGAGATATAATAATAATAGTTTACACATAAGTACTTTTTATCCCTGGAATAGGTTCGCATAGTTAAAGGGAACGGCAATAGAATCCCACGCAGGTGAAACCGCGGGAAACAGCGAGTATTCAATATCGTAAATTAATACATATGCCTAAGATAGGACAGGTCCTAAGTATCTCAGTTGACAGAGCATTGCCCCCAGAAAGATCATCATCTACCTACCCTTGTAACCTTCATTTGGGGTCGGCGCAACATGTCATTCTCCTCCATACATTCCTGTCAAATGTCATCTCCTCAGTCACTCCCTTCTTCTTTTATATTATGGATCAAAGGTATAGATCCATAATATGAATGGAATCCTAATTAACGTTTTTCAATTTAAATTCTTTTATTTATTTATTTTTTATTTTAAATTTTTATTTTTTTATAAATTTTTTATTTTTTAAAATTTAAATTTAAAAATAATAAAATTTATGAAAATACATACATACAGTCTACATGTGCTAGCGTTCACACAGAAACTAAGTCCTTCCTTTGTACAAAGTCTCGACAGTTGCCAACGCATTGCGTATGCAGTTCATGTACCAATAATTGAAATATTGTTTATGTTATTGTGATTGATAGGCCATCAGGCGGGTGTAACTACATCCTGCAATTGAATGTCTAGACGACGCGACCTGCTCCCCCTGGGTCCGGCCGCATCTAGCGCTAGACTGCTTGGATTGACCTGTTTAACGACTTAGGGTCGTGGTAAGTTCAATTTGTCCAGTGTCCGCTTGACAATAGGAACACTTCCTAATGTCGCATCGATAAACATATTTCATAAATTGTAGTTAAAGTCATCAATGGGTTTCGAGGAAAGAGCTGCTCTCTAATAATCTAGATTAGATCTCTAATAATATAGATTTAGGATAAGTTACACATTGCGTACCTATATTAAAACAAATATATTTTCATAGACTTATTTAACTAAACCAGAATTCTATTTGCAGTATATTGACATCGATGGTACGAGTATACTAGATAGAATTCGAATCCTGGACCGTAACAGCATGGTGATGGTGATAGAGTGTTTGACCACTGAGTCAGAAGTTTCTGGTCTATGAATATGTGTAAATATTTTTATGGATTAACATATCTATTAGCATTGGCCTAGTTTCTTTTTTTAATGTTTGTATCCATATTCTAGAATCCATATTACAAACTATGCTTAGTATGGACTTAGATGGCGCTGTGTTGTAATATTCTCTGAACCTTTCTATTCTCTAAAGTATAATACATTAATATGCTTGTTTGCTACTTTAGCAGTATTTAAAAACACTACATTAGTCATGTACCATATTATGATACAAAGTACACAGCGCGATGCTGTTAAGTGATACGTCGTATTCGTATGTCGTGCTATGTACGGCCAGCGATCGATTTATTGTTACATTGTAACAAGTTCGACACGAAATGGCAAGCTGCTGTAATGTTATTCGAGACGTCATACTTTGTAGCTATTTGTAATGTCTTGCTAACGACGACGGTTAACTTATGAACGTAAATATACTTATTCTGTTGGTGTGTACCCGGTATTAGTTGAAAATATAAAATTACAGACAACATTTTAATAGTAGGTATGTAGTCACCTACTTTTAATGCAAGTTCGTATTGACTGCATAACGTAGGTTGTGATACGAATGATAGTATACAAACCTATTTTATTGTTATCGCCTGCATCACTATAACAGGGTGACAATAATTTTGTGACGTAAAAGTAATTCATTCTTCGTTTAATACATTAAACATTGAGCTACATATTGAATCAGATCTGAAATTTTCATAGGCTTTATTATTCGTTTCTTTCCTCTTTTTTTCAACAGTCTTTTGCCTTTAAGCTGACTGAACATTATCAAAGTATTGTTCAATTACATAAGTTGAAAAGACAAGTATTAATTATTACAATCATTATACACTTTACATACCTAGTGCCGGCACACGAGATAGAAGCAGACGACCTCTATCGACACAATAGACAAACAGTGAAATAGAAATACATCTGTACTCATACGAAGGCTTCGCCGGCGAGCAGCGTGCGGAGTACGTGGCCGATGTGGCACATGCAGTACGAATGCACGATACTGTATAAGATATGTGTTTCAGCGGTGATTGGTCGGCGCGAGGGAGGCGGGCGGGCGCCAGGCGGGAAGCGGCCCCGGCTGCTATAACTAGCTCTACCTATTCTGCTGATCTTGTCCCAACCAATTTGTCCCACACATTTTGGTTCCAACAGAACACTAGTCAAGTCACACTAGGTAGCCACTTTTAACCTCTGCGACACAAAACGCTTGAATAATAATTAAATAGGTAGATGGGTTTTCACAATTCAGTTAAATTTTGAATATTTAAAATCAGTGTCTACAGGGTAAAGATCAAAATGAATAGGGAAAATTTTGAGTTATACAGAAAACAATGAGCCGTTCAAGGTAATTGAAAATTGGCAGCACAAAGTCACAGGTCACACTGGTAGACGTAAGAACGTTCAACATACTAAAGAGAATGCGACCTTTTTACCAAACACATAGGTCACTTTTTGCGACATTCTTTGACGAGAGTTCAAAATTTACATTATGACAGGCGTAGGCAACTTGACAAAGGGCCCGCAGCTACTAGAGCTATGTGTTGGTAAGTAGGCATGTTATGTTCCATTTGCGAATGACGTCATCGTCAGTTCCTCATAGATTGCAAATGCCACTGTGAAAATATATCTACTCATTATTGAACATAATGTTCCCGGGACTGACTTTTTATTAAAAAAAACTTTTCAAAGAAAAAACCAACTACAACGGAATAAATTGAAATGGCAAGCGCCAGTAACCAAATAAAAAAATAATCATCAAAATAGGTTCACCCAGTCGAAAGTAATGAGGTAACAAACGTAAAAAATACAGACGAATTGAGAACCTCCTCTTTTTGAAATCGGTTTAAACATCATTGGTTACATCTAATTGGTTTCTTCAACCAAAAGCTACCAGCTGAAGTTGAGATATCCATTACGTACCGAGATGAGATGAGCAAAACAAGATAAACAATTATAGCTGGCCACTTGAGTGGTACAAAAAGGCACAAGTTTATTAGTCTCTTTTGATCGTGGGACAGTTTTTAAGATACGTGTGAAATACATTATTGTATTGTTGAGACAATAATAGAATCTCAAAAAAAACTCATTTTTACAAGTTATTATTATGTATTCAAAAAAAATATTTGATGTATTAGTATAATATTGTAGTATTCATTGATGAATTTCAATATATAGATGGTTAAAAAATACTCTTCAAATGTTACTTGCCTAGAGTCAAAAATTAGGATGGTAATTAACTACATAGCATTTACTTTAAAGTTGGTAGAGTTAAAAGTAAAACTTCTTATGTATAGAAATATTTATAGGCACTTGTTGATGGAATGTTAATCTGTAAGGTAAAAGTTTTGGCCATAATATGCAAATTAAAGAATTAATCATTTATTGGTTTAGAAAATGTCATTAAGGAACCTGCACGCAAGGAAAAAAGGTTTACAAACAGGCTTACATCACCATTTTATCATGAAGGGATGTTGCCAACATTTGTTATGCCATCATGTTAGACAATATTTGAGAAAAACATTAAATTAGGTATTAAGTATTAGCAGTAAGACGCCAAGCGTCAAGGACTGCCCCTGGGCACAGGAACTAAACTATATCATAAAGCTGCAGAGGGAACGGAGCAGTTGTCATATATATGTCAAGAAATCGGGCAACTACACACAAATATATTATTGCAGAACTAATAAATTACAGGCGTGTAGGGATACCACGGGGCAAAGGAACCTACGAACTGAGCCGTAGGGCAAAGCTAGTTAATAAATAAGTTGATGTATAGTAGTAATCTTCAGAACATACATTTTGCATTTCTAATTTTTATTATTTTTATATTATGTAGTTTCAGCCGAAGCAGTTAAAACTGGTAAAGCGGACTCTAGACTCCCGAGCTTTGGATGCGACTGGGATTAACGCTAGGTTGAAGAATAAGATTATGTAGTTTCAGAACTAAGAAGATCGGTACCTTGAAATAAGTTAAGTTAATACAAAGAGCGACTGTATTAGTAGGTACCAGAATATGCTTCGTTAATATGTCCATGTATTCGAGTAGGTACCTGCCATCGAAAATATCTAGTCCACCTATCCATGAGTTATAGAGAGCCACACAGAGCGACGGCCAGCACTTAACGTTATCTCAAATTGGAATGATCTAATGTAGGTAAGCTAGATCAAAAGATTAGTGCTCCTGTTCCGTCTGTGCTGCTAGACTAGTTTTAATTATTTATATGTTAGCGTTAATAGGTGCGGCGTTTTATTGCGGCAGTGGAAGCCTCATTTAACGGTTTTAAGTACAGTTTCAATAATTTGGCTAATGTGCTACGATTTATTTGTGCAAGTACCCGCCGCCTGCGCGTGTCCTCGTGACTAGAAAGTAGTTTAGGCATCTCCACAGATGGCAGGCTAGACGTAATTAATAGACATCGTTAAAGAATTGTTGGGAAGTAATATAAGTCAAGTAAATGATCGTAGTTGTAAATTATATCTTTAAGTATTTATATAGTGGACCCCCGTTGCCCGACAAACGTTTTGCAAAGCAGTGTCGGTCTATCGATTTTTTCGGATTACAGAACATTGAGGAAGTCCTAAGACCGCTTGTAGACCGAAATTTTTTGAAGAATAGGTACTTTGTGATTCGATAAAGTTCATTACCTACCTACATTTTAGTAAATATTTGCCAAAATAATGCTTGTGTTCCCACAATCGACAGCGAGAGGCATTCCGGATTATAGGGATACCATTCCCGGCACATTACCGGGAGCCTACTGTAGTTTAAGTACTCATGTATTTTTTTACTTATTGGTTTAACAAAAAATTTATCCAGGAATAAGAGTTCAGAAGCAGTTATTCAGTTCAAAGTTAACTGCATGTTTAGTAATTAAACCATAATAGAGCTCAAATGCAAATTATGTTACAGCAAATAGATTATATTATTATAACGTTCAATAAATCACATGCAATTACGCGAATAGTTTATGTAAAGTGTTTTAATTACTGTTATTATAATTTTCGATAAATCTGATAATATTAAATTATATTTGTAATATCAATTATACATCAATTATAGGAATAAATAAGTAATGTAATTAATTTTTATTGTACGTAGATACTGAATACGGTTGCTAAGGCTACTTTATTGCTGTATCACGCAGTTTTAGTTGTAATTTCACATAGAGCCTTATAAGGAATGACCAGAAGGTATTTGGGACCCTATTAACATCTTCGAGTTCCCTGCCACTCTCTCTAGCCAACTGCTACACTCGCCGAGACCATAGCGGAGGCATTTACTCTGTAATTTAGGAGATTTGACACCAGCCAATGTAAGTCTAATTAAAATAAATGCAGAAGGGAAGCAAACCTAGGGCTACGAGTTACTTAAATGTCTCGAATGTAGGTAACTTGGACAAATATTGATAATAAAAAAAAAACATATAGAATATGATAGAAACAGCTATTCTGGGAACTCGTTCCTTTAGTTCAGAAACGGGTGCAAGTTAGCAAAAAAAAGCAAATATAAAACCGCTTGACCGGATTGCTCCTATTGAGATCTAAATATGAACTATAAATCACAGAGACAGTGCACTTGTCGATCAGTGGCGACGGGCTGTGCTGGTGACCCTGCGCTAATTACCGCCAATTGACACCACACTTGACCGAGATTGATACATTACAGTGTACTGGTCGCGATGTCAATGATTGCGTGCTGCCTTAATAGGCTTAGAAGACGGTATTTTACATACAAATAGACAAACCATCTTAAGTCAATAAAATTAAATAAATAAATATTCTACGACATTCTACACAGCGCTCTCTAGACCCAAAGTAAGCATAATTTAACTAGCTTGTGTTACGCGTTCTAGAATGCTGATAAACATACTTATATACTTTTTTTTTGTAAATACATACTTATTATGCATAGAAACACCCACACCAATGCAAATAGACATATTCATGCTTACAAATATTTGCACAGAGCGGTAATCGAACCCGCGCCCCCTACGTAGCAGTCGCACGCACTACCGCTACGCCACAGAGGCCGTAAATTATATTTCTACCAAATACTGAAGTATAAAAAGTTTACATTTAATTTTCTTAAAATGACAATAGTATAACTTGACACAGTATTGCATATTTGCATCCAGTTAGGAGTTTTATGTTATGTTAAGTGTGAGATATAAAATAGGTAACCAGCTCAAAATTGTTTTAATATCCGTATTAAATGAGTTAAATGTTAAAACGATATCATTATATTATGACGACGGGAAGCATTTGCAGTACAATTGACTGACGGAAAGGACAACCTGACTCAACTATACACAAATAGGAATATGTTCCACCTGGAATCGTACCCTTTATAACACTTAGTGGTAGTTTATGTGATGATCACTTAACCATACAAAAATTACAATATTATTCGGATATTAAGAATGCATGATGGTACTCAAATATACGGAACGTTGTCGTAGTAATTCATCATGTAGAGTCGCTTAGTGGTTTAGGAATCAGCCTGACAACCAAGAGGTTAAGGAGAGTTCGAATCCTGGCTGTTACATTACCGACATGACTCTACTCCTAACACAATTTATTTGGAGGGTTAACGGGCATACTAATAGTTTCAGTTATACTTTTAAAAAATGTAGAGTTAGGTATTCATCTAAGAAAAAGGCTGTTTATTATTAGGTAAGTACACAAATGCTTGTTTGAGTGAATTCTTACTTGACAGTAGGTAATGCCTCGTCTTATCACCAGTAGCAATTACACAGCCAGTGAGAACAGCACACATACACTAGTGTGTCCGTGTGTGTCGCGGTAGTTAATAGATGCGGGTGCGCATAACTCGGTTCGTTGTTTCGGCATAACCTTTCAAGAGGAAATTGTTGGAAAGGTACGAATTGTTCAAATACCTCTCTCCTATTGTTGAACTAAACTGTACATAGCTAGAGGTGAATGTGGACTGTTGAGAGCCTAAAGGTACAATTATTGTCATAGGTCTATGATCATTTATAGAGTTGAAGAAGTAGTTTCGAACAAAGTAACTTATGGTTCTTAATGAAAATATTTTTAATAACTAAGTTGGCTCTATTGAACTACTTTTAAACTTTGATTACAATATAATGAATCATTTTCATTTGAATTTTTAAGTTTGAAATCTGTGCAATCATCATAGACTTTTGCCGCTGACTGTACTAGGCAAGATGCTACAGCATATTATGCTTAATTTAATAATGTTTTCTTTTTGCATGTTCATTTCAACATTTCATTATGTCTCGCGGAGGTCCCAAGAGTTATCACTCTGATTTAATTATTTGAGACCTTTCGGGCGGTCTCAGTAATTATTTTAAATACACATACACTATTCTTGATAAAACCGTGCAGAAGCAATCGGTAAGTAATAATATAGTATTATAAACCAGCAGGCTACTGAGTACAGCCCAGCCGGCCTAATAACACGCTGCACAATGAGAGAACATGGCCACTTACAGACCACAGGTTATTTATAATTCCCTCGTCAAAATATAATTAAGTCATTTAATTAGATCGCTACAATAAAACACTTTATTCATAAGGTAGTCATGATTCTAAAATTAAATGATAATTTATCACGAGCCAGATGTATCTATATACAAAACTGATGAGTCAATAAGCGCGGGGAGTGTACAACACTAGTAGTTGATCGCGTTTTAAACAAGTACTCATCGCGATTGATATATTATATTATTTACTGAATACTATATTTATATAAACTTTCTTCTGTTCGAGTAATATGACTAAATTAATTATCCAATTTCACATGCTAGTTTCCAACCAGTCCGGTGAGATAATTATCTTATTAGTTGAGATGCATATATTTTTTTTATTTGCGGCGGGTCCACTTTTGTTTCAACAAATCGAAACTTTGCTTAAATGTCGGTTCAACGTGCCTGTTTCAAACTTTCTTTTTGTTGTCAGCGCCGCGCCGCGGTGCACACATAGAAACAAAAAATATTTCTATTTTTTGTATCATTTTGCCTTTTATTAATCCGAACTTTACCTAAAGACTATTTTTACATGAGTTCTGATGAACCAAACAGGTGTACAGTTTGCAATTTTTATGTAGTCACTTTACTGTGGAATAGGGTTATAAAATTAGAACTTATACCTATGCCTGCCTACGCCAAAAAATATTTATTACCAATAGGTAAATACTACAACAACCTATATATTTAAGGATCTAGTTACTTATGCTGTAGTGAATAGTTTGTGTGGTAGATTTGAACATCATTATTGACAATTCCATGTTACATTATTACCTATCTGACTAAAATTAGATTCATATCATTCGGTGGATTTGACTGAGAATCCACCGATAGTTTCAAGGAATTAGACTAACGTAGAGGATGATGATGATAATGGTGATGGCGGATTTGCCGGATGGTGATAAAATACAACAACTATGTATCTATTTAAGTAAGAATAAGGAATTGAATGAATCATTCCGACGTAAAACGAATAATATTGTGCTACACTGCAGTTGATCGAAGACTGCAACAAGAATCAAACTATGAACCTCGCTATCAGTACCTACGTGTGCAGCTCAGTTGCCTACAAGTAGTCGGCTATGAATTCTGCTCTAACCAGTGCAATCTTTAAACGTAGGTACGTGTATTTTAGAAATGAGATATAGCAGGTGGTGATAGAATTGCTACAGTGGCCTTCTCACCTACTCAGCCGCCCCTCATGCAACTACTCATATAAGATAAGATATTTATTTCCATAAGTTTCATACAAAACACCAGCTTAAGTTTAAACACCATAAAACACATATTTAGGTAACAATCATGTGTGGCAGGACGGACATCATACTTGCATATTTCACATATTGCCACAGGGCCAACAACCACCCACCAGTGATACCCACAGTAGCTTTTTTTTTTTTTTTAGATATAGATATTTATTTGAAATTTTAATAACAATCAAAACAATATCGGTTCCAAATTTGAATTTGTTTGTGAACAGAGTGATGACTACAATGAGTGAAATTAAGCAGTAAATTGAACACAATTTTTAAACCTCGACAAGAACCAAAGGTCTTGTAGGTAAGTTTGCACTGTTTAATTGTGTATCTAATATCAGTATCAGTATTATGCTGTAGGTATATCGTGTAGGTATATGGAAACATTATTACGAGTTTAAAGATTAATTTGTAAATCGCAGAATAATCTCTTAGCAGTCGGAGTTTCTTTTAACATCAATGGGTATTAGGTACTATCTATGTATAAAAAAAAAGAAAACGCACCTACTTAAGTAGTACCTACTAATGTGAAACCGACTGCTATAATGTAATTGCCTATAAATCATACCTAAGCAGTTTTCTAAATGAAAATAGAATTTTAATGTTATTATGAGATGGGTATTTTCACCATCTCTCTGCCGGCGGCGGTTGCGCAACCGCTCGAGTTGGGAAACCGCCGGCAGGTACGTGTCAATAGAAACCAACATGTGTCGCGGACCAAGGACACCTACTCATTACAGCAGCCGGTTCAGTTCTTCAGCTATCGCTTGCGTAACAAAGAGTTTCCGCCGATCGCCTTCAGCCTGAGTCAGCTGTCACCCTTGACGAACAACCACGCGATAACTGCTCGTAAATAACGTTAACGTGCCCATAACGCGATAAACTGCGTCCCGTGTATCACCCGAAACATTACAAATTTGCCTAAACACGTACGAGTTGAAGGAACTGGAAAAGTAACCGATAGCATCAATTTAGATTCTAATCATTTTATTATTCGAGTATTCTATTTAATTAAGAGAGTAATATACCATATTGGTTACAAATTTACGACTGGCCAGCAGAGTTTCAAACTTTCTCTTATTATGGCGATCGTATTAAATTATAGGAATTCTATCATTCGGATTAATAAATGTCAAGTTATTGTAAATCTCAGATGTGAGTTATTGCTTTGATCCCGAGTTCACGACTGATAGTTCTCGTCATCGTCGGGGTGAACCCCATGACACATCTACGACACCGGTCTATTGTGTTTTGGAATACAACACCGGTGCAAATATCATGCGTACTGCTGCCTAATTAGCAGTGTGTCCTCTGAGTGGCCAGTGGGCTAGTGCCGCGCCGCCGCGCTGTCCGACGGGCGCGATGTGCCTACGCGCGGCGTGCCCCGTAGGGCCCTTGGCGGAGCGGGACGCGGACCGCTCGCGGCGCTACCAAAACCGTGGAGACTATAAATTCAGTAGAACATGGCCGCTGATAAAGGTGGCCTCGCCGCCGCACCTGCCGAGACCCGACGTTTTTTAAATACATATTTTACGACAAAACGCAGAAAAACTGACAGGTACCCGCTCCGGTCGCTCGTTTGTGCGACAATGTTTCCGCGAAGTTCAGATGATGCCTACTGGAGTACACATGCGTTACAGCTCCCACGACATTTTGAATATTTATTTTTTGTTGTGGAAACGAGAGTTTATTATAAAGAAATGAAATTTCAAGTTGTGTGTTTAGTTAGCCGGTATGTAATGGCGTACTGAAAGTACATTCAACGCAAGATTTTTATGTTGAAAAGAAAGACAAGAAGTTGATGTGAACGTCAGTAGTTCAATAGGCAATAAAACTTCACAACACAAATCAGTATTAAAATAAGCACATTAACACAGCGTATACACATTCACATGGGTATTATACCTGAGTACTCAAGATAAAGATTTTCTATGTGTATTAAATCTTCATTCTATCGGATAGGTGCCCACTTATCGAACACTTGCCGCCAACTCTTTTATTCTTGGCGGTGCCCTCTACTCCATGTTAGTCTCATCTATCTGTCTTAGTTTTATACAATATAATTTGTTTATGTATTACAAAATGCTGTGTACAAAGACTATGAATATGAAGAAGTTCGTAGGCAGCGCTACCCGCCAAGCAATGTTTATCAACGCTCACTTTAAATAGTAATTGCCTATTTACGTGGAATTCAATTCGTAGCGTCAATAAAGAATTCTCCTTCATTAAGATTACCTACTTCGAAATGACACGAAGAAAAAAATAAAGATAGTAAGTTATTATCTATGCGCGGAAATTTTGCCGCGTCGAGGTAGAGCGCGTACGTTGGCATATAGCGGGCTAATGTAGTCGCAGTTACCTATATGTGCCTATGTTCTACGTTTCAGCAGTATCGACAGGTGTGTGTGTGTGTGTGTGTGTTTGTGTGTGCGAAGGCCGCTGGGTAGGTATTTATGTCGCAGTAACGTGTCGAACCTTGAGCGCGGTTAACAGCCAGAACGTCTTGCCATTATACATCCTGCACTACCAGCCATTGTTCTAAACACAAAAAATATCTTCCAAGCGTTTGTCAATCTAAAGATTCACTGAAAACGAGCGGTCGCCCACACGCGCACTGCGCTGGGCCAAGTCGCGATGAACGCCAATTAACACCTAGTCAGATGTCCTATGGGCGGGATTATTGTCACTAATTATATTATAAACTTTACAACGTGAGCAGTAAAAAATGACATACCCGTCAAAGTCAATGCAGATGAACAAAAAATTAAGGTACTTAATGATATACCTATCAGAAGAAAAACCAGATTTATTAACCTACTGCAATAAAATTAAGCAAATTTTTTGTAAAACGAACTTTTTATTGCCAATATTAGACAAATTCTATTTTCAATGAAGTTTCAGCCCTTACTGATGTTAATAATACCTGAATGGTAGGTACCTACAATTGAATAAAATGATCAAATGATATAGAATAAAAGTAGAGGTGATGTCCCCGTGTGCGGCGCGCCTGCGACCCTTGTGACAATGGCTAGATAGACAGGCGGTCGGATATTTTTTGCGGCATTCTTGTTCAGTGTTGAGACAAAAACTTTGTGGTTAACAGGCGGAAAGAATGAGCGGTTGATAGTTTTAATTCGAAAAATAATATCGAAACTTAAGAAAGACGATACCTATACCTACCTAATTATAATTCACAAACTAACTCATTTTGGTCCAAGTTTATGTTCCTTAACATTGTTACAATAGCAGAAGTTTATTTGTGTTTATATATTTGAAACTTTTAATGACAACAAATAAAATACGTACTAAATTTGCATATTTTTAATTAAATAAATTAAGATGTGTAACGTAATTTTTATTTTCGAAGGCCAGGCAGATTCAGATTAATTGGCTGTTGGGCACTTGGGATCAGATAGTAGACAGTTTTAGTGCACAAAGTAAAGAACCTAGAAATTCAACAATCAGTAAACAAGTTTATAATGAAAATGTAAGAGATTAAGCTTAGAATATGAGTTATGTTATTATGACAGAAACAACTTCCCACAGATCGTATCTATCTAACAAACCGTATACTAATTTCCAATTGTGGCACACATTTTTAATAAATGTAGATACATTCAATGTAGATAGGTATGTAATAATTGCATTATGTGCATAATAATTATGAAATAATTGCCCCGGCACAATCGGTTTGTGTGTAAACATTGCTTAACGAGAATGTTATTTATAAGCACGTTATTTGTTTACATTTCCATTCATCACATACATGAAATGGAGATTGTGCTACAATGCTATATGCTAACGTGTAGCGATAGTGGGCTGTGACATGTTGGTGCTAGTTCCTGAAACATGTACAATGTCGGCTGTGGTATTTTTTCAGCGCGGTGCGGGCGGAGGTTTCACCGCGGCCGACGGCGGCCGGGGACGCTCCATTAGGCCGGCGGAATGTCACTTGGTCCATGGCGCGAGGCGCTCACGTGAGGTTTTTGCAGCGCCGCGGCATTGCTGGCGCACCGACTCCTTAACACTTTTTGCAGCCGTCACTATTGACAGGAGAAAGCTGTCTACACAATCGATTCAACGATTTTATCAATTGCGCTTTGACAATTATTAAAACGATTTACCTATGTGTATTTTATCATTGAATAACAAACTTCATTAAAAACCAGTAGTGTTATTTACGTATCATTCACTGATAGGATATTGATATATTCTGATTTTGGTAATAAAATGGTTAACTCAATAAAACAAAATATAGGTAACTGTACTTTGACAGAAATCGCAAATTTCGATTAGACCGTCCATTGTACCAGAGATTTTTATGATTAAGTACTAATCTGTCTAATGGTAATTTATGGCCGCAGCCACCAGATAGTGCAAGCAAGTCGGAAGACACAACTGTATGTGTACAGAAACATTAAATAAAAAATATGGCCTAAACTAGATGTTAACTACCGGTGCGTGCTCCAATAAGAGAAACGATGTCGTGTGGTTCTGACTGAACACGACAGAAGCAATCGTCGATGGTTTATTGGTCACATAGCATAGCAAAATGTCAAGTGTAGTGATAGTAATTTGGTTGTATTCGATGCAAATTATGTTTAAGGTGTTAAATAAAAATGTTACCTAGGCGCTTATCAGTAGGATGCTGTACATATAGTCTCAATTTGTATCAATTATTAGCGAAAACACTCACTTCACCTACCTAATAATAGATTTTTTTTCTTTATTTACCCAAAGGGAAGGGCTTGATCACGCAATAATAGATTGAAATGCAACATTGGATTTCGGTAAAGACGTTGTACAAAGCCATTATTGAAGATAGTTGAACGTTACGAGACGACAGTGCCTGAGCCTGAGGCCCCGCGCGGGCAGGCCGAGCGCCGAGCGGGCCGCCGGCCGCCGCTACCTGCCCGCCGCTCTACCCCCATAAATAAAACAAACAACACTAAGCCATGGGTTTTTTCACCATGAGATTATGACCTATTGACCGGGATTCACTCAATAATAGTCCGTTTTAAAATATTTACTCTGTTTTATTAAATACTTAGACGATAATATAAAATATCATATCACTAAGTAATAGTTACCGCTAGAGACTTGCATACCTAACTCCATCGACTGCATTATATTTACATTATTCATCTAATTCAACTTTAGTAAAAACATTTCACCAAATTATGAGCTTTTGTAAATCGTAAAAATACGCAAACAGTTATCTGTACAATACAAGTGAGTGCGCGCGACGTCGCTCGTCGCCCAGAGAACAGCGCGACACAAGGCAGACCGACAGGACATCTTTCAATAAAAGTCATTTGCATATTTCAATTTCTATAAAGAACTTTTTTAATATATATCATCATATACGTCGTAGGTACATTATTTTATATAGAAAAAATACCTATTTTTACAAGTATTAAGTACCAAGGTTGGCCACAAATACATACAAACGAAAAAACAACAAAACAAGTAAAAAACAGGAATAAAACCATTTTGGCATCGTGTCTGCATCCTTTTTATAATATTTTAAATAAATTATGATGTGGGAGCTAGGTGTGCTTGGAGCGCGGGGACGCGCGGCCGCGCGGCTAGGCGGCGGCCGCTAACACCAACAGGCGGCCGCCGGCCACACCGCGCGGCCGCGCGTCGTGGCTTTCGCACTCGGATCGATTTATTACAACACTTAAAATAAAAAATTGCACCTATTGACTCACTCGTATTCCCTTACAAAACGAAGCTTCGACCCGATTCATATTTTTTACTCTCGTCTTCGTCACTAATCATAAATTTACAGTAATAGCAACAATTTAAATTTATCCACACCACAATGACTCCCTACTGACAGGCAGGCATGTATGAACATCGTTAATTTGTAATATCTATAAATAAATTCGATGAAATCGTCCTTTACAAACTGAAAGCGCTCCGCACTCCTGCCGCGCGGTCGGGCGAGAGGCGCCGCGCCTACGCGCGACTAGCGCTGCTACGTGTAATGTCGTCGTACGAGTACTTACCGCACGACGCACGACGAGCGCAGCGCTGCGGCCGCGCGGCGAGGGTGCGGGAGCGACGCCGGGATCCACCTCCGATTTAAGCTCTTATTTATCAATTAGACTATCTAGCTAAACGTGTCGGCGATCACTTGGAACCTCGGCGCTTCGATAAAGTATAAACGATTACTGGCTTCGATCTTAACATTACTCACATAATTAATCAATGACTTCACTGAAATTATAAAGAACAACTTAAACGGTAGCGTCTGTCCTCGGACGGGGCGTCACACGCGAACTATTTACAGAGTGGTGGCCCACGTCTCACTGCGCCGCGGCACGTCCAGGCGCGCGGCGAGCACAGTCCGGTCCCGCGGGCGCCGCTAGTGCGGCTCGGCGTAGTAGGGCCGCGGCGGCGCCCACGGGGCGAACTGTTAGTGCGCCGCCAGCGTGTGCGCGCCCTGCTGCAGGGGGTGCTGCGGCGACAGCCCGGGCGGCGAGTGCGAGTGCTGCAGCGGGGAGCCGTGCACGTCGTGCGCGTAGTGCGCGTGGCCCATGCCCTCCATCATGTCGGCGCCCAGCGTGTTGGGCGGCGTCATGCGCTTCTCCTTCTGCCGCCGGTTGCAGAACCACACGCGCACCACCTCCTTCTCCAGCTGCAGGCTGTCCGCCAGCGACGTGATCTCCTGCGCCGACGGCTTGGGCTGCTTGTGGAAGTGCTGCTCCAGCGCGCCCTTCACCGACACCTCTATCGAGGTGCGCTTCTTTCTTTTCCTGCCCTGGGCGGCTATCTTGTCGATGCTGGTCGGACTGCCCGTCGTGGAGTCGGCCTCCTCGAGCCACTTCTGAAGCAGCGGCTTGAGCTTGCACATATTTTTGAAACTGAGCTGCAGGGCCTCGAACCTGCAGATGGTCGTCTGCGAGAACACGTTTCCGTACAGGGTGCCGAGCGCGAGGCCGACGTCGGCCTGCGTGAAGCCGAGCTTGATGCGGCGCTGCTTGAACTGCTTGGCGAAGGCCTCGAGGTCGTCGCTGGTGGGCGTGTCCTCCTCGGGCTGGTCGCGCTCCATGGCGTGGTGGTGCAGCGCGTGCGGCGAGGGCTGGATGTCGCGCAGCATGTGGTGCTGCGCGTGCATGGGCATGGGGTAGCCGCCGTGCAGCCCCACGGGCGAGCCGGCCCCGTAGTGTGGACTGACGACAGGCGCGTGCCAGCCGTGCGAGTGCTGCAGGTGGCGGTGCTCGTGCGGCGCGGGCGGCGGCTTGACGTCGGGCTGGTGCGCGTGGTGCGAGTGGTGCATGGCCCAGGGGTCGGCCGGCGGCAGCGACGTCCAGGGGTTGCCCAGCACGGGCGCGCCCGGGGACGGCGAGCCGCCGGCGTGCAGCGGGTGCTGGTACTTCATGTCCGCGGGCTCGGCGCTCCGCGGCGACGCTGCGTGATACCCGCCGATGGTGTTGAGATCCATCTCGGCGGGCATGTACGTGGTCGCCGCCATGGCGCCGTACCTCAAATCCACGGTGGACGGCGTCTTGCCGGCTCGAAGGCTCTCGAGCCTTCAACTGGCTTACTCGGTCGCGAAAAAAGCGCGTGTATCGCGCGGCGCTGCGGCAGCGGCGGGGGCCACCTCACATCACCGGGGACGACAGCGAGCGACATGCGCGTGCGTGCGCGACGGCAGCACGGAGCGGACTGTGGGCCGAGCGCCGTGCGCGCGCCCGCAGAGGGGCGGCCCCGCCCAGCGCCGCCGCCCGCTAATGACGATGTAATTACTGCGCCCCGCCCCCCGCTCCCCCCTGCCCCTCTCCCGGCCCCGCCCCGCGCCCCGCGCGTTCCCTGCGAGCTCTCCGCGGAAAATTCTGCGTCGCGTCGCTCTACGTGCGGCGTTGCGAGCTAGAGTCCCGGCGCCGAGAGCCGACGGCTCCGTTGTACAACGAACCATTGATACTTAATGCTTGCTTACTAGCGTGGCCTGTACACAGTTGATAAAAATACGTTTATCACTATTTTAAATATCAGATATTTATTTTTAAATTAAACATCGAGGCGACATCTACTTTGCCAACTTTTTAGTGAACTTTTAAATAGATACTTCAAGATTTTTTTAGAACGTTTTCTAAACTTTTAGATCTCAATTACTTTCTATGTTAAAATAATTGTCGTCGTATTTTTATTTATTGGTATAGTATTTCATAATAAATATTTACATTGTCTGCTAATATTTTACAATTTGAACAAAAAAACAACAACATTACTAAATGAAAAAGAATACTTACCTACCCAATAATTCCTATACCTAATACCTGCCTACTGCCTTATTTAAATAAAACTCGATTTGCAAAAACATCTTACGCACTCGGCATAAGATGATTGATTGATAAATGCAAAGTGAGAATGTAGTAAATAAATAATAAATATTTCTTTTGATAATGTTTAAGTTTAGTTCGCAAACCTAGCAAAAGAGCGACGAGGCTAGCGAGAACGGTTTCATTCCTATTGGACTTCTAATAGTATTCAGTTTAATAAGTTCATACAAACATGTTAATTAACTATGCAAAGTTATGTACAAATGTTCCCTTGTACAATAAATAATCGACATCATCGTTTCTGCAAATAAATGTATAAACTGTACAAAGTATGGGCCGTGTCCCAGACACAATATACACAATACACTTTATGCTCGCCAGCTCTGCTCGTGCAGACATGCTTGCCATCAGATTATTTTACTTCATGTAACTACAAATTTATTTCAACTTGTAATTTTTATTGGCATACCTAAGGTCCACTTGCTTGCCTAAGTCAATCTTCAAAAGGTTAAGAGTGGTATATTAAGTAACATTCACATTTCGTCAACTTTATTTACGGGGCGATGTTTCCATAGGGCGCAAGAATATGCCCTGCTTCATTTTTTTAAGTTCCCGCTGTTCAGAAATTGTAATGAATTTCGGACCCGAATAAGGAACTCGCACTAGTTAACTAACTACTCGCTCATCGAGACATTTTATGTAGCTAGAACACTGAATTTAATAAGAGTTACCTAATAGGGACCTAAAACGGGACTTGAACCCTATCACATAGCATTTGCGTGATTACGGCGATTATAATAGACTCATACATGACTAAATCTCAAGTGGTAGTTAGTAATGTAGAGTTATACTTAAAGTTTATAACTCCTCTTCTACGGGCCTGTGGCGGGTAAGTAAATGCTTTTAAACGTATTACCTAACAATAAGAAGAACAGATAAAATAATAACTAGGGAACTTTTTGCTAACATCACCTTCAATTGGCACGAAATAGTGACCCAGCATAGAATTTGTGGGATAGAAAAATAGTGATATATTAACTGACAGTTAATTCCATTGGATTAAAAAAACTGATACTTGTGCACAAATCAATATTTATTTTAGATACATAAGTACTTGTGTCTTGTTATTTTTATTTCCTACACATATTTTTATACATAATTTATTGAATTAATTAAATCACTGAATAGCTGGGGAAAAAATTATTAACTATGTAGGTATTTATAATTTCCTGTGAAACTAATTGCCTATAGGTGCCTAGTTGTTAAGTTAAAATATTAATTAAATACGTAGGTACTTTATTTATTTTTTTAAACACACTGAATATTTACATATTTCATGTCCGTATACAATTTATAGGTTTGAATACATACAGGTAAAATATATTTATATATCGGCAGGCAATATTTCTAAAACACACTAATAATAACCTAATATATCTATCTAATTAGTGGTATTTTATTCTAATATCAAATCCAATTTTTTATCTTCGATGGCAGTCAACGGCCCCATCACTTAGCGTTACATCGATGTTCGGCGCTACAATTCATAATTTCTCAAACAGCTACAACTAGCGCCATCTGTTATCGAATAGAGAGACTACCGTTTTAAACGAGCGTGTATAATTTATTATAACAATGCGTGTTTATTTTTTACGTTTATTAATCTTATTGTGAACTATGAATATAGTGTAAGGCTTCATTATAATATAATGAAATGAAAATATTTGTATAGATGCCCGTCTAAATGAACTTGTAATTAGGTGCTTAACATAATTAATTAATCATTTTCAAAACAATTTGAAAGATAATAATTATTGAAAAACTTAAAAATGTTTTCCTCATCTATTATTTTTTTAATTCTTTTACATCATATTTAAATAGTAAAAAGTTTAAAAATTATATTAAGTACTTTGTTTATTGAAATGATGAAGAGTAGCGCTATCGCGCGGTGGATAGCAATACTATTTGCTACCCTCGCTAACTAAAGAGGGTTGCAATAAATGAGGGCGCTCGGCGTAAAGCGAAGCTCCGAAACGTTGTTATGAGACAGCAGTGTGTGGCGCTCTACGTACAACTTGAAAAAAAAAACAAATATTTTAGGATCAGCTGAGCGAACAAGTAGAATAATGTTGGAACACCTAAATTTATTTATTTATTTACTTTTGAAGAAGGCTTACATGCTAATTACAGATGGCATGGTAATAAAAATATGTAACAATATTGCTAATAACATCCATAGGTAGGTGACAATAAGGTTATGAATGAGTAATCTTGGTAGGAGTAACTTGTATAACACAAAGTCTTAATTAAATTTTAGTGTTCAATGGTTCAATGGAAGAGCCTTGGTGCAGGGGATTGTAGAGCGAGATAAAAATTTAAAAAACATTATTTTTATATTATTTTTATTCTCTTTATTCATTTCGTAAACATATTAATTACATTTTTAAATATATTATATATTATTATTATTGACATAAATTAAAAAAATAGAGATTTAAATAGAGAACAACATTTTTAAATTTACTTACATGTATGTAAGTAAATTTAAAAATGTTGTTAAACGAAAACTCTCCCAAAAAGCGTACTATAAAATTCAAGATTATTTAGATGATAAAGAAGCTTGGAAATGAACTGTTCACTCAACTATGTTACTCAAACTAATAACTAAGGAAATAATTGTAAATAGACCAAAAAAAAACAGCCCTCTGAGTTTCATGCCGGAGTCTTCTCAGGTCTGGGCCGCGTTTCGAACCGGCGCGCGGCGCGGCGGGCGCGGTGGTCGGGTCTCCATTTGCTTCTAGTTTTAAATATTTTTGAGTTTGACGTAAAAAGTAAAATTTAAAAGTAGGTGAAGTAAAATTAATATTGAGAAGTCGATCACAGAATACTGATGTGGATTTAGTTTTTGATTTTTAAGCAGGTTTTTTTTATATTAGACACAACAGTAAAGAAATAATCTAATACAAAAAATTCAATTCCAATAAGAAACTATTCCTATGTGAAATTGTAATTTGGCATTGAATAATCTACTCGTGATTTTCTGATCGGAAAAAATGATCATACAGGACGGGACTTGAACCCGTGACCAGTCCCTTACAGGGGGAATGCTCTGACCAACTGAGCTATTAACTGAGCATATATATCATTGGAAATAGTTAGCATGCAATTGCTTAAAATTTCATTCAATTAATCTACTCGTGCCTACGTCTTCATCAACACAGGCTTAATTTGTAACATGTTTTTATTTATTATTTTGAACCTGTATGAACAAAGTTTCAAATAATTTGTAAATAGGTATTAGGTACATAATTTTTACGTACGTACCTAGCTGCAAATTTAAACATGCTGAATATCAATAATAGCACAACAGGTAACTTTGGAAATATGATTAGATTTACAGGCAAAATGTTAAGGATCCACAATTTTTTACAACAATTTTTCCTTAAGTCATGTTCTCCCACAAACTACAAAATCTCACTATGGTATAAGTACCAAAAACTTGTATGGGCTTCTAAAAGGTGTTAAATAGAGCTAGTTATGCTGCTGGTGATGAGAGAATTATGGGTAAAAGTGACCGTTTATCAACAAATAGCATTTATCTATGCTTGTTTACTACTTTAAAAAATTAACCTTTAGCTTGCCATCAGGCAAGGTGAAGTCATGTCAACATATCTAACATAAAAAATTCTCTAAATATTAAGGTTTTATAATTAAAAACCTAACACTGCAGCTATGATTGGGTCTTTAGTTCCAAACTTCCATCTCTAAGACCTGATTCAAATTCATCAACAACTCAGTAGCGTAAGTACCTACCTATTCGACATATAGCCACCTCGGGGGCAAACATCTTGCTGACGTCAGAGCTTCAATGTAAACTAATTCTCAATGTTTTTCAACAATAATTTCTTTTGGATGAAGGCAACTCGCCTTCAACGTACAATTATGGTAACAAGAGCCCACCTACCTATTCTGTATGGCTGAAATTCAAATCTTCTTGACCGGATGTGCGCCACCAGCGCGCCCGGCGCGGACCATCTATCTATTGGTCATTTAAAAGTCTATTCGAATAAACATTCATGTGTTCTTGACAGAAAAAAGTTTATGTAAATGTGTGTTGTTACGATACGATAAACTGAATCTATTTGGTTCCTTCTCTTCAGAAGTCAAATGTCAATTTAATAATACTTGGCTACAATTTTATTGTATTTTAATTTTAATTTGTTGTGTAGCGAGAGATATGTGGCCCAAAAACCAGTATTCCAGGCAATCTTTGGATGGGTATATGGATAAAGTACAACAACCAAGCGGTTCGGTGCCTCTTCTCTTTGCCGCACCATAAAGACCTGGAATTCTTTACCAGCTCACGCGTTTCCTTCCTCCTAAAGTCCTGCGTCTTTTAAGCGAGGCGTGAAAAATCGTTCGACGAGGCCGTCAAGCTGAAGGCCACCATGAAGGCACCATCGGTGACTGTAATGGTGACCCCATTCCTGAGACTTTAATAATATTGAAGGCATATTGACGGGCGTACTTAATATAAAAGAAAACATTATTCTTAATAGCATCCCTGTAGGCCATCAAGCGAATCCTAGCCAGCAATCCGTCGTCATATCGATAAAAAAAACTTTTTTTTTTTATATACCACTGTGTGGCAGACAAGCACACGGCCCACCTGATGGGAAGCGGTCACCGTGGCCTAGGGACGCGTGCAACACCAGGGGCACCACACTCGCGCTGCCGACCCCAATCGATTCCAAACGATTCATAAGTTGGCACAAAAATAAATAGGGTAGATGCAACTATCGAAATACCACCCATGGAAGTATTCTCCACCGCTATCCTTAGTAGATAGGACTGTCAGCTTCTTTACTTCTCTTTTTACGAATCTCCTCCTCGCCTTTTCCATTCTCTTTCTCTTACATTTTCCACTCACCATCAACAAAGCCGTCGCCGTATATTCATTTGCTATTACTCAGCGGTAACACGACCACTAATGGACGCATCAACAATTAACAAGATCTTGGAGTTAACATGCGCGAACTATGAGCTAATTATCGTTAATAACTTTGCTAATAAAAATAACTCGTGTACCTGCACCTTTTAGCATTGTTTAGAATTATGTTTGCGTCACTACCGCTCACAGACAGGTAATATTTGTTATATTGCAAATTATGTTATAACTGCGGTGACTACTGATTGAAGGTGCCTAATGAGCTATCTAATACGATTACTTAGAACAGATAAGTTTCAGTGGACAGGTCCCGCGACGCACGCGGTGCGCGCCCGCAAACACTGCCTGTTATTAACTCTGGTTTTTGTTGCACCGCGCCTGCGGCAACGCGATGCAGTTTCGGAGAAAAATTATTTGATATTTTAGGAAATAACCTTTTTATAAGAAGTTTAATTTGTTAAATTGGGCTCAGCGGGTTGCCGACGACGACACTTTTTTTGTCTATTTAATCAAATAGTCGCCTGTATCCGGGACGGCATGTTGTTTGTCTGTTTTAGTCATGTTCACATGCCTATAACACCAAAGGGACAGCCGGCGGTGGATACATTTATTTATATAAGAATCACTTTTCTTGTATACTAACCTATTCAGGGGAAACCAACGTTCTCCAACCTGTTCTGATTAGGACAATTTGATATACTGCTAAAGTTGTAGAAAAGGGGAACAGAAGAAATGGAAATGGAAGAATTAGATATGCGATCGTGCTCGCCTTGAGCGCCCATTTTATATAATTCACGACTAAGTGTTTATTTATTTATTTATGGAGGTCCAACAGCTTATTCAACTAGAATAATACTAGAACATAAATATAATTGAGCCAATTACAGAACAACAATAGAAAACATGCTAGAAATAGCGTTCATTTCACTGCGATCTACGAAATGAAACAATTACACAACATCCGGACTACATTTTAAGGTGTCTGTCTATACCTACTAATATAAAAACTCACTACCAACACCGCAGCATTGCCTATGATGTAAAGAACCCTTCACTGATGCGCCGCCTCGCCACAGGGTTACTGATGTTAAAGTGCATAACTCATACCTTAATGTAAGTTATAACTTTAAGTTAGATCTCAATGTTAGCCTGTGGTTGAAGTCCCTCCGGTCGGCTAGCCACGCTTACGACAATCAACACCACATTTATGAGTCAGTGGAACAGTTTAGAATACAATAGGAAGTACTTAGCAGATTTTTAACATAATTATCCAATTAAATTGCACTCACTGACTTTAGAATGTAATCATTTCACGATTAGGATACCGGTAGCCGGATATGGCGTACTTGGATCTGACAGCAACTCTGCATCTATTTATTACACCGCATCGATTTTGCGAGAGAGGGCTTTAGAATAATACTCTTTTTTTTTAAATGTACTAAAAACTTTTCAAATTACTTAACTTGTAAGTTAACTTGCATCTAGTGCACTATACTCATATATACGGGTACAGTACGAAGTAAAGGTCCGGTCCGGCCTGTAAGTCATGTTGTGATATTTTCAATTTGCGGGGTGTGTGCGCGCGCGCCGCGTGTCGGATCGATCAGTTCCGACGCCTGCGCCCGCGCCGATACCATCGCTCACCACCAACCAAGACATTTTTATGTGAAATCGACCTTTTCCTTGATATTTTACTTGTATATTAAACTGAAGGGACTTGACCCAGTACGTGTGGTCGATAGGAATCAAACTTCAGAAAGAGAGCTTTCTTATAAGATGACGTATCCTGTATTACCTTGTCTGGATATTGCTGAACAAGAATGTCTTTAATTAGATTGAATAAAAACTAATTGTAACTCTTCTTATTTTCTATAGGTAATTTATTCTCTTTACCAGGACTCCTCACGACAGGTACCTACTGCACGCTGCGACAATCTGTCGAGAGCGTCTAATAAATACTGGGGCCTTCACCGAGATGAGAACTGTATTCCATTCCACGCAGAATTAATCCTGTGTCTTTTAAATGTAATCCGAACCTCACTCATTATTGGTAGTTCACGCTATTGGACTACCCGAAATAAAGTTAAAGTCGTTTCAAATTATCAAATTAAATTCAATAAATCCCACTATCCCACGTGCTCAATAAAATGGTTTGATTCTGATTTACTGAAATTTTATAAAAGGAACATTAGATTTATTTTATCCAAAAAAAATAAAACAAAAATCGAAATCTAGTAAGTATCACCATTATACCTAGAGCACGCATTTCTTATTAGAAAATAGCTGCACTAAGTGATTTCTATTTTTTGGACAGAATGGAATTATCAACTGAATAGTGTCAAGTATCAAGTACTTGACACTATTCAAATGATAATTTCACTCTGTTTTCAAATGCCATAAAACTAGTTTATTACTTTGCACTGAAACGTTTTCTGATATACCTGCAATGTTCGTAAGATAATTAATGATGGGATCGTGTTTTGCGAATGTGATGTTTTACGAATGTGGTCTTTTGAGAATATGGTATACAGCGACGGAGGCATAAAAAGCGTGATCAAGAACGGCATTAGAAGGTTTTTGCAGGGTCCATTCAATAATATTTGGTAGTGCTTCGGAAACCGGAACAAGTGCCCGGTTGATGGCAATAGGCTCGCCACCTATTACATTGGGACCTAAAACATAAACTGGCGAAATGTGTGTGCTAGCACCTCTGCCTACGCCTTCGGGGATATAGGCGTGAGTTTATGTTATGTTATGCTTCGGAAAAGCGCTGTAATGACCCTCGTAGCAAGTTTGCAGACCGCGCAGCTGGTGGTCGGCGGCGGTGACGGCCCGAAGCGCCGCCACTTACTCCGGAATAAAATTAACAATACTTACGAGTATGAAGCCGAATATCCACATGATAATCATGACCGAACATCGGCCCGGTAACGACTGAGTGATCCGCAACGATGTCAGCCTTCATGCGGGTAAAAAACATGGCTCTACTAAGTGCATCTATTTCTCCATATAGTTTTTTGGCAGTCTATGAATTAACAACTTAAAACCCCGTTTCCTCATGGACCAACTACGTATGCACAACAGTTGTGCCATGAGGGATATTTTTTTAAAATCATTCCCATGGCACAACTGAACAATTTTCAATTAATATCATTTCCTCTATAACTGTAACAGAACATTTAAGCTACATTTTCCATATGAACATTACATCAACATTACAATGATTAAATAATGTGAGTACGTTCGTTCATAATTTGTAGATAATTATGTACACTGGAATACTAAGATCTATTTATTTATTTGTACTCTCTTAGATTTATTTATTTATTTGTTTCACCACATCACTATTATTACAGGTTTGACCTAATAAAAAAGTGTGGAATATCTCACGTTAATTTAGGAGGGAGGTAGACCATGTGATTCAAAACCAGAAATCCAATTACATACAAATAGTTTGAAATGAAATTCCAATAAATAATTTCAAATTCTTCAGACTCACTTCGATAGTATGCGGAAATATCATTATTCTGTCTCTCATGTGTAGCAGTCCTGTACCCACTAGTGAGGCGGCATTCTAGACATATTTGTACAATAACTTGTCCTAATTAGGTACTAATGCATCAGAATCCTAGATGACTGATGCTCAATGTACGGCCTAACTGCTGGTGTTATAAACATGAAATTTTATCCTTCAAAGAAGTTTTAGAAATTTCATCTCTAAGGAGGTAACATAACAGAATCTCAACAGTTGTATGAAAGTTTATCATTTTCAAGGTAAGAGACAGATAAGAAATAAAGGTTATATATTGGCAGAAATTTGATCACTTAATGGATGAAACCGGGTTGTTTTGCACGAGGGAAAAACAATTTGATTTGATGAATAGGCGAGAGCTCGTTTGTTAATAAATTATAAACAAAATAAGTTGTCGCCCTGTTTTTGCATTGATTTGTTTCGTGTACACAAGTTCTGGTAATCCACTCACACTCAAGAAACGCATGATGGGCGAGATCCAGGCACGGGTTTGGCCGCCGATCGCCGCAGGCGCACCGCGAATCAATTTAGTGTAGCTAAGCGGAGCTCGCCAAATATGGACATCGAGGCACTACGGCTTGCTGAGTGTGTTGTAGAATGTTTTGAGCATTCCTCGAATGGTTGCATTTATTTATTAGTTCGATTTCCTCAACATTGGTATGCATTATTAGTGTTGATCAGTGTTAAAAAAATAAATATTTTCCAGTAACTAATGTTTACCTACATTCCAGAACACAAACAGATCACAAGCTTTTTGTTTTAATGCAATATAGATAGACAGAACATTATAAAAAAGTCTTATACATAGATAATCTAAAGTTAGGTACCTAGGTATAAAAGTTTGGATTGTTGAGAAAATTCTACTGGCATTAGGTATAGATGCGAAAGTTGAGATGTTTGGATGTTTGTTACCCAATCAGTATCTATGGTCTGAACGGATCTGGCTATAATTTGGTACAGGTATAGATTATAGTCTGGATTAACACATACCTATAATAACATTTTTACCCTTGGAATAAGTTCCCATGGGAATCGTGTACGGAAACAAAATTTCACGCGGGTGAAGCTGCGGGCAACAGCTAGTTTCTTATTATAGTTTTATGCTATGGGGACGTTGCTCGAATGTTGCGAATGGAGGTCTAGGGTCTGGAGCGGCGCTGTGGCCCGGGCGCACCCACGGAAATCAATTGGGGAGGGTCGCGCCGTAACGCGCCCGCGGCCGCGCTGGCTGCTCCCACGAGCCTCACAGTACCTTCTCTGTTATTAGCACGCGTTGCACTTTACTTATTGCGCCGACCTGTTTGGAAAGGTTAGGCTAAGATGACCACCCATATTTTGCTTTAGAAAGACTCAGTAAGGAATTAAAACCGAACTTTTAATCAAGGAGAGAGGAATAACTAATATGAATGGACTATTTGAAAGATGATGTGGGTGGTAACGGAGTGAATGAGGACATCTTAGCTCTGCACGTGTTCAGCTGAATAGTACCTACATAATCTTTATGCAACTGCAAAGATTTCGTAATATGTTGTTCCGTGTCCGTGTTGCGGACGGCACCTCACATTACAGCCAAGACAAAGAAAAAGAAAGAAAAAAAGATACTTTTTTTTAAACTTTTTCTTTTATCTTGTTTTCTTTTTTTTCGTGTCTATCAGCACGACGCGCGGCGTATATTTATTTCCTCTGCACGAATGGGAAACCATCATCCAGTTTATGAAAGGTAGGTACTTCTTACCTTTCTTGTTCCTAATTTCGTCTTTCCACCTTACAAGGTGAAAAATAGACATACAACCACCTAGGTATGTCTATTTTCCATCTCAGTAAGGTGGATTTTATTTTTATTTTAGGACTTTATTTTATTTTTATGACGTCGCAAAGGAACTAGGTGATATCTATGATTTTGTTTAATTATGCCTTACGCCATATGCCTTTCCTGTATAAGTAAGTCACGCACAAAACGCTCTAGCACTGGCTTCTTTATCGGAGTTCATTCTCATGAAAGCCAAGATAACCCAAATTCTTGAACGTAATCGTAGGAGAGTGGAGTGCGTCGGACGGATCCCTTTCGACCCCTTTGGACGGAAGTGTTGGAAAATCGACGTTCTTCTTATGCTTAAAGGTTTGCTTTAGAAACAGTTCACTTGTGCTTATAGCGTAGATACTGCTTAACGTACTGCGGAAACCCTAATTAACTCGTAGCCGCACAACATTTGCCTTCTATTACAACATTCTCTAACTGGACGGTCCCGCCTCACTCATGCCTCTGTACATGGCGTTGATGACCTTTCTTCACTTAATAGCTCGTAATACATATAAAGTCATAATTACCAGTACGTACTCCAACACGACGTACCTTGACATTTAAGATGGTAGGTGTGAGAGATGCGAGATGCGTGTGCGCCGACTCGCGGAGTATTTATTAATAACACGAGTGGCCGGCAGGGGCGGGGCCGGTGACGCCCTGGGGAGCACCATCTTGGCATCTAGTGATTGTCACACATGTGATGCAGGAGCAATTACCTGACACATGATGTATTGGCCGGCCTAGCTGAACAGGTATACAACACAGCTCAAATGTGCTGTGACTTTTACTTCATTCCTACTATAGAAGGCTGTTATTTTAATATTCAAAGTCAAAGTCAAAGTCAAAAATCATTTATTCTGTATAGACCATTTTAAGTGGCACTTACAAAACGTCAAAATAAAAATTATTTAAAACTAGAAGCAAATGGACCACCTGTTCGAAACGCGGCCCAGACGTACTACTTCTACTCTACAGACACCACATTTATGCCAATTACTATTATTACGAACTTACTTATATTTAACTTTATTACTTGTTACTACGTCAAAGTATAACCCGCAATATATACGCATAGAGCATCTATCTTCATCACGGCTAGCTGTTTCTGAAGCGCCACTCGGTACTCGGCAGCTCACATCGTCGCAGGTACTCGACCACCAAGTGACCACCTTGTAATTCAATGAACAGTTTTTTGCCACTGACTATTTCTAATCAACTGCAGCATACACGCACGTTAGGCCTGCTCCATACCGATAACCTCCACAGAGCAAGTATATTGTACAGATGATATATTATGTACCTATACACATCGCGTGAGTATGGTTTTGTGGTCACAAATGATACCAAATTGTACGCGGTATCCGAGTTGTTTTTGTTTTTACCCGACTGCCGAAGAAAGGAGGGTAATGTTTGCTATTAGATAAAATAAGTGTTAATAGGTAGGCATTGCAGTCAGTCAGTCATAGCACTGCAAAAATATTCGTAAATAGATACATTGTACTCGTATTATACAACAACCATAATAACGTAGTACCTGATTAAGTACAATTTAGTGTTAGACTTAGTATTTAAGCAGTTTCACAATTGGTGTCATTATCAGATATGAGTAGGTACCACAAATAATATCAAATTATACGTACCTATCTTATAAGGACAACTTACATAATTGTAAAGTACCTATACACAATACATTATATATATGGAAAGTATAAAACACACGTGTCAACTTGGTGCAAGGTTTTGTTATAAATTGGGAGATTGACAGCATTCACTGCCTTCTTACCACAATATTCACGTTCGTATTTCTGAAAGACCGCGGTAGCCTAGTGGTTTGGATAATGGACTGCTGAGACGAGGTCTCGGGTTCGATCCCAGGTTCACCATGGCACACACCAATGACTTTGAATTTGACTCGATGCTTTTCGAAGTTATGTGTGTATTTATAGCAGGTTTATAAGTGCCCGGTTAATGGCAATAGGCTCGCCATGACATTGGGACCTAAACATAAACTGGCGAAATGTGGGTGCTAGCACCTCTGCCTACCCCTTCGGGGATATAGGCATGAGTTTATGTTTATATGTATTTCTGAAAGCCCTTGTACTGCTCGAATACTTACTATTAGTTTATATTAATTTGTCAGGTATACAGGACCCTAGCAACATCCTTATGAAGCAAGTCAACCTCACTACAAGACAGAAAAAAAATAACATTAACGTTTTGTGAAATATCCTTACACATCAAAGGCTTCTTGACGTCAAGCAATAAAACGTTACATACTTCATATATCTATAATAATTAATAATAGCGACACACGTTCAATTGTTTTTTAGTCTGTGCCATAACTGGACAATTGACAGTAGCTGCCAGTGCTAATGGTATTTCTGTATAAGTAATACTTGCCGACCGCGATAAATTGTGTCCAAGACGATTACTTCTGCTGTTCGTCTTGTAATAGTCGCCGTGTGAGGGGGCGGAGTGAAACGATTTGACAGAGCAAATTTGCGTGCTTTCCAATAAGAAACACTATCACCAAACTCCTGCTATATAAAGCTCCTGGGCTTTGACACAGTGTTCATATTAAGAATTCTGTTTGTTAAAAAAGATTGCCCATATCCGATGGCCGGCCAATCCAATACATATTGAGGTATTAATAACTCGCGCCGCAGATGTCGATAAATGTAGATAATTTTGCAGTGTCAGCGGGATGTCTGCAAGTTAAAACGGTACCTAGATGGTCGGAGTCTGCAAAGTCATCACATTTACTGAGCAATTTATTGTAATAATAGCAAATTAAATAAGCATATTTGATTCGTAGATTCCAATCTAGGACTCGCTTGCTCCTCCGTTCAAGTGGGCATATTCTATGAGCGAATTTAGTCCTTTGTCTGATGACTCCAAAAATTCCACCACTTCCTCCAGTTGAATGGTGCCATGAGAACCATATCGACATTATAATAAACTTTAAATGACAGCTAGGTACAATCAAATAATTATCTACATACCTATATACGATTTTCTTGAATAAATTTAATAAAGGCATGCCCTGTTGTTGTAATATTGTTGTTAGGTTCTCATAGGTACCGAACGACCAGACATACGGCAATGCGCCATCGTTATTATGCTGGCCATTCCGCTCATACGTACGAATCTCTTCGGCAATACGTTCATTATGCGTACAGCTAAGGAGTGGAATGCCCTGCCTGAGTCTGTGTTTCCAGGAAGCTATAACCTGGGACTCTCTGAGTCAAGAGGTAATAGGTTGCTTCTGGGCAAGCGTGCTCCATCGTCGACCACATCATCACTTACCATCAGGTGAGATTATGGTCAAACGCGAGCCTATCGACAAAAAAGTAGGTTTCTATTTATTCTATAAGTTATCTTCGAGATGGTCCAGGTTTAATTGTGGACTTTCTTGATCGCTTAAAACATTGGATTAATAACGAACAAAGTACGAACCATCAGGTGGAATTGAAATATTTCTACAGAATCAGTGAGCGGCACTTGTTATGCGGCTACTGTATCGTCTCTCGCCTGACCTGCTACAATCACTTCACACTAACCGTACAATCGACCGTATAGGATTTCCACGGTACTCACTCAACACTTACAGTTCAATTTCCTTTGTGATTCTGGAGAGTTGCGTCTTTTCAGATTAATGAATGTTCAAGTTAAATGCAGAGTTTATTTCATAAGAATATAATTAGTGGGTGGAGTTCAATCAAATAGTTGATGTAGCGAGCGCTGAGCGGCTGCCGCGCGCGATGGGAAATAAATCGCCCGCCGCCATCGCCGACCATACCAGACCTACGGCATTCAGATGCTTTTGCGCACACATGTTCCCATAATATCTTAATATCTTTTGATTATCATCACAAAATCAATGCAAACCTCGATTCGACCAAAAAAGTTGAAATGCTTCGCAGACAACCCCTTTATTTAGTGATTTTCTGATCGGAAAAAATGATCATCCAGGACGGGGACCTTTATTTAGTTTTAGTAGTGCACCTGCTTAAGTAGAGAGATCATAATATCTTTTAAATTAATATAAAAAAATAATATAGGACGAGACGATAGCAGACAAGCAATTAAACTATTTCAGAACAGTTCTATGTAGATAAGTTGGCAGAGAGTTTCGTCTAGAAATGAACTGTCGCGGGGTCAAGTCCCGTGGTGGATGATAACTGTTTCCAATTTAAATTTATAGAAAAAGTTAACGTACAACAACTATTTTCGTCTAACACGATCCGTACGCGTCACTAGGTACTTCCAAATTGCCAATAAAACCAGTGTACCTTAATAGTTGTAGCTTGAAAGTAACATTCCACTCCATCGATGGCAAATTAAAATCGTTCCATTTATCCTATAGAGAGTAGAGGGGCGAGCAAGGCCGGAGGGACGAGGGGTGGAGGATATACGACAGAAGGTAATCGGCGGTTCATTACGGGCTGGTTGCGGCCATGTCGCACTAAATTGGCCCGCTACCGTCTTACCCGCACTATGATTTAGGAATATTAAGGCTCATCCCACGCATGCGTAATTGCGACGACGACACGACCGCCTGACGACACCGACATTCTCGTACCACACGTGAGTCAGTAGTTTAGACAGAGCACTTTTGTTGCGAATCATTACCAATCATTTGTAATAGCAGCGAGCGCGACAATAGAGTGAATAGCTCATTACTGCGCGGCATCCGATCGTGAGGGGGTTGTTAATGATGAAACTGTGCACTCAAATATTTGACCGCTGTACAACACAAGGGTTAAGTGTGCAATTTTAAGTTAACTTCATATCTAGACATACGAGACATCGATACCTATAGTATCTGCGTCTACTTAAGATGTTATAGTACATACAAATACAAGGTACTTAAACTATAAATGTTACGATTAATAATTGCGATTCGTCTGCTATATATGTCTCTACCAAAGGCCGCCATAGCACTCCAACATTCACCTTCTGTCTGCAGTCCGTCTTCCATTTGTCATTCATATACTCCCTTGAGATGAATTAAAATAAATTTAAGTAGGTACTTTGTCAGTGGGTCTAAAATACATTTGTATATATATGTGTATATAGGTACTAGACCACAGTACAACTACATCTCAATCAAATCCAATATTTAAGTCATTATATTTAACCAATGTCGTAGTAACTTCGTAGCAGATTGATAATTTATAAAAATCAACTTCGTTACCATGCTCGTCCGTCGGCTTGTAAACTTGTATTCATATTTGTTAGATTCGTGAGGTTGTCAAATCTCTTGAAGGTACCTACAGCTAGCTAATGTGTGAGATGGTAGCAAAACCCTTTTATTTATTTATCCGTAGAACGCTACGAAAAACACCCTTCTGACCCACCGTGCCACCGAACATACCCCTGGTGGTACGATGGGTAATTATTTTTCCCCACGATACCACCGTAGTGCTGTTACAAATGAATCTATAATTTATTAAGTACTTATCAAATTATACTATCATAAACTTAGTACTACTAGGCTACTCCCATACCAAGTTTGGTTCGAGATTTGAGATCGGATTAACTCCACGGAATTGTGTGATACGAGTATATATCTATACTAGTACGGCGCGTGGGTGCGCGGCCCGCTAAAGCGGACCACGTAGATGAGTGGACAACAGGAACCTGGAACAGGGGTCCGTTTGGATTTAAAGTTTTGGTGTGTAAGTAATTATGTAACAGTTTTTCTTGGTTCTGTACCAGAAAGGTTCCAACCGGGCCCCATTACTAAGCCTCCGCTATCCGTCCATCCTTCTGTCTGTCAGCGGGCTGTATCTCTTGAACCGCAATAGGTAGAGAGTTGAAATTTTCACAGAATGTGTATTTCTATTGCCGCTATAGCATGAAAATTAAAAAAATAAAGTGTTATTTCTTGTACGGTGGTACGGCACCCTTTTTTGCGAGTCCAACTCGCACTTGACCGATTTTTCAAAAATTAAGAATGTAGTTATATTCCTCAGGTCACGTGACCCCGGGGAGCTATAACACTAAAGACTGGGCTAAACAGCGGTCCTTTAGTGCTAATTATTAAACTGCCGCAACCGGTAGGATAACAATTACCCATTATTTTGCCAGCACTGATTCTTTTCAAGAAACACTAAAGTACCGCTAGCGGTACCTACTACAGTAGTCACGGGTAACTTAAGAAAGGTGTTTTTAATGCGTAAAAAATAACTTCTCACCCGCTATTTTAATTCTATGGGTCAACTATCATGTCAAAAGTACGGTTCATGGTTCACCTTTAAAATTAAGAACTAAAATTGTACTTTTAACATGAATTTTAACACAAAAAGTTAAAATGGATCGTGAGGAGTCATTTTTAGGGTTCCGTATCTCAAAAGGAAAAAACCGGCCAAGTGCGAGTCAGGGTCGCGCAAGGAGGGTTCCGTATTACAGTCGTATTTTTTCGACATTTTGCACGATAATTCAAAAACTATGACGTATAAAAATAAACAAAAAGCTGTTTCAGAATGCACAGGTGAAGCCCTTTCATATGATACTCCACTTGATATAGTTATCTTACTTAAAATACTAATTATTAGTTCATGACCACAATTTAATTTTTTTTGTGTAATGTAGCCACAAATTCACGGTTTTCAGATTTTCCCCCTAACCTACCTACCTGCCAAATTTCATGATTCTAGGTCTACGGGAAGTACCTTGTAGGTTTCTTGACAGACCGACAGACAGACAGACAACAAAGTGATCCTATAAGGGTTCCGTTTTAGGGTTTGAGGTATGGAACCCTAAAAAGGAACCTTTATAGGATCACATCGTTGTCTGTCGTGTCAAGAAATCCCGTTGAATTAAATCACTTTGGCATATCTACCTATCGGTATGCCTTATAGCAGACATAGGGGGAAAAATCTGAAAACCGTGAATTTGTGGTTAGATTGAAAAGTTGGGACTTGGAACAGTTCCTTATTCTCTATGGTTTAGGAGTGTTGTACCCTGCATCATCAGGTTTGTGGAATTCATACTTGAAGTGTAATCATGAAGCTGTTGCTTGATGCCTAAAATGCTGTTATGTTATTCTCTATGCTATGCTATGCTATGTTATTCTCTACACCACCTATAAGGTTGACTGGTAGAGAATGCCTGTTGCATATGTGCATGAAGTTTTTATATATAAATAAATAAAAATATAAGAAATTCTCGAATCCCCATGGTTTAAGAGGTCAGCACCTTGCAGCATCAAGATTACGTAGTCGGGATCCGAAGTTCAATTATGTAGTCTATGCTTGGTACTTAAAATATTATTGCATTGCACCATCCGCAGTTTCTGAATCACTATACCTAGTTTGTGAGCGCAGCTGTACCCTGCATTATCAGGGTTGAGGGGTTGGGACTTGAAATCTAAACATGAAGTCGTTGCTTGGTACCTATAATATTAATTCACAATGAACACTTTCTGAATCTTGATAACCTAGGGCCTTGGCGGGCAGTAATCTTTCAGCATCAGGATTAAGGAGTTGGATCCAGATTTTTTTATGGGACCAAGACGAAAACTTCTACTGTTTATTTAAAAAAATCTTTGCAAAAAAATGAAAATAAACGGGCCGTTTTGAGAACCACCTCTTTTTTGGAAGTCGGTTAAAAGCATATCAAAGTCTTGCACATTTGTCTCTTCAATATTCGCCTTATATTTTGTATGGAAAAATAAATTTCGCCATTTTGAATTTTTTCTCTATTCATCGAGTAGACCTCTAGGCTAGGTCCTTATCATCTTTTGCCAAAAAACCTCTCTTCTATCTTCTATTACCTATACTTTGTGAGATAGACGCTGTCGAAAATTGTATGGGCGCCATCTTGAATCTGCCATTTTGGTTATATTTTTAGCTCACTGACAATTGGATGAGATTCCGAGTGGTTTTTATTTGAACACTCCCTACCTCTCTTCAATACCTTGGCCGTGCTCTTCACCCGTCTCCAAAATCTCCATATTTTTCCTCCGAATGAATTTTCGTCCTTTATATGAAAGCATCAGGGAAAAAAAATACAGCAGAGGTGAACCGAAACACAATTCATCCATCTTTAATACTTTCTGAGAGAGACACCCATGACATTTGTGTTGACGCCATCTTGAATCCGCCATTTTGGATTTATTTCCATCTCCCTGCCAATTGGATGAGGTTCCAAGTATTTTTTGTTTGAGCAGCCCTCACCTATGTCTAATACCTTGGCCGTGCTTCTCACCCATCTTCCAAACCCTCGATCATCATCTATCTACATATTTCTGACTAAGAGTTCTTCCACAAAAACATTTTAAAAAGAAACTATGTATAAATCAAAGTCTTGCATAGTTCAAAACTTGTAGTCTATTCAATGTTCGCCATACATTTTCTATAGAAAAATAAATTCCACCATCTTGAAATTTTTTTCTATTCATCGAGTAGACCTTTGGATCCTGATCATCTTTTGCGAAGAAACTACTCTTCCATCTTTTATACTCTCCGAGATGGACACCGAGGAAATTTCTATGGCGGCCATTTTTTTTTCACCATTTTGAATTTTTTTTCAGGTCACTGGCAATTGAATGACGTTTCGAGTGACATTTGCTCAAGCACCACCAACCAATCTTCAATACCTTAAGCGTGCTCTTCACCCGTCTCCGAAATCCTCCATCATCAGCTCTCTCCATATTTTTCCTCCGAATGAATTTCCATCCTCTATACGTAACCATCGGTGAAAAAAAAATATTTCATACAAAATTGTTCAGGAGAGGTGACCAATGAGTGAGTGAATCAGCACGAGCAGCTATATAATATATTAATTAATAAGTAAGTAGTTATCTTTTTCACATTCCTTCGGAAAGATCAACGGGCGAACGAAATATTTACTGTAATCGTTTAAGGCAGAAGTAATGTGTATTAATCTAATAATTCTTCACGTTTTGTTTTCAGAATTAGCGAGAATTCATGTTATTTTTTTTTTGTAAATGATACACTATTATAATAAATATCGTCCTTAATTACATCACTATTTGTCAGTGGTACCGTTTATTTTTAAATTACCCATCGTACCACCAGGGGTATGTTCGGTGGTACGGTGGGTCAGAAGACAGTCATATATGTTCAGTAAGTTCTACAGATATAATTTATCTAATCAAAAAAACTAAAAGACAAGTCGTGTATTTCGACCATACCTCCAAGGCGAGCTATGGTCGGAATTTAGCGCGCTTCTACTTGCGACACGACGCACTAGTATAGGTACTACACGACTAATCGCGTAGCAACATATACTAGAACAAGATCCTAAGATTAGTGGATTACTAACGTATGTAGAGTTGTAGTTTAAGTGATAAAATGAGTCTACATCTATTTGGGCCTCTACCGCAACAATACTTGCAATGTATTGACAATGAAGCCAAATCCTCTATGCTGTTCTAAAAAATCATCATCATCATCATAACAATCCACGCAACGTCGCTACCAAAATATACATTTTGGAGTCTGGGGATCATTGTATTCGATTCTTATGTCGCTTTTCTGGGAGCGACTGCCATCAAAACCAACCCTGAGAAGGCACCAGAACCTCCTCCGTTGTTTAGCAGGTGCTGTGGCTTGCAGGTGACGTTGACTTGGGCCTCAAAGTTATTGCTAAAGCCCGCTACGTAAAGCCGTTCATTACTTTCCAAACTGCTTGTTCCAATTCCAAACAAAATACAACATAATGATATCATTATGTTGCAAAACTTTGCGCAGAGGCCATTCCCAATTGGTTACCTATAACGTAATAAATTTTGCGATGGAAATTGATGGGAATTATCAAAATTATGCGCCGAGGAATGCGGCCGGATTGGCGACGCACTGAAATACGACGCGCGGGCGCATCTGCCGGCGCAGGAGGCAGCCGCGCTCGCCCGCCTCCGCCTCCGCCTCCGCGCCTGCCTCCGCCTCGCTCATAACCGCGCCAAGGCCCTCTGTAACTGTATAATGCAATAATCGCTAGTTAGACACGCATTATATTTAACATAACATGTGCGCACCGCACACACTTTGCTTAAATCGCAGCGTTTATGGCCGCTCAGTTTTTCATTTTATTAGCAACTAACCAATATTTCAAAGTTTGTTCCTTTTTATTTTCTTATAAGATTGCTAATACAAAATACTAACGTAAGGAATAAACAGATGCCTCCGCCTCAGTCGATCAACGTTGGTACATTTTATTCGCTGGTGGACCTAAACATTTTTTACACTGATATTTGAATGACTCGAAGACGTTTGGGACACAAATTCTACGGACACTGTGTCCCTAAGTGTACTTCCAAATTTTTTTTTTTTCGAAGACGTTAGTATTGTTACTCAGATAAAGGTAATCTCGTTTAACATGAGTTCAACTTGATATAAAAAAATAACTCGGCCGTCACATGAAACTTCTCATAACACAACATCGAAGACCAATGATTAATTTTGTACCATTACTCCTTAGCGTGTTAGAGTGTATGCCTTTGGCGAAACATAGCATGTAGGTACTCTATTTTTATTACACCATCACTATTTTAACCTATGTTTAACTAAAGACTAAGTATCTATCAATAAATATGAATATGTAACTGTGAATATTCACAACTTAAGACCCTGAGTGCACATGTTTTAAAACATTACGTGGCCCTTTCGAAGCTTTAAAAATTCATCTTACTTTATGTGTTGTACCTACTTGGCAAAGGTTCGTAGATTACAGAGCAGGCCCACTGGGCTTCTTTGCGGACCTTCGCGCGCCGCGGGCTCTATTTGTTCATCCCGCGGCTCTGCGCATTCGCAACGGTAATTACGTTATTAAAAAAATAAAATTTTCCTACTCTTTTCTTTATTTTGTGCGCAGCGCGGCTCGGCCCGAGCGGCTGCTACGCTCGCATCTTTTATTTATTATTTATAAAGTTAATTAACGGTTAACTGGACCCTACACAGCACTACACTGTTATTTATGGCACATTTAAACGCTTACCAATGACGCATTTGCTGTTGAAATTTTGCGTAAAGTCAGTTAAATACAAAACTAATATCATAAATAACCTGGTAAGCCCATTGTAATAAGTTGCTAGTACTTGAACAAGGCCGACCCAGTGAACTCACAAAGTGGCCGATCACCGCGAACAATCAAATTAGCCGTAATCTCGGCGGACACAATTGGGATACCAGTTGCGGTGTATTAAGCGCGCATTACGCGCAACGAGCCAGCCGCGCTGTGCGCGCACGATACATATCGAGTGCAGCCTACCGGCGCGGGGGACCAGCATCCCACAGTTCACAAAATGTCGCCGACTCCAACGTTTCCTTTGGCACATAGGACGTTTCGCTGCCGATATCTGCATATAATATAATTCGAGCAGTGGCGGTTAATCTGGTCGAATCAGGGCGAAATGCGCCGGCGCTCGCTGCACACGAACTTATTGTTTATGAAATTGTTTTTGAGGTCGCAGATTAGCCCAGTTTATAGTGGCATCGCGTTTTGTGCCGTGGAGCCGTGAGCAGCCAGCAACAACACAAACGACCACGAGCTGCTGATAAGTCAGTAGTAGCGCGCTAACCTAGGAATAGCCAACTCATTCATTGTTATCAATAAGTCAATCAAAACTTCCAATCTCTAACATTGGTATTTGGACATATAATTCAATTTCCTGATCGAACACCATAGGTAGGTACTACATACACACCATAGGGACACGCGAGTGACACCTTCTTTAGCATTGTAAGTTTTATAAGCATCTACTTAATTAATTAATTGAAACATTGACCTTATATAATAAAGTCAAAGTACAAGAAGTGAGGTGACACTCGCCCAAAGTATACGCCCACTTGTGTTCGTCGATTCCTGGTGTATTGATATTCAGCCGGCTGCAGCGCGAAGTGGACAGGTCGTGATAAATAGTTTACTTACCACTCACTCATGTGACGCAGTATCCTGTGAACTGAGTCGTGATAACATGTGAATCAATCGCTTATTGTAATATATCGTAGACTTGCGATAATTCGCAACCAGTAGCACTCAATGATAGCCATTTCTCTTCCATAACTTGAGGCGGCGAAGTCCAGCATAGGCAGGCTCATGATTACTAACAAGGAGAGGCTACACCTATGTGCTTCTCCGCCAGATTCAGTCCTCCACACTTGACGTTGAGCGAGCATGAAGTTGACAACTCTTATCTGTCTGCAGTGGACGCACAGTCTACTTATTTTGTATTTTATTCAAATTATGTAAAAGGTACATAAAGTACAATGATTAATTGCTGTCATCTTAGATAAGTTCGTGTGTCTGCGCGGCGTATGCGCATGGCACATGAATACACCGCGAAACATTCATAGGGTAACCGTGATTTGAAAGCGTCGCAAATCCTCACAATATCTCACCAACAAGTTAAAAATGCCTTGTTGAACAAAAAAAATTGACTACGTGACCGACTAGGTCCGGTGTCACAAGGTGGTCTGCGCTAGGATATTTTTCTTTCATAGGACACTACATCGTTTACTCCATAAACCCGAGATACCTAGACATTTAACTAAACCTACCTTCAATCAATCAATTAGCCTATCAACGACCACTGCTGTGCATAGTGTGCGCCATACCACCCGATGTTCCGCTTCCGCATCCAGTCTTAACCAAAGTTTAGAAATATGTGAACCTCGTTTTGAAGTCGGTTAATAAAGAGCAACCGAAAAAATTACCAACAGAAGAAGGAAAATATTATGGGTAAGTTCTTGCTTTCAAAATTGGTTATAGGAATTATTTCTTTTGTGGGCAACCAATTGGACATTGGTGTGGACTGGGACTGTCCTGTTTAACTCGTGACGCTTGGTGCCTGCCTGCGCAACTGTCATGTTGTGACGGAGCTATTATTTTGTTATTTTGTGGTAAACAAGTGCGCGGCCCATCACAGGCGGTGGACGAGCAACGTTCACGTACGGCTCAATTACGTGCTGTACGCAGACGTATCAAAGTGGAATATTTGCATGTGACGAGTGGCGGCGCCACGACCGGGAGGCGGCTCCGAGATGTGCAGCGATAACCCGCGGCACAGAGCCGCCGGACGTGACTAGGCTCACACACGCACACGCACACACACACGCACACACACACGCACACGACGATGCTGATGACAGGCAGTACAGCTCCATCAATTACGGTGTTTTTTTATAAAGGTCACGTCAATATGACTTCACTTTGCCCAATGGTAAGGTAAAGGTTAAGTCTCTGGATAACGCACGAAAAGCACACGGTCCACTGCAAGTTGGGTCACTCGTATGGTGCTCACTGTAGTGGGAATAGAGGAGAGGAAAGAGAAAGCGGATGGTAAGAAAACAATGTTTCTTGTTGGACTCTGCTGGATGGTAAGAGACTAGGGTGAAGTTCAGAAGATGTGGACCGCCGTTTCAGATGCTGTCTACCTTAGCGGCCTCGACGAAGCTGTGCACATCTCGCGTTAAGAACTGTGCGGGTAGAACATTACATGTGTTAGTTCCTGGGTTGAACCAACCCGTTCGCGCTGGTCTTCATTCATTGTGAGCTATAGCCGTTGTGTGACACCTGATCATTAGTCGAAAATATATTATGTACTTATAACCTAATAATATATGTAAACGTGTTAGCGAAGAGTTCAGACATGGCGTTCGGAAATCGAAAATTGGTCGATACCTTTGTAGTGTAAAAACCGTTCAGTACTTTTGAGGTCTCGCAAAGGAAAGAAGTACTGCTAATTCTGTAGAATATAGGTACAATATGTTTATTCATGTCTGGCTCCAGTGGTGAGTGGTGAGCCGGGCTCATGTTGCCAGGCGGTGGTGTACATACGCGCACGTATGTACGGGAGCGCTCACGTACTTCAGTTTCTAACATTGTGAAGCCTCACGGAGGCACTAAAGCGCGTCGCTTCGTATGCAGCGCGCGCGCAGAGCCTGGCGGAATCACAATCGACGCTCGCGGTAATAACTCGTCGAACGGTCGCGCGCCGGAATTAACAAATAGGCGACGCCGCGCTCCAGCGCAGCGCCCCTCAGCACACCACCTCTTTGTCTCACGCAGCAGGGCCTTGGCGCAGAAGGTCATGCGCATGCCACTGCTACTCGCGTCATATCGTTTCATTGGCTAAAAGTCGACAAGTACCTGTAGTCTCCATCATACATAAATTAGCACGGAGGAAATAAAACGTCTTCGAAAAACCTTCATTATATTATTTCATTTTTATTAATCGCATCTGTCCATTGTATTGTGAAATTCATTTATGAGTACGTATGTCATAAGAAGAAATAACTGCCCGTGGTCCACCCAGGTGAACGAAGCAGCTAAACTGTGGGCAATAAAGGAAAAGAAAAGGGAAAAACGAAAATATTGTGTAGAAAACTAGTAGGAAATAAAACGGATTTATATTTAAAAGAATCCCTAGGAAAGGATAAGTAAGGATGTGTTTTTAAAATAAACCTAGCCACATCAAACTAAATGAATATGCTCAAATAGGTTGACGTCGCGACGCGTCGCGTCGGTAGGAATCAGCAACCTTGCAGTAATGAGACCGACTACCCCTTAATCTTATATCAGCGATAACAATCCGATCGTCGTGTTTCATTTTAAATTTGCATGAAATAGTCCTTATGAGGAGCTTCTCATGTTATTGTTATTTAACAGGAGCGTCTTTGTTGTTCAAACAAATTACTAAAACACCCTCGGCCGCTGCAGTAAGAGTACCATGTAAATGTTTTGACATCAACACGTTTATCATGTCTCCACGCTGACACCAAACTAATGACAATTATAATGGCATCGCATCAGAGATGAAGAAAAAATAAACAGTTTGGACAAACATTATTGATATTCATGTGATTCATGGAAACGTTAGGCGACGACAAACATTATTCAGATGCGATCGAACCCGTCAATCACTCCTCACCTCGGGCCTCGGACCCGGGCCCGCCAGCGCGCCAATGTCGACCCTGCTCCTACCACATAAGACACATATTGACGACGTTACAATGAGACTGCTTAAACGAAAGGTAATATTTAATAGATCCATAGTAATGAGGCAGCTGTGACGAAGGAAACAGCATGTATTTATTTAAATTTATGAGAATTGGTATAAGTGTAAGGTCGTGTGCACTATGTTGGTCGAAGAAAAACAAACAACATTGACCAATATCACAGGGTCTCACACGGGACAGCAACCACCAGTTGAACTTGGCTGATGGGATACCTACTCCCACTTCCCACTTCTCAAAACCGGTGTTGGATACACGTAGGTAGTGTAGGTACGTAAAGTGAAAATGTACGCTAAACAACCGTTGCGATATTTAGATTAGATAACATAGTCAGAAGAAGATAAGAAGAAGTACTTATACCTTAGTTACCTTGGAGATATGTTAAGATAAGCGAGTGGTTCTTTAAATATACCTACGGACTGTGAGGGAATTTCTCTCCTTCACATTTTGAAAATATTAAATGAACAGACACACACTCCACCCAGGATTATGACAACTATCTGTACGCAGATTGATAGGATAAATTTAATACAAATGAAAACAATATTACTTATAAATTCTCATGCGAACAGAATTTAAAAGAAAACTTAGGATGTCAGTGTGTTCACAGGTTTACGCAACATCGCACACTGGACCGATTTGATTGTGCGCACGCGCGTATACTAAATAATTCATTAATTTGCGTCTTTATCACTCGGCTATTTATGTTTTTACACCAAGCCTGGTACTTATATGAGCTACTGCGGACAGTTTTAAGACGAAACGGGATTATTTGAGGGTTACCCTGGATTTCCTCTTGAAGATTATCCGTATGAGTAGGTAGCTAACATCCCCGTAGTTAGGGAGACCCGCCCGTACGACAGTGGTAGTATCCTGTTATTCACACTAGTTTGACACCCTGCTGTGCCTTTGAATGCAGACTCGTAGTTGTAAAGGCAGATAAATCGTGATCTGGTGATCTGAAGTCCGACCATACAGTACCATTAGTATTCATTGTATGTAGGCAAATAAGCAGGCCAATAATAATAATAATAATAATTAATAGCAACCCATTTATGTCCCACTGCTGGGCACAGGTATCCTCTCCTCAACGAAAGAGCTGAGAGGGTTTAGACCTTAATCCACACACGCAATGCGCGTTGGTTGATAGGACATATTATGTCTTTAGAATTTCATCTAAATCATGTGGGTTTCCTCACGATGTTTTCCTTCACCGTCAGCAGATGATATATCATGTGATTAGCACATATAAATTCCACAAAGTGAAATTCACATTGGTGCTGTCCGGCCGGATTCGAACTCGATACCTCTGAGTAGAGGCGTCCTTATCCATTCAGCTGCCATCGCATTTTTAAGCAGGCCAAGCAAAACGGTTATTGTTTCTCATTTTCGCTTCATGTTATATTTGCCGTTTTTTTTTATTAGTATACGGCCGTGGCTGTTTATGTGTGCCAAGTTCAAATAATTCGAATGTCTGGAGACGATGATGAGATTCAAAACATACATGTATGCAGGTCAGGATGATAAACGCGTGTTCGATGGTAACGGTTGGGACAGCCATTAGGCTACCTATTCATACAGTTTTATTGGACAGTGCAACGCCTTTTGCGATGCAACAAACACGCATCAAATCTGCCTAACAGGTACCGTTACATGGTTTTGCAATTTAAACGCACTGCACAATGTATTCACCTCGATTTGAATCTTTGAAGGTGCCATATAAAGTGATATTCAAATGTTTCTATTTTGAAATCTTGATAGATGAGCGCATCTGGCCCCGTGCCTGTAGGTGGAGGAGTGTTTCCTCGTGAGTGTGAACAGATGACCCTATTTATATGCAGCACGCAGGTTCTATTTCCGACTGGTCCCTGCCGTGGGAGCTCACTGTTTTGTAACAAAAAGTCGGCTTTATATTTCCTTTTGGTACATTAGGCGGAGTGGAGAGCCGTGATAACAGCGCGCACCTCGGGTTACCACGCGTCTTGTGATTCTGGGACCGGCGACGTATCCTATCTTGTTGTCAACCAGTCCTTCATAATCTTCGCTCGTTTTGTTATTTTTTTATTTTTTTTTTATAATAGGACACGTCAATTTGACTTCACCTCGCCTGATGGTAAGCTGAAGGTAGAGTTTCAGGAAAGAGGGTCACCATTACATAGGTACACGTACCATGTTAACAACAATAGTGGCACTCAGCTCGACGGCCTTATCAAAAGAGCTAAGTTTAACACTCGTGCTCAGATACGTGAAAGGTGCTGAAGGCAACCTAGTGCAGAAACTTGTAAACCTGTCAGTTTTTCAGTAAGATTTTGAAGATTTTTGAAGTGCGCCATTATGCACTTGATACGCAATTTAAAAAATATTGTTTGAGTTTTTGTTATACTGAGGCCTGGATACATGTGTTTGGTAGTTAACGATAGCTTCACCTTTTATTACTTGGAACTAGCACTGCCGTAAAAAATACATGTTCAAAATTTGTTGTGTGCGGCACAATACATATGCAATGAAGAAAATTATTTGAGGATATGTCCTTGTATAGTTTAACGGAGGGTTACCTCCAACCCCGTGCTCGCGAGACTCACGGGTAGTCCCTCCCGCGCAGGAAGCCACGTCGCGCTACGTGCCCGTCCTCTCCCGCGCAGCGCGCAGTGCAGCGCAGGAAGGAAGCATATAAACACGTCAACCAGCCTCATACGTGGCCCATCAACAAGCTCACGACTAAAGAGTACAAGCGCACCAAATGCGCACTAACAGACAGTCATGTACTTACCTAAAGCATGCTCTTTGAAAAATCATTGTCACAGCCAGGAATTTAATGTCAACCTTTTTTTTTATAACCGCCTTTATAACTCTGCTAGCCTGATGGGAAGCTAAGAGTAAATTCTTAAGATAAAGCCTACACCAAAATAGTGGTATTTAATTCAACGGTCTCGAGAGGGCCTTTTCGCCATTAGCTATGAAGAGTATTTGGTGTCAATTCTGACCTGCAATTACACTAAACTTAAATAAAATATCTAAATTTAAATTTCTATCTCATCCCGTTTTACTTAATTCAGAACTTTTTCAAAACCATTAAATATTACTACGGCCTGCACCTGATTGTTTTTGCAGATTTTAGAAACAAAACAACGTTTGAATTAGCTTTAAAATCAACATTAATATTTAGAGATTTTTGTTAACTTTAGTGAAAATGCACAACAGAATCGACATCATTGACTAAAGTTTCTTCTCAGTTGAAATAAGTATCTTTACAATTATAATGTTGGCAGCAATACAGATATCACTTGTGCGTTGCTATCAAAAAAGAGAAACGGTAGAGACATGATGAGGAAAGTAGGGAATGTGATAACGGCGAAAGGTTGCGGCAGTCTCTCCAGCTGAGCGTCGCGCGTCGGTACGAAATGAGCTTGTGGTGCTGGTAGTCGCTCGATCGAGTCAGGTTACTCGTGTCACAATCATAGTCAAGACTTGTGAACACTAACTCTTCCGTGCTGAATCCATTGTCATTGTCATTGGTTGCGTCGACACGTAACACTGCTGTTGCCGTCGGCTCGGTCACGCGCTGCAAGGGTTGCGCCCCGCACGTATCACCTGACTCTTGCTGACTTGGCTATCAGTAGGGCCGGTGAAGATGGGCATGTGTATTATTAGAACCAAGACAGTAATCACGCAATATTTAAATTTTCAGTGTGAGTAGGCACCATGAGTACCAATCCTTGATCATACGGTGATCATACAATACATAGGTTTCCATTTAACCCGGACTGACAATTTTAAGTACATAAACTTATTTTCAAATATACCTATTCTGAAAGTGTTTAAACGTTTTCTTTTGTAAAAAAATATAGTCACCATTTTCCCCACAAAGTATTTCGTTGAACTCTTTTGAACGGGACAAAGAATTATGTAGTTACATTTTCACAATCATCAATGAGTATATTATAGCTCATGAATAATAATCATTCCAAAGGAGAAATCAACCAATTTGACGGTTGCTTTGACATTGCTCAATAGGTATATAAAGCAGAGTTGTAGTTAATGAATTATGGTGTTTTTATTATTAATAGGAAGATGTATCACGCTAGACTTGAAGCAACCAAGTCACTCTAGTCTTGACTTAAAGGTTTTAATATTCTGATAAACCCAAGAGGATAGGAATCGCACTTAATAACAAAGTTATAAGTGTTGGCCTTAGATCATGTGTTAAGGATAACGTACATCACAACAAGTTTGAAAGGCACCGGTGAATGAAATCTGTCAAGTGTGCGGGTGTACACAAGTAATTCACAATTTTATATTAGGCCCTTCATTGGTATGCCTTGTCGTAGGCACTAAGAACAAAATTAATGACTATTTGTGCCTCTTAAGGACCATTGTGTTGCAATAGTTTAATGGCGTGTTGTATTCGCTAAATCATACTTTAATGTTGATGTACATACAAAATTGCATTAAGGTACCTACATATTTATCTATCGAGCTAAAGCAGCTAGTTCACATACTGAGCTAATCGTGTTTAGAGTTCGTTTTCGTTAAACAAACATGCTATCTGCTAATTGTAGCACAAAAATAAATGCCGCGACTCGTAACCTCTACAAAATACTCTGACAGCAAATAATGATGGAGTCGTAGCCGTGCGACGGCACTGTGCTTTCCTGCACCACGTCCCCAGTGGCCGAAGCATTTGCATCAAATTCTTATTGTAAGTGCTGGTTACCGTCTGACCGACACTCTAATGAGTCAATTTGCGTATCAATCCGCAAACGCCCGCCGACGACATTCAGGTCTCGCACGACGTCTTAACTGCCGAAAACGTCGCCGTTCCGAAAAGATATCAATCGCACCCGCGTTAGGGCAGATTATCGCGACGATCGCTCCACTGTTCTTGGCAGCGGGAACTAAGACATCGGCAGAATTGCTGATCGCTATTGTAATGTATGTAAAACGGGTGCGACCGCGACAATTAGGCTAGGATGTGCACACCACGCGCGGTCGTGTCCCGCGCCGTCACGCTGCATGGCGATCAGCAATTAGTGGCTCATCGCTGCATCCGAGCGCGCCTGCCTCATCACGAGCGCATACGTTATGTGAAGTGCGAGCAGCCCGCCACGCACCACCGCGAATGTTAAGAGCCGGGTTGACGTGGGACTTGGCTCGGCGTGAGATCCAACAGCGCGGGGGCGTGTTCCGTAAGGAGAGATGAGAGCGGCGCTCATAATGTAATATTTACCGAATCTCCAAGTCAAACCACGTTATTAATAAGGAGAGGTCGCCGCTCGTGATCGGCCGGCGTCTCCTACGCCCGCAGCCGCCGCTACACGAACAAATAGTCGAAAAAGGTTCGCGCGGTCGTGACGGGAATGTCGCTGATGTTATGTATTTCAGGTCGCACTCATTGTATTTTAAACCGCCATTGTTTCGTATTTCGCGCCTGCGCACAGAATGCGCTGGTGCGCATGCGCTGCACCTTTGCGATCGTTTTTCACCGGAGCCAGCATCACTCACCGAGATGTGCTTCTGCATAAATAGTGACGCTGACTCTGGGCCGGCAGCTCGGCCGGTGACGCGCCCAGGATGACTACCGGTCACCTCGGACATGAAGGCGCGGGGAGGCACGTGGGCAGCTCCCACGGTCGCGGTTGATTAACGGTGCGGTTCGCGCTAGTGGCGCGCGGCGGCGACGCCCGCCTCGACCGACGTGAGAATGTTGCGCTAATGTGCGCACGCAACATTCGGCCCGTGTCGCGCCCGCGTGACTAAATTGCAAGAAACTGCGCCCTGGCCGCAGGACTCCGGCATTGACAATCATTAGCCCGACGCGCGTTAAATTGCTCACTCTACATACTTTATACGATTGAATGCGTTGATTAATCGTAATTGTACCGCGCAACAACAAGAGCTCCTCGTCTAAGTTCTGTACTGGGGGACGTGCGAAGCCTTATAAACATTTAATATAGTCTTTACTGTTTCTTATCCAATGATGATGTTTGCGTCCAGAGTCTCACCTGAAAACGGGCTCTGCCATACCTCTACCGTTTAACCACGCGCCATGATGCGTGCTACAAGTTACGATAACAAATAATCCCTTGGAATTAAAATCCCTTGATACCACAGACTGTTGATCATTAGACTCGGCGCTTGTTCAAACGTAATATGAATGTGAGTGATATAAATAGCAAAAGCGGAAGGACACTGTGTGGATAATAATCCTGGCGAGCGACGCGCGCGCGATGAGCCCACGATAGCGCACGCGCGCCTGGGAACCGCGGGACTCGCCGCCGGCTCCACTGCTCCTACCTACGGGTACCTACCAACTACCGACGACGTCCTGTCCACAAACTGACGGTTCTAAATTTTTCATAGATATTTGGAAACTGATACTTCACCTTGGCTAACTTTAATTTCGGTTACTAGTAGGTACCCTTATTAACAAAATGATGATAGCCTGCCTGACGTTCTCGTGGTAAGCGCGTACTTATACATTTACGTGCCGTTTTGAGGTTGTTCGCTAAAGCAAAATATTACTGAATTTGTTTACAAAATTTTTGTCAGTACCTACCATAGAGTTTTGAAACAATTTTCTGGTAGACGATCAAAATATACCTACCTACCTAATCAAAATATACACGACGATGCCATATGGAGGGGAAGTACCTTAAATAACGTAGACAGGTATACGCCACTTTTTCCCCGACTACCGAAAAAAGAAGGGTAATGTTTTTCGAGACATTAATGTATGTATGTATGTATGTCTATTTTTTGCCACGGCCTACGGCCTAAAAGGCTTGACGGATTTTGACATGTGAGGTATCATTTGATTCGTCGTGATTTTGTGATGTGCGGTGGTCTAGAAACATTGAAAAATTAGATTGGCTGTCGAATAATGGATCCCGACTGTTCAGTTGTTGTTATGTTTCTAGACCACCGGACATTAATCTAAGTGATTGTTTTTTCTTTGAAGTTTTTAGGCAGTCGGGTTTTTTGATTTTTTAATTATTTTTTTTTATCCCTGGAATAGGGTTCGGCCGCGGGCAGCAGCTAGTAGTCTACTAAATGTGACACCTCGCTGGACGACGCGTGTTCTAGAGAGCGTAGAGCTAACCGGTAGCGCACGCGCAGATTGTAATGTGAGAAGATTGTGTGGTTGTATTCTCGTTCAGCATGCTCGCGTTGGACCACATTAATTTCATTCGCACTTGTGTCGCGGCCGCGATCTGCCGCCACTAATTAATATTCTTTTGTGAGACATCTCTCGGCGCTGCTCGGCGCGGACACTTTGTCGGCAGCCAGCAATCAAATGTAAGTACGTAACTTTGTGCTATTTGTGTGGCCAGTACATTCTAAGAATGTGCCGTTGATGAACACCACACGCACATAGGCCATGAGAGGAACAAAATGTTCAGAACTTCGACTTGAATTTTTTTTTTTTTATACCACTTAGGTGGCAGACAAGCACACGGCCCACACTGATGGAAAGCGGTTACCGTGGCCTATGGACGCGTGCAACACCAGGGGCGTCACACTCGCGCTGCCGACCCTGCAAAAACCTTCTAATGCCCTTCTTGAAGAACCCCATATTGTAGCCGCCAGGGAAAACCACTGCAGGGAGATCGTTCCATAGCCTAAGCGTGCGCGGAATGAAATTTCTTTCATACCTTACAGTACGCACTGCAGGCGGATGCAACGTGTGGGGATGAATTCCCTGCCTGTGGCGAGCGGTGCGATGATAGAAAGTGGCTGTAGGCATCATATCAAATAATTCGTTTGAACACAAACCAGTATATAGACGGTAGAAGACGCACAGCGAGGCGAAGTCTCTCCTGAGGCTGAGCGGCTCCACACCGCCTACAAGTAGGGGATCGTCGACGATCCGCAGCGCACGTCTTTGAACCGACTCGAACGGGTCAAGTTGGTATGCAGGTGCCCTGGCAAAAAGGTGACAGCATGTGACACATGTGAACAAACAAACGTAATCAAGATAGTCAGATATTGCACCGATTACAATTAGTTATATATATTAACTTTATTTTTGTCCAATCATTATTTGTTACACCTCAAGCCTTTATTGTAGTCTATGAATGCATGTATAGCTTAGGTAGCTGAGGTAAATGACGGGTTGTCAGCTGCAGGTGGGAAGAGAGAAGGAAAAGGGGGAACAGGCAAAAGGCAACACTCTCACAAATGACTGATTGGATACTGATGAAACAGTTTCCTGATATCCAAACCGTGTGGTTTCAAGTCAAGCACTTCTATTTGGAAATCAAAGGGCAGGGTGAAGTAGTCGCACCTCGTCGTCCACGCACGGTGACGTCACCGGCGAAGGAGCGCGGCGATGATTAGGGAAAGCCTGCGCTCGCGCCCACGCCACTCTCGCCGCAGAATAATGATGACCTCGCTTTCGACGACACTTTCCTGACGAACGTCTTGCTCGGGAGAAATGTTAATTGCCTATGTGTTGCCCACACCGCACTAGAAAGCCGCATCTCTGTATGTACTAGTAGGTAAGTGTGACGTCAACTTTAAAGTGTTTTGTTCCCAGTAGTTCACAAACATACAGACACACACACACGCATACGCACGCGCACGCACACACGTACATTCTCACACATACATAAATACACACACACACACGCATACACACACACATGACATCAACCAGGCATTTCGGGAGGGCTACCACTCCCAAAATGTTCTTCTGTTCCTATTCTTCAAATTAGTGCTAAATTACCCAAGTTAAGCTTTACTTATTTTCACTGATGCCCGTTAAAATCACGAACCCGAATAAAGGCTATCAGTAAACTCAGTAGGTACCTATGATATCACACAGGTCGACATAGCGCACATCCTCGTCGCCGCCAAAATTTGCAACATTTTAGCTAGAACTAACTGTGAATGGAGCGACCCCTGAGCACTGAGCACTGCGCATGCGTCACGAGTTCACGACCGAGCTGCCGGCGCGAGCGCATGGCGATATGTATTTAGAGACTGCACTGTCTATTTGAACTGAAACAGTTCGAACAATGAACCTCGTTTTTAAATGGATTAGAAACTACATACATAGATTTTTATAAAGATTGGTAAGTATATTCATATAAGTATTAACATAATTATATGTACAATATACAAGTACTGAGCGGGAATTAACCCCGCAACCTTTAATACAGCAGTCTACAGTTCAGTAGGTAGTAAAAACACCCATCCAGTTCGGTTGTTCCTCCTATTGGGTCGCCTGGAGCCGTGTCTGAAATCTTCCACTTCAGCACACAGCTAAACGCCATACTGCTACGGACATCTTGACCCATAATAATAATACAAACCCATTTATGTCCCACTGCTGGGCACGGGTCTCCTCTCCTCTAACGAGAGAGCTGAGAGGGTTTAGACCTTAATCTACACACGCAGGCCTAATGCGGGTTGGTGGATCGGACATATCCTTAGAATTTATTCTAGGACATGCGGTTTCCTCACGATGTTTTTCCTTCACTGTCAGCAGATGGTAAATCATGTGATTAGCACATATAATAGATTCCACAAAGTGAAATTCACATTGGTACTGTCCGGCCGGATTCGAACTCGACACCTCTGAGTATCCATTCGGCTACCATCGCTGACCCATAAAACGACACTTTAATTCGGTGATCGCTTACAGACCTCTGTTGATTTTATACTACTTTGCTATTTGATCTACCCGAGCTACTGAGCCGTGTGGATATTTGAACAAGTAGGCTACAGCTGCTAATGTACCCACTAGTTTGAACGTTTCTACAAATGAACATGAACACGATGAACGCATTATGGTGAAGTCAGTTTGTTCGTCAAGTGGCCATTATGCGGGGTTCAATGTCTGCTGACGTCACACGCAGGGCGCTCCGCGACCGTGACGAATCCGCGGCGAGGACGCGCCGGCACCGACACGCGCCCGCCTGCGCACCATTGTCCGACACCTGCGTGACACCTTCTGTGGACGCGCTACACAAATACCACAAACGTCGGGCTGCTAGTCAGCTACGAATTTCTTCAAACTATACGGCTCGTTACCGACAGGCGGACAAAACAGTCGGTTGTTTGCTCTCGGCGGCTTTGTGCCGCTGCTTCGGCAAACAGCGCTCAGAAACAAAGTCCCCTAATATTAGAACAAGAGATGAGCAAACACGCCGCGGTTCCCGGTACCGCCGCGCCGCTGGTAGCCGCCGCGCGCCCGTGGTAGAGCTCCACGGCACTTTCTTGTTACTTCAAACATCTCACTCCGGCTACACGACTCCTAAAACCGATTTCGAGGAAATGTTTATAAATACGACACTGGAAATCAATACACGTCGTTATGTTTAAAGTGTTTCGGATAGCTCAGACACGAGTGAGTAGGAGGCTCAATATCTCTTAAAGAGGCATTTAACGGAGGATAGCGGACGCTTCGTCTTAAAAAATATACGCGACAGCGGGATCGACAGAATCGTTCAAAAACAAAAGCAGTCCAGCTCATCATTTAAGGACAGGACAGACGAATCGGATCAATACACTGATGGAACTTTTAGGGACGTATAAAATACGAAGTCATTGTCTTTTTTGCGCGTTCGGTTTGCGCGCGCGACTCGGTCGCGGAATACCAACAAGGTGCGCCGGCGCGCTGGAATGCGCGGCCGCCATTCGCGGGACGCCTGTCACACGTCGCTCGCATCGCCACCGCTCATCACCGCTCCGCTGCGAACGAATCAAACCCTCGCCCCACTCACATTAGTACACACTTTCCAAAGCTAAGATTCAGACTCTGAAAAAAATGTCATTCAAAACGACATCTCACCCCGTCGCAGACGGTTCCATACCTTGTGTCGCTGGCGTAGGGCGCAGTTCTCCTTGGCAGCAGTGGTCCGTCATGAATGTTGATGGTCTTTGTACGAGTTTCGGACATGGATTTGCTTAGACAACAATCGTGCTTCGAGTGAATCAGAAATGTTGATTTCTTTATCAGTTTCTTGAGTCGCGAACGTTCCTCACAAGGAATTATTACAACCAACGTATTATCTAAATTCCTTTGCCATGTGAACGTTGCTAATTAATTAGTATTGTCATTTGTTAACGGTTGGCTAACTTCACCATTGTTTTCTTTATTATTACAAACTGGTGGCCGGTCACGGCATAGTAGGTATGGAAAAAATCATGAAAAATTCCATAATCCACTAGCCATGCCACCTTGCCACCATGCCATAAGAAAATAAATGGCTTTAACCTGACTACGAATTATATTGTTTTTTATTCATCCAGGTTCCAGAAATTGGAGTATGATGCAGGCCCTGCTGTTTAAGCTGTTCGTTGATGATTCACTCAGTCAGGCTGGGTACCTAGGTAAGATTTAAACTTCCTTAGATACCAAGAATTATAATTTTCATGTGAGTATAATTTAAAGTAGACTTGTCTTGCTCACCACAAGCTTTAAAAATTCGGTGAATTGCGTTCCGTACACAATGGTGTCAAGCATGCGGTGGTATGACCATGGGCATGCTTGCAATATTCTGACCTGAAGCCGTGTGTCCACACCGTGTAAAAAAGCTTCACAACATACCAAAGCAGGCCGTGATGTGGCCCCCTGCACCTGCACCCCTCTCGCACCTGTGAGCAATTCATCCAAAACGTGTCACTGTGGCGGTTGTTTTGCCTGAAATTATTGGAAATTAAACCACCTAAGCGACAGCAAGTAAAAAATAAATAACTAATTACTTACTTTCGATTTTTTTAAATTACTAAGGTGCCACTAGCGTGGTGGCGCATGGTGGTGCAGTCAGGTACAGTACTAGGCTTTGTCCTGACTGCGCCGACGATATAATAATGGTAAAGTTACATTTTTGTTATAAAGGGACTACTAGTCGCGGGTTCAGATCCCGTCTTTGTTATTAACTCTTACCGATTTTGTAGTAAAAATGAGTATTATTTGAAAATTTCTGTAAATATTTATAAAGCTCCTAATTTTTCGGTTTGCATACATAACCTATTAGTAAACACGTTTTTTTTTTATACTAGGTACTTAGGTGGTAGTTAAGGCATCAGTTGAATGATTCCGAGTAAATAATTTCTCTCCCATGCAGACTATTTATCTCACATGACTTCACCTCGCCTGGTGGTAAGCTGAGGCATAGTCCCTGGAATGAGAGTCACCATTGCAAACACCGATAGTGCCATAATGTCCTTTTTATCCTTTTTATCCTGTCCTCTTTAAAGTTCCGAACCTCACTTCGTTGTAGTCCGTCTGTCTGTCTGTCTGTCAAGAACTTTTACTCGGAGGTATCAAGTGAAATTAATATCAAATACTCAGATGGTCAGTCTACTGCGAGCTATATTGGTAAGTCCAGTTTTTGTAAAGCAACGTTAAGTTTCCCTTGATCGAGTTGTGTACAGAATCCTTAGTGTCTTATCGTCCTTATCGTGTTTTTCTTTACTATTTTTTGCTAGCGGGTTACCTCTTCACTGTTGTACAGACGGACAATGTTGCGAAGGGGCAGCGTACGTACGCCCCCTTCAGTTGTCCTTTTCGGCGTTGATGTTAAGCAATCAGATCCTGAAATTTGAGTAGCTTAGCACATTACTGACGTGTGGCACCTAGGTACAATTTACACGAATCCCACGCTAATATAGTATCTTTTATAATATACCTAAATAACTGTTGTTTTGAGTATTATGGAGATTGGCGCCCCACCAAGACCTAAGCCAAATCTAAAGGATAAGAGGTAGTAAGCTGACTCCGAGCTTCGAGGTGAAAGCCTTAAATGCAACCGGGAACAGCGCTGAGCGGATAGTGAGTAGTTGTTCTTTATGTGCCCGATGTGCCGTAGTTGTTTGTGATATGAAGTGGACATCACCATAGTTACCGTCAACCACCGCCAACTTAAAGTTAAATAATTCATTATTATCAATTGCTTACAAATCTTTTTCTTTAAAAAAAACAGCTTTCTTTGAAGCAGGTACATTGAACATCAATTACTAGTCTTGGTGTACCTATAAATAAGTTCAATGAAGACTTTTATTGTCCTTTCACCAACATTCGCATCGAGTTGCTAGTTGTTCGAGGACAACATCAATTGTGTCAATGCCTGCTAATAAACCTGACATATTATATGACAGGCACAGGCAGCCAGCCGGTGGAAAGTTGGAGGCTCAGCGCGGCCGGTGCCGGCGGCGGCGAGGCGGGCGAGGCCGCCGCGCCACAAGAAAATGCACGCCCTCATTAGTCATTCCGCGCTCGTCTATACAATATTTATGTCACTCAGGATGTTTTTTAGAGCCGTGGTTGCTCAGCGAGCACGAGCACGCACTCTCCGCTATACGCCGTACTTGTGTACATGTCGCGCCGTCGCCGCCGCCGGTTCATTCGAGTTTACTGCGCAATCGCTACGTGTAACTCGTCAAATACTAGGTAGCAGTGGCGTAACTATACCATCTGGGGCCCGTGGCAAATTCTGTTGATGGGGCCCTATCAGTAAAAATCGTCATGTTGTACTCAGTTTAATTTTAATAAACTTTGAGATTTTCAGCGTAACCAAAACCAATGTCAAAATAATTACACAAAGAATACGCAGTCAGTACCTAGAGCCCTTTTTACATACATACATACATACATACATACAAATCACGCCTGTTTCCCATTGGGGTAGGCAGAGACAACATCTTTCCACTTGCTACGATCTTAGCATACCCCTTTCGCTTCTACAACTTTCATTTTTTTTTTCATACACGCACGCCGGTTACCTACTCTTGACCTAGGCCTTTCTCCAAAACGTCTTGGATCTGATTAAAATATGTACGCCTAGGTCGGCCTTTACCGGGTTGCCAATTCACCCTCACCTCAAATAGGTATCTGTTTTGTCAATCTTCTTTCATCCATCGTCTCTACATGTCCAAACCATCTAAGTATCCCTTTCTCTATCTTGGTCACTACATCTTCAACTATACCGCAACGTTCCCTTATCACACTGTTCCTCACTCGGTCCATCAGCTTTACTCCAGCTATCCTTTTTAGACTTCTTATTTCTACAGCATTCATTCTACTTTCATGCTTCTTCTGCCACACCCAACATTCACTACCATACATACCCATACATCGATGTGGGAACGAGAACTCCACTATGTACAGCAAGTCGTGCCTCTTTAGACATTTTCTGTTCTGACTGCTCATAAAATTATGCAGTGCGCCATTCACTTGATTACCTGCCAAAACTCTTCGCTCAGTTTTTTCCCTTTTTTTATGGTGCGGAAATGGATACCACGGAGAAGGTTATGTCGGGATCGAACGCCGTCTCGAGTCTTAATTACCAGGATGTAAGGTTACCTAATAGGCATATCCCTCGCACCCTAGCTGACCCTTTCTCGTCTCCTGTGGCGAGTGGGAGGCGCTGCTCGCCTACGTTGCCCGGGTGCGCCATGTGCCCTCATAAAAAAATATAAAATCCGGATGCCCGGGATTCCTCTTTTTTTTTCGTGCGGAAATCCTCATGGATACCCACCCCGCGGCCAGCGGGGCAGGTTATGTCGGACTCTTACCGACTAAAACTGCACGCCGTCTAGGGTCTTCTGACGCCAGGGTGTAAGGTGGCCCAAAGAGCATTTCCCTCGCACCCCGGCTTGACCCGGGCCATCTCCGGATTCGAGATGGCCCCCTCGGGTTTGGGAACTACGTGGTTCCCGTCAAGCCCCCGGAATAGGGGGGCGCTTTCGCGCGCCGCCGCCTCAGCCTGCTTCTGCTAGGGTGACAGGCGGCTCCACCCATCCAGGCCCGCGCTTATGGAGGACGGAGGTCTTTAGACCTCCGACGCCTTCGGCGTCCACGCCCACCGCCGTCTGGGAGAGCTCTGTGCAGCCTCTTCCGAACCTTTTCCACCGCCTCGAGCATCACTTGCTCGCAGAAGGAGGCGGCGGCTGACCACGCGTCCGCACTCGGCACCATCGGTGCGATCAGCACCGGCAGTGTGAGGACTCCCACCCCGAGGGCTGCCAGGAGGGCCTGTCTCGGCACCTCCCACGCCGGACACTCAGCCAGCGTGTGCAGCCCTAGGTCCTCGCCCGCATCGCAATGAAGGCACTCGGGCGTTGGCTCTTTCCGAATCAGACACAAGTGATCCCCGAAGCACCTTTACCAGAGATCATCTGCGTCAGCCGGTACGAGAGGCCCCCATGAGGCCTCTCCAGCCAGTCTTCCATGACGGGTCTTACCGCCGCTACAACGGCATGCCCCGCGCTCGGTTACCCAAGTCGGTCCTTCCACTTCATGCCCGGGATTCCCCTAACATAGTGTTTGCTAGCTCGCCTGCGCTACCAACGGCAACGTACTGCGACAAAATATTTGTAGAAACCTAAAACCCGTTCTAAAATTAATAGAAATGTATGCTATTTACAGGTATTTTGATTGACGGTTTTTGACGGTCATAAGTAAAATTACTCGTCACTGGTAATATGTAGGTACAAATGTACATCTCTAAAAATGAATCAAGATCTTTTTGTTGAGGTTGGTTGAAATGCTTAACCATTAACTTGAAATTGTATGGTCTTTAGTTGTCTCACTTTAGATTTAAACAGGGCCTCGAATCTGTTAAAACAAGCTGTCATACTACTGACACTACAAAAAATGCCATTTAATTTTGGTCTTTATTGTTATCACATTAAAGTTTAAAATTACTTAAATAATATTTTATAGAGCGAATCGAAAATTTTAATGAACTCTTTTCATTTGATTTTAGACTTTAACTGTATAACGGTAAAGTCTACAATTCAATAGTATCAGTGGCATGACAGTGGTTTGTCTTTAGCACAATCTAGGCCCAGAACTTATAAAAATATAGTTTTCAAATAAAATAAAATACTCAGGTACAATGCTAAAAAATATTTATGCGCTCGCGGCCTCTTGGGTCGGGGCCCCCTTGGGTCGGGGGCCCGTGGCATTCTGCCACCCCTGCCACCCTATTGTTACGCCACTGCTAGGTAGATATAATGCTTTTTAAGTTTCATTTAGTTGTAAAGTTTACCCATTTGCAGTTGGTAACTGAGCTCAAAAAACAGGTTGCATTATTTCTATTCTTCTACAGGATTAGTAATATATATCTCGTTATGTTTTGTAAGTAGGCATCTATAGACCCCTAGTTTTCAGATAAGAAATGTAGAGACTTTAGTAAAATTCTGTATTCAGATGATAACGAAGGCACTTAGTGCAGACACTGAAGTAAAACAATAAGCATGAGAGAGGTAGGTCGAAAAGAAATAGCTATGTCGGCTGTGTAATATCAAAACCAAGAATCTGTATAAAACTTAATTCCAAAGGAGAACCGAAAAACATTCCCGTGCCTTTGGTAACATGCTGTTTTAAAAATACTAATTGTACTTTCTTGGAAATGTTGGCTAGTATTATCATATTTCTTAGTTTTTGCTAATCTTTTACGTGCAGGATGGTCTGTCTTTAAGGTCAAAATGCAAAAACACTAATTTTTGAAAATAAGTCAGATACTGGGTTTTTAAATCGGACAGCCGAATTAGCGAGTTTATCTTTACTTAAAATGTATTTTATATATCGATATCTAAGCCACAACACTAGACGCATGACGTCAGCTTCACTTAACTAAATAATTCGTGCAAGTGTGCAAGCTCTTTCTTTGTGTGTCGTGTGTGTGTCGAAGAAAACTCCATACATACGATGTTCAATAAGCAATAATTATAAAAATCGATTTGTCTTACAGCAACTGCAATCGACAACAGTTCCGCCTGGCTAGGCGCACGCGGTGCCACAAACGGTAATGAAACTTCACATGCGCAGGCACACTTTGCATGATGCTCTTCCACAATACATGCATACGTTTACTTTTTTACTGCTTTGGTAACATAGCTGTCTACCATGCGATACTTAATACTAGATAACTAATGCCACTATCAGTGTAGCTCATTAGTTTACGTACCACGCAATCAACTATAAACATGCGAGGATACGAGTACATATATTATGTGATTCTTCTTCAACCTGGCGTTAATCCCAGTCGCATCCAAAGCTTTCACCTCGGAGTCTGGGGTCCGCTTTACCAGTCTTAACTGCGGATTTGGCTGGACCTGGATATTTTCCGTGAAGCGACTGCCATCTGACCTTCACAACCCAATGGTGACATTAGGTGATATCGAAGCATTGCAGCTAGACTGTTGTTGTTGGACTTTTGAGGGCTCCAACTACCCGTAACGATTGCCATAGATGTTTTTATGGCAACGGGGACCGACGGCTTAACGTGCTCTCCGAAGCACGACCATTATATTATGTGAATGCAGGTGTTTATTCATCCCAGGCCTGCAGAGCTCGCTGAAGCCGTTGCTCCAGCTATAGGCCGTTATATACTGCCATCAATAATGTCCTTACAAGTTGTCAGTCCCGCTAGATATCATGTTCCCGTTGTTGGTGGCACACACTTATATAACTTGCTACACGTTTATAATAACAACCCATTTATGTCCCACTGCTGGGCACGGGTCTCCTCTCCCTAACGAGAGAGCTGAGAAGGTAGACCTTAATCCAATACGCTGGCCTAATGCGGGTTGGTGGATCGGACATGTCCTTAGAATTTCTTCTGGAACATGTGGGTTTCCTCACGATGTTTTTCCTCCACCGTCAGCAGATGATAAATCATGTGATTAGTACATATAAATTCCACAAAGTGAACATGGCGACCGTGCCAGGTTGGGCAAGAGTAACTCCAAGGATGAAGTTGGCATAGCCCAAAACGCACATGGTTATGGCAGAAGCCTCAAGCAACCCTATAAAAAAAATATATAAACCCTATAAAATAAATATATCCTTCACAGTATGTTGCTCCCAGAATGTTCACAGAGCCAGTCTGTTCGGAACCTCGTCTTGAACATCAATCGAGTATTATCGAGTGTAAGGTTTCAACATATACATAACTACCTATATTCTAACCGTTTTAAAAATCCAATGCTAGACGGAGCTTAGCGGAGAGATGATCATACGTAGCAGGCGCGGGGCTTATGCCGGCGCTTGTGAACTCCGAATGTATACGAATGCACTAATTACTCACAATGTTTGCCGGCTCACACTCTGTGTGCCGACGGTCAATGTCAATCGTATTCGCAAGAAACTAGCCACATAACAATAGGTCGGACGTGTCCGCGGAGAGAGTGAGCGATATTAATGCACATAACATGAATACTGGCGGCGCTGTAACACGACGCCGGGCAGCAGGTCACAGACGGCTGGCCAACAGCTTCACTTACTTACTTAGTAGCACTGTGGCCTGTGGCTGTGACTCCACTGAACTAGTCCGTCAGTACAGAGTTGTCGAAGTCCGCCGCAACGCTGTGAGTACAATCTAGACGTCCCCTACATGAATAAAGATTTCGTGACATTCTTTCATTATAAAGTAGGTTAATGAAAATATTTGGGTGTCTCTGTACACACCATGTCGACAGACAAATATCCGATAATGGACCACTTCCCATCAGGTGGGCCCGTGGGCCATCTGCTTGTCTGCCACCCAAGTAGTATAAAAAAGTGGCTAGAACGGCTCTCCCGCGACTGGGACAACTCGACCGCGGCAAAAACCCGCACATTATTAGGTGAAAGGGGTGGATGTTACATTAAAACCAATTAGGTACTCAATGAAGTGCCTACTCAAGAACACTTAGGTGATGGATGTCCAGCCAGGCAGCGCGAATCCACCATGACACGTACCTTCTCTTACCCACAGTTAGTTCAATACACCATAAGATATCAATTATTTCATAGCTATACTTATGTCCGGTGATTGACTAGAACCTTTACCATATACAGCAGCATAACTGAGTCGATATTAAGCTCTAAGATCTAGTTTTTCCAGTGAATTCTCTAAGCGCCGGTAGCCCAAACCGGTGGATGGCGACAACGCCACCTGTCGGCAGCGCGACGCACCGTCGCACGCACACTGCCGCACGCGCATCAATCCGTCCGTCCCACACTAGCGTGACACCCGTGACATCACTTAACTTTTAATGTATACGTACATTGAACAAGATCGACAGTAAAACGACCTCCATATCAAGACACCACCCCCCTCCCTCGCTGTAACTGCACGCTTCTAGCGGAGAGGGCGGTAAGTGCGGACTGGCGGCTCAAGTTACCTCGGGCGGTAACACAATGAGCGCGTCGAGTGCTGGCCGCGCAAGTGAGTGCCATTGTTTTTCATGCGGAGCGTTTTTTCCTCGGTTTCGGCGGCAAACGGCGACCAATGGCGAGCGAGCGCCGCGCTCATTGGCGCTCGGCGCGGGGGCGGGCGCGCCACTCGCGCTCTACGATGTTTGTTTTTAGAATGCGGCAGTTTTCAAAAATGTTCCATTACACACCACACAACCCGTTTTTGCAACTAGTTGTCTACCAGCCAGGAACATGGCTCTCCATCCGAGACTAACATGGTATCTAGGTAGCTGCTGTGGCAGGTGCCACAACGACTTTCAATCATTAAATGAACCACTTAAAAACTATTTAGTTATATTTGTAAGTTTAATTAATTTGTATAGGTACTATTTCGATGCCCTATTCCAGGTGGCTGACCACAATCTCGGGCCCCGGGCTTGAGGTCAGCCACCCGGGCCCTTCCGGACCAGTCCGACCCTGGACATACTTGGGTACATTTAGGACATTATGCATCGGGGCCAAGACCAGTAGGTAGTACCTATAACATTGTGTATCTATCAATTGTATCTCCTAGTTCAACTCTAGATGGGGACTCCTGTTTTGTCGGGATTTCTGGTTTTCTGTATTGAATGGTTTTTGTACCCGGTTACTTCGTCTTCTTCGAGTCAACGGCTAACAATCTGTTCCCGGTTACTTAATCTAGGTATATAATATACCTAATTAGTATAATTTTAGTAATAAGTGGATAATGTTGTTCGTAGTAGGATCAATAAACGGTGCTCTAGGTCCTTAATAAGTAAAGATTTTATTTATTTTACCATCGATAAACTCATAAACAAAAAATGTATCACTCAATCAGGACCTACGCGGGGGACACCGCGGGATGATGCTAGTAACAAATGAAAATAAGCGACCACTCTAGAATAGATGCACCTACCGATATGCGCCCCAACATGGCAATCCTCCAACGCTGTGGTGTAATCGGAGCAACAGCTTTGGTTAGAAAAAGCGATTTATAAGAACGTGTCTTGCTTTAACTACACTCGGGCAAATACGAGTAGGTGCGAGTACGAGTGTAACCTCTAACTAGCCTCATTTGTCTACATCTACCTACCTGCGACGAGTCAATCGCATCATGTCGCCGCATCTCGGCACTGCTTTTTTTATACCACGAAGGTGGCAGACAAGCACACGGCCCACCCGATGGGACGTGTGCAACACCAAGGGCGTCATCGATGGCTGCCTACCTATAATGGAAAGGGTGGGGTGGCTAGGAGCCTGTATTGTAAACATACGTAAATTATGAATTATAATAGGAACCTACCTATAAGTATTTAGTCGCTTTGCCGCAACCGATTGACTGTGTGGCCATCCTAAAGCTGAAAAACGCTGCATCATAAATCGTTCTTTATGATGCAGAGTACGGTGCAGACTAAACGGTGGTAGGTACTTGTGCTGGAAAAAGCACGTTTAAATAACAAGGTTGAAAAAAGTGTCTAGTTGTCGGGAACGATTTCGCCTTCCTTTTACAAAGTTCGCGAAATCTGACTGTTATTTTTTACATTTAGTTTGCCGGATTGACTGCACCCCGCCTGATGGTAAGCTGAGGTAGAGTCCAAAAAGTAGTGGTCACCATTCCCAAGGAATGCCCTTAGAATGATCACACAGACGGCCTTGACAGATGCTTTTTCACGCCCTGCATAAAGAACCCGGGATTGTAAGAATGGAACACGTGCGAGGGTAAAGCATTCCACTTCCTCATTGTACGACGAAGAAATGAATCACTGTTGATAATAATATTAACACTTTCACAGCTAATCACAAGTGCCGCTCGGCATTCATACTTTTCTCCAACTTGCGAACCACGTAGTAGTATTATAGCTCTACTTAGTTATTAAAGATCATTATTTCCCAGTAAGTGTGTCGCGGCGGTCGCGGGGGGCGACATCGGAGTGGTACAAACGAGACAATTACTCGGCGCGGTGTCGAGTGGACGCGCATACGAATTGCAAACGAACCTGCGGATAATGAGCGCCCCATCACCCCCCCCCCCCCCCCCTCCCACTCGCGCCGCCCCCGCGCAGCACCAAGCGGAGTTAAGGGGTGGCCGGTGCCGCTGGAGGACACTCGCGACGATATTAAGTTTGTTTTGTGACACGAAGGGCGCACCTGATTTAAATGCGAAAGACTTGTATTGCACCTTAACGTAGGGCTGCCACTGGCTGGAGTCTTACGATAAGCCTTGAAGGTGGTGTAGCCATGCTGATAAATGGCACTAATGAGTCTCCTGCCCCCGTAGACAAGTGTCATAGCGTAAATCGCTATCGTTTCGAATAGATTAGGTCAACCAATCACATCCAAGCTCGTCGCCGGCGTACGATGCGCGCGCCGCGGCGAAATCACGAGCTGGAGTGTGATTGGTCGACCTCAACGTTTCTATTCGATACGATTCGATCGAATAGAATAATTTTTCCACTTGGCTACGGGCACTGGATTAGCTTTAGCTCCCTTCTTTTACTGTCTCTATCCGTCAGCCCATCGGCAAATGTACTGTTCTAAGACGTAGGTATGTTACTTAATACCTCATTAGAATAAAAAATTTAAGAACATTATCAGCTAATTTCATAAATAATTATAACTACGTTTAAAAAACCGACTTCACAAACTAATATTTTCTACTTTTTAGTGTACAGAAATACAAAAGTACCTATTTATGAGGTTTATTATGTACAGAGGCATCAAAAACAGAATTTTTGCCGTAAATTTGATGATTTCCCCTCGATTTTCCCAAGATCCCAGCATCAGATCCTGATATCCTGGACATGGGACCACCTCAGAAATAGTCTATTTCAAACAAAAAAGAAATTTTCAAAATCCACCCATAATTGGCGCTGCTATCGCGTAACATAAGTACATACAAAAAAATTAAAATAACGTACGAATTGAGAACCTCCTCCTTTTTTTGAAGTCAGTTAAAAGAGACCTATCATCATATAGTGCAATCGCAAGGGCTATGTGGTGTTATTACTTCGTGAATGGTTTCATTGTGACACTTTATAATTTATGGTGATTAGACTCTGGTACAAGTACCTACTTGTATCAGACTGACTGAAGAAGAACACACATACCAGACATACCTACATACATTTTACCTACCCTTTTTTCAGTATCTTAGGTAGATATTAATGGCCGCACATACCGCAAGAACTTTCTCTACCTGAGCTATGAACTTGGATCTGATCGCCTCTCGAATTACCTCCAACTTGAATCTGTAGATCGACACCAGAAACTCGCTTTAGTTGTCTCTGCAGGTTCACAGGGACGCCGGATTCCATGACCACAATACATGATTATGATTGTCCATGACATTACCGCATGATAACGCATGTTCCTTACACAAGCAACTGCTCAATCGACGTAAAGTAGCACAGTGCTACCTTTCTTGCCCGTCTCCAATTCCAGCTTATATAATTATATTTAGACAGCATATCATAGGCACTTCTGAGTGCATCAAACAATAGTATAGTATCATCTACTACCGTCATTGATATTTTTATAGGGATGGTGAAGGGACAGCCCTGCGTGTTGAGCGTGGCGCGGAGTCGCGGGCGCGGTGCTGCACTCAATCGCAAGGTGTTATTTTTATTTGCACGCCTTGAGTGAGCCTCCCGCCCTCTCAGTCTACACTCTGCGAGCGTAGGCGCGTTCACAAATAATCCTCGCTGTGTTCAAACACAAGACGGCTGGCGCCTCTGCCGGCGAACCACTTTACACACAATTCACAAGTGATGTGCTTCTGTTTGTTCTTCTGCAACAAAAGATCGAATGCCCTTATTGATAACTAGCTGAGAATGAGCTATATGAACAGGAGTCATATCATATCTGCTAAATTAGATCTAATGAAAATAAACAGCAAATTCTAAATGAATGGAAAATAATAATTATTTGCAACAACAGAAACTGAAACATTACATTTTGAAAATATTACAGTATAGTGGTTCGTAGAGCAATCTGCCACCTGATCCTGGAGTTTACAAAGTGCTATTCGTTGATCTTACGATCTTAGAAGAACTTTGATGTGCTACAGATCTACGAGCACAGCTCATCAAGCACTCGTAGTACAGTCACCAAGTACCTACGAGCTGTGTATCGCACATCGCTACAATTGGTCATGGAGGCTGGAGAGCCCTGATTAAGCTGAGCGAGTCATCGTATGTACTATGTGCCTACGATCAATCTCAAGTATTATTTTCTCATGATAGATAGCACGACATGACTGCTTAAGTAGGTACCTGGGAACGTCAGTCCGCGGCCAGGCGCGGGCGCGTCGTGCGTAAGCTTGGGCGCGCACTCACGACGCGACGACTCGGCCGCGTACTTCACACGCCGCGTATCTTTACTGCCGATGTTATCTTATCGTGACACGCTCTCCGCCCAATGTCCTGTGTGGTCCACACCGAGCTGCTTTATCTGTATCAGGTGGGTACTGAGGTCTGTGATTTCCTCTTGTTACTAACAAGATCAAGTGGTGATAAAACTGAATGATTGTTGAATTAGGACGTAAAGAAAGCTCAATGACTTATTCTTAACAAAAACATCTCTAAATTGGTAAACTTCTGAGCCATTAATGAAAACAATAATGAGATAATGAATCCTGCCTGTGTGTAGGTACTACACGTAGGTACTGCGTGTAGAGGAGATGGCGGAACTCGTATTCAATTGTCAATTAAAAGAATCAAAACAATCATGTTGACGGTGTTTGTGATGCAAATGATCTGGCGGGTGATCTCTGCGACGGCCCGGAGAGTCCCGGAGGCACGCGGCGACACCCTGTCTGGTTCAATGGTGTTTTTACATAATAATAAACCTATTAATTGGACGATGACACTCTTAGCAAATCCTGTTTTCTGTTTCAATGGCTTTCGCTTCTTGTAAGGGCATGCTAATGAGCGACATCTGGATTGAGCAACAAATAAATAGATAATTTCTGTAAATACTCTTTCTTTCGCATGACAGATTCACATACGTTCTTAGACATGTACTTTATGGGGCAGTTATTGTTATAATAGGTGGTCTGCAATCTCTCGCAATGGACAATGGATAGATTGTAATGCCTACATATTAAAAAATCTTGTTGGAAACTTTTCTTCGAGGTCGGTTGTTGACACAATAGCGCGGCGACTACCCGTCGTTCTGCAATATTGCGCCAAAATCATTGGCAAAACGTTTATGCAAACTTTTCATTGAACTGCTTCCAATAAACAATATTGTCGTATTGTGTGGGGCGAGGGGTGTCAATCAATCGGCATTGCGTAGCGGTCGCGTGTCGATCTAATGAATTGTTTGTCAATACAGAGCGGTGGCAAACAAACGTAGCTTTGTGCCGGACGACGCCGGGACCGGGACGTGGGACTCGGCCGCGCCGCGGGAGGCGGAAGGGGTGCACATAATAATATTAAAGCTATACTCTAATAATCCGTTATACGTCAATACTCGTCAATACATTCCATTGAATCGAACTTTTGTTTTGATTCGTGTGCTAATTCTATTTATTTCATCTAAAGACTTCCTTGCCAGCACGTTTTTTATACTTCATCACTGGAAGTGTTCAGACGAGGGGCTTCGTGGAAAGAATGGATAAAAATGGTCTAAGTGACTTCCCTTTCCCTCCGGTTTCGTATCTCTCCATTCCATCTGCACGTAGCATATCTGATGTTGTTACAAGGTGAGTATTTATAGGTAGGTATTACTACAATCAGGCTGATTATCTGGCGTGCTAAGCCTAAGATTATCATCATAGCTTTACATACTCCTTCTATTGGTGTGGTTTATAGGAGCGACTGCAGTCTGACTTCCCCAGCCTGAGAGGAACGCTTGCGCCAGAACCCCGTGCGTTAATCAGCGAGTGAGATGGCGCGGCCGTAAAGGTCTCCTATACACCATACATTAGCTACTTCAATATCTAGTGCAACAAAAGATTACTTATGGATCATGTTACGAAACCGATTTCATACGTCTACGTCAAGTGTATAAACATGTGAGTCTTGTGCTCTGAGCGCGACACTCACGAGATGTGGCGACTGTTGGACAACAGTGCGTCTGTGCGGATGGTATGCGTATGCTAGAGGACAATGGATGTACTTTTTAATTTGTCCATAGACAAGGGTCGCGGGGGCGGGGCGGGCGAGGGGTGATCCGTCCGGGCAATAAACCGAGATCAAGCGGCCTAATGAAAACTGTCGCCAGCAAACATGGCCGTAGATGTCGCAGCTAAATTAAACTATTGCGCGAATACATTAACTGCCGACACGCTAGCGACCGCGCCCGGCGCCGCCCGGGGACCATGTAGCGTCTTCATTGAAGTCAATATACTTTAATTTTTTCATTGAATAATCACTCGTGCATTCGTAGGTATAATTACAAAATAATTTTTTATTTGTGTTTGAAAACCTTTCGCTCGCGTGGAAATTCGTTCCCGTTCTCGCTACCCATGTGGACATTCCAGACATAAAAATATAGCACATGGTGTTATTGCAGACTATAATAATCTATCTCTATACCAAATTTTAGCCAATTCGTTTCAATCGTTTTTCCGTTACGGTACGGACCCAGTTGACCTTTGTAAAACTGTATTAAAACAACTGGGTCCACCGACCAAGTTTGAGTGGACCCAGCCGACTAAAGAGCCCTAAACAAGAGATTTCACAACAAAGGGATGCTTTTAATGTCATCTTAATGGCAATCAACACGCATCGGTGCGCCGACATCAGAGTCCGCGTCACGTCACACGCCGCCGTCACGCGAGCGAGCAAACAAACACACGCGCACAAGTGTCCCGCGCGTTATGATCGCCTCACCGCGCTAGGGCTGTCACACCCCAAACAAACTCGTTTAGTGGACATTAAGGCGACTTTAATGAGCTTGTTTATAAAATACTAGCTGTGCACCCGACTTCACCTGCGTCGATTTAAATTTTTAAAGTTTTAATTTTTTTCGCAGAACCACACCTTGTAGGTAATATAATAATTATTATTAACTATCTATCTCAATAACTCCGTTCATTCGGCAGATTAACCCTTAAATTGTCACATACTGAATCTGAAAGATTTTTTACATTTTGGGTGACGTTTTGGGTAGTAATAGGGGTAGAAAAGAATAATCCTTTAGAATTTTTGGAAAATTATGTATTTATATATGTTTTCTTAGATGTCACTTAAAACGGACATTGCCCATTTCCGGCTACTGTGCGGTGACCTCATATATGTCACATTAAACGGACATTGCCAAAAACATACTTAACATGTTTTTTTTCTAATCAAACAAAAAACATTACTTACATAGAATAAAAGTAATAATGAGATCAAGTTTCAGTTATGAACCATTTAAAATTATATAACAAAATTAGATGTAATGAACAAAACATAAAACCAAACTCTGAAATTAAATATTTATCCATAGGTAATAATTAGTAATCAACATATTGGTAATAGGCTCGCGTTTGACTACAATCTCACCTGTTGGTAAGTGATAATGTGGTCGACGGTGGAGCACGCTTGCCTAGACCTATTCATATTTACCTATTCACTCTAGACTTGAAGACGGCCAGATTGTAGCTTTCCGGAAATACAAACTCAGGCAGGGTATTCCACTGTTTAGCAGTACGCAAGATGAACGTACTGCCAAAACGTTTTGGGCGTATGAGTGGGATATCCACCATGTACCGGTGGCGCATTGCCGTACGTCTGGTCGTTCGGTGATGAAAGGGGCTTGGAGGAATTAGGTCATGTAATTACAGCGCACATTCCCCGAAGTGCAACCGATAAAAAACAGAGAGGCTAGCAATTCTACGCCAATGTTCCAAGCTCTGAAGCTTAGTCTCAACCAGCGATTCGCAGTTGATGAGTCTCTTGGCCCTTCTCTCAATTGACTCAAGTGCTTCGAGGTGGTATTTTGCTGAGCCGTTACAGAGGTGCAAGCAATACTCGATACACGATCGAACTTGCGCTTTGTAAAGGTTGAGCAGCTGTTCCGGTGTGAAATATTGCCGCACCTTCGAAAGAATACCCAGCTTTTTGGCAGATACTTGACCCCTTGCCTCAATGTATGGACCAAAGTTGAGGGTAGGAGTGAGAGTCACGCCAAGAAGCTCAAGGTGGTCGGTTATCGGCACTGGTACACCTCGGAAAGTAGGGTTTGGCTGGAATTGGCTCCGCTTAGCTGATAATAGACACGCCTGGGTCTTATTTGCGTTGAAGTTGACCAAGTTAGCGTCTCACCAATCGGAGATAGCCTTCAAGGACAAGTCCAAACGCTCAACCATAGCCTCTTGAAGAGACTGAGTCTGTGCCTCTTCGTGTTTCTCGATGGCCTCACTCCAAATGTGAGTGGCATATACAAGAAGATCCCCAGTGGAACGGTTCCGGCGGACCCCATATTGCCGATTACTGAGGAGGACGTTCGTTCCCAGGTATGCCAGGAGCTTATGGTTCAAAAAAATATTATTTTAATGGTGAGTATGCTGGATCTATGAACTATTTGTAAGTAGTACTTAATGGCAAGGTCCGTTATATGGGACAAACAAAAACAGACTAGTTCGTAGTTCTCATTGGCAAGGTCCGTTATATGGGACAAACAAAAAATACACTAGGCCATAGTTCTAATTGGCATAGTCCGTTTTAAATGACATACTTTATTTCGATGTAATTAGTGATAAAAAACTTTGATTTTGTCAAAAAAAATTATGTCATCTAATACATTATACCGTATTTTAATTATATCTAACAAAAGAATGCACAAAATAAAGAAGAAAATCACCTTTTCAAAATCTTTTGTCTGGAGCGCAACAACACCCTCCTGTTGCACTTTTTTAAATCGGTTTTATGAGTGACCTTTGACCGTTTCGCACGCACAAAATGCGTAAATGCGAAAGAGATAGTCTATTAAACACAATGAAATGCGCGCGCGATGTGGTATAGTGTAATATTTTATATCTGTGTGCGTAAAAGCACTACGTCCTATGAAACGGACAGAATCAATTTAAGGGTTAAGGCCGAACGAAGCTTGCCGGGTCAGCTAGTGAATGATCGAATCATTACAAATAGCTATGGAATTTTATTTATTGTATAGGTCTCGTTTAACATGAGCCGGTGCCGTGCCGCTAGTATTCTGCTTTGCTTCTGCTAGATCGCTTTAGTAGTCTTACTCAAAAATGAGTTACCAATAGTGAAATTTGATACTCAGCCAAGGAGCCGCGCTTTACAGCTAAAGACGTAATTGCTTATTTCCATCCTGTCGTAAAGATAAGCATCAGTGTTCCAGCGACAGCGAGTGAACGGTTGTTGTCCCGGGCCAGGCACGTCTGCAATAAATCCGCGCAGCGTCACTACCGTGTCACACACGTGCTAATGAACACGGCCCCGGCCGATGTTATCTTCGGCTTCCACAGAAATCGCGCTCTATTGAGGCGTGCACCTGTGCGCGACCTGCCTCCCCTCACAAATCATACCCGACCCGTTCCTGTCGTTCCTGACAAAGTAACAAAATACCAAGGAACGAGGGAACCCTTTCAACGATTCGCTCCGGTCGCCACCGCGCGGCTGGACACCTTTGTCACAAACACTCTGCTTCCATCATTGTCCCTCTGAGATTTATGTGGGAGACGAGACTAATAGATAATGTATTTGTTAAGAGCTTGGGCTATAAATCCGCGGCGCGTGATTAGCTGAACGAAGCGCTCATCTGTATGAGAGCCGAGCCTCCCATTCGCACGGCCCGAGCCATTCCACCTTATTATGCTTCTGTAATTAGCAAGTTAACTACAGTTGCGAGTACATTAAAGTTACATTATGTACTACGTCACCGGATGGTCAACTCCATGGCAGTTTACAAGAAATGCCGAAGATTTAAGGCGAGGACTAACAAAACCGAAATAACTGAATGTTACTTGTCGTGTCGGCCAAGTTCCCTGTAATTTCATTGAGAAATAACTATTGAATTTTTTTTCTTAAAATCTGTCAAAACCCAGATTATATAGCAATAATAGCAACAATTACTGTCCATTGTTAGTCTTCATTGATAACTGACATCTCTAAATTTTTAACTTCAAATTAATTGTAACACTCGCTAGTTCTTGCCAATCTTGATTATCTCACGCGTGTGGGTAAGTTAATGGAGCTCAAAGTAGATCGGACGTTACAGGAACACTTGCTGCAAGTACGCGGTAATATGTGTGGTAATGAGTTATAGCATCTTGTATCACTAGTGTATGCCAATAGCAGCTAGCTCGAGGGTGCGACGTATGCGCGCGCGCACGTGACGGTGGTGGTGCGGAGTTTTCGAGAACTCATCAATATGTGATCTGCTACATTTGCCTTGTAGATGCGCTGACGCGCAGCCTCTCGTCTCATCGATATTCTTGTTTATCAATTCAATCGCCGGTACCTACATGCGAACGATAAACAACGTTTATGTCCAGCGCTGCCTGACTCGCTCTTGACGTTAATAAACACCTAACGATGCCCTGTTAAATATATACTATGTATCACAAAAAAGGTTCAACATTATGAACCTTAATGGTATACATTAAATAACAAGATTTTTAAGTCCACTTACACACTTGCTACCACAGAATACATAATAGCTTGTTATGCCCTATAAGTCGCCCCTGGTAGGTACACGGTATTAAGGTCCCCAGGCACCTGGTCGCACACGAGTCGAGGCATAAACATTATACCTTATAGGAACTTGCACATAATATGTACCCTCCTACCTCCCGTAGTGGTGGTGGCCGTGTGACGAGTACGAGCTCTCAGCTTCTAAGCAGCGCATGGTATTGACCTGGAGCCCTCCTGGCGGCAGATTTCGGCGCGTGAACTTGATGAACATTCAGCAGGCACCATTACATAATGAGTCGCGAGTCTCGACCAAGTTATCCTCTATACACACGTTGTCGAGAACGATCGGCTTCTGACCCACGTATAATATGGCCGAGAGCCGAGACTCACATCACTAAACTGTCAAATGTGTAGGTAGGTACATACATTGGTACGTCGCCAAATTGTCTCATTAACTAATACCCTACCTAAATAAATAGGTAGGTCTATATGAGTGTTAATATTATATGAGTATTTATACTGTTTCTTCTTCTTCTGCTTTCTGGTTATAGTCGGTATGAGGCAAGAAAGAAAGTATATTCTCTGGTATAAAAATAAAATAAGATAAGTATCAAACTCTGGCAGAAGGTGCATCTACTGGTATGGTATGACTCTATGGTAACCCTAAAATTGTGTGTGTAAAAAAATGTACAAAGAGTTGGTGTACGAACGGCCATGGATAAGTTTTTTTTATATATATTATATATATAGAACACGTCAATTTGACTTCACCTCGGCTGATGGTAAGCTGAAGGTAAAGTCTCAGGAAATAGTGTCACCATTACATACACATACCATGTTAACAATGATGGCACTCAGCTTGACGGCCTCATCAAAAGAGGATTGTCGTCGCAGCACCGCGTGACACTCACCGGTCCCACTAGTGCTGCGACCACAATCCCCCTGCCCGGCTATGCACTTGCTGACCCCTGAACGCGAACCAACCGAGATTGGAGTACTATGGAGGGTTTTTTGCAATCGTGCTCGGTGGTACCTACCCGGCCGAATTTTGTGACAAATTTGTGGCATCAAATTTCTACGACCAGTAATGCTCGCTTGCAACTCCTCGTAGAACTGTAGACACCTACTCATATAGTAGTTTTTTTTTTTTTTTTTTTTTTTTATACCACTTAGGTGGCAGTATATCACGGACTAGCGCCAAACAAATAACAAGTCAGTGAAGTACAGGTCCGCGTCAACATGGCCCTGCGCTATTTGTACCTGTCGCAAGTCCAGGCGAATAAGGTCATTACCTTCGGAGATCATATCAGTGAACAAAATGGAGTGGCTCTTGTTTGTTCATCACGTTTCGACACAACTACAAATCAACACATCCATAGTGTGAGATGCTACGATATAGAGCTAGTGTTATAGCCGTGATTTCTGAGAAATGGCATTGTTCAGTGAGGGGTGAGAAATTACTGTTATTGCATAAACTAATGGGAATGTCATCAGAGGGTGCTTCGCCAATATTCGTGGAAGAGCCGACCTTCAGGTGAAGCGGAAAAAAACCCAAGTCCCGTTGACTACCTGAGGCCTGTGCGCCATTGTGCCCCCGAGGTGGCCAGCAGCCGAGTTGTCCCACACTCCGCGTGTTTATCTGATGTGCGCAGCCCCCGTTTTATTCTTTTTTTCACATCGATACATTTAATTTTTTTTACAAATTCGACCATGCGTAATAAATAATCCCACCAAAATCTACGCGCTCTAACCTAACAATCTATGTCATCGTAGCGTTATGCGCGGATCCTAAGTCTCTCTCTTAAGCTGTCTAAGCACAAATCTTACTACTCTTTAGCCAAAACGTGTGGCCTTTGTAGAATTAAAAGTAGAGGTTTGGCTCTCCACAAGATCTGGCAATTTGTACCCTCATAGGTAGAGAAATACGTTGTAACGTAACGCTTCAGAAAAAAGTGTGTAGTGCAGGTTTAACGTGCAACCGCATGTAGAGCTATCTTGTAAGTACGTGCGTAACCAAACTCTGCTGTTGTTTTCGTTGTACACAAAAGTTCCAATAAATCACTATTGTTAATTTGGCTTTATCTTCAAGCATTGTACAGGCTATTAAATGACTTGAACAAAGCAGCGGCCGCGCAGGTCGCGTGTGAGCGGCGCAGGCGGCGGCACAAAGCGCGCGGCACAATGCCTGGCGCGACCTCATCTCACGCTACCACCAACTCAAAAAATAACGTCAACGAATCATATTTTAATGTAAAAAATCTCCCGGAGTACCTGACGCGTTATTTGTTGGCTGGCAGGAACGATATTTGTAGCTGTTTGTGAAATAAAGGGTCGGCGTGATATATGGGCCGTCTTCTCTATTTATGCACTGCTCACTACCGTAGCACTTCATAACACCACCTTTGATGAAGTGACGAGTCCAGCGGCAACCCTTCGTATGTACCAGCGCACATCGCACATCAGACTTGAAACAACTGGACTACCCTCTGGTAAATAGGTAGTTACTTCGCGCTAGCACTACTCTTACACTCTCTGGATTGAAAGACATTAATTTTGAAAAGGAACAAAACGTAAACAAGTCCTGTCCTGTGTTGTGCTTTGATCGTGAGGCAGGGCTTCCCACTAAGTCGGTAAATTTTTGGCAACAATTTTCACTTGGATGAAGTTAACTATTATAACTCAGCAGTGCACATAATATATTTAGCGGTACAGCGAGGCGGTGTTATGATTAAGCGGGCGGATACAGTAAATCAATGTTGTCTTACGTATTGCTCATCTCGATCTGTGATTACATTAGCTGAGGACACTCACCGAGTGGCTGACACCTCGTACGCCATGCATTATACTTTGGCGCACACTGCTCGTATAACTAAACTGGTAGCAGGTTTGCGGTGAAATAAATACTTACCGATATTACGATCGAATAGTCCATAACGATAACTAACTTTACTTAACTTAAAGCAAAGCAGACATGAGATATTACGTAATTATCTCATGTTTACCATAATATAACTGTTTAATTACACATCAACTGTTTACATACAACAAGTACATAGGTACATACTTTACCTATCAGCTGGTATATACCTACATATAACTCCCAGTTTAAGACGTTTTCGCCAAAAAACTCCAGAAATAACGCCGTCCATTTCAAGTAGGTACCTGAAAGATAAATTTAAAATAATTTGTGGAACATGAAAACCAGATCGGCACTACCTTGAATAGGATTATTTCTACAAAGAAAGAGTTCAAGAATCAACTGACCTTATTGATGAATTATGCTGTGACCGTGTCACCCGAGTGCGAGTCAGACTCGTGGTTTATTATTAATACTAGCCTTTGCCCGCGGCTCCGCCCGTGTGAATGTCAGTTTCACGTTTTTTGATCATATATCTCTGGTTTTACTCAATTAACCGTGATCAAACATGCGTAAGAAGATCAACATGCATTTCAAGTTTGACAAGATCTTTCAAACAAAAAAAACGCATCAAAATTCGTTCAGTAGTCTTTGCGTCCATTGCGAACAAACAGACAGTGTTCAGAATCGTTTATTTAACATAACCCAAGTTTTTTTTTTAATATTGCCGATGTACAGCTATATACAGCCACTTTACAATATTATAATAGAGGTAGTATATAGACGGAAGCTGGCAATACTTATACTTACACTGTACTTACCGAGGGTAGCATCACCTCTCGCTAGATGTCCGCTAGTCCCCGCTCCATATCTGTCAGGCGGCGCGGGGCGCAGTTAGTGCCTAACTAACTATAAATTATAAGGTCACCAATTAAGATAACGCCGCGTGTCCGCCCGCCCCCGCCCCCGCCCCCGCCCCCGCCCGGCGCCCTCTGCAGACAGTGCAGACGCACTTGGACGATGTGGCTGGTGAGAACTGCCAAGACGCAGGCACACACCTAGCTATGACGTACGATCTAGCGCATTTTCTATTTTAGTACCTATATTATACTTTTATATTTCTTGCTGTGCTTTTTTACTTCTTTCCATCTTTTTTATTTTTTACTTTCAATTCTCTCTCTCTCTCTCACACACACACACACATTCAATTTGCTGTACACTCAACAATAGCTAAATCTACATTATATAATCTTGTTTAAATAGTATACCTATATTACATTTGTAAATGAATAGATCTTTATTTTTTTTAGATCTTTAGAGTGTTATCGAGTAACAAACTTTCATATTTTAAAATATTGGCACGATAGGATTGTTAGTAGCCGGGCAGTAACATCTAAATGTTTTAAGATAATTCATCAGTACTTAAACTGAGTGGATACATACAATAAAGATATACTCGGTGCGTCGCGTTGGACTTCGTATTAAGAGGTTAGCGGGTTCAAGTCCTACAGTATACTACCATGCAATGCAGCTTCTATAAGAAAACCTTTTTTCGGAATGTTTTCTTTCGTTCCCTTTTTAGAAGGTCACCAATTTGATAGAAATATTTGTGGAAGTAGGGAATGAAATAAGTAGATAAGAGATAATTAAAGTTCAATAGGCATGTAATATTATTTGCTACTTTATTAGCAGAACCATCCACCGCACCGGCTGCGACGTGTAGATATATGCTGATATCGATAACAGTTTATGTAAATCGACAATACCTCGGATGAAAACAAGAACATGAGCCATCGAACAGAGCGCGCCGGGTGCGCGCGCGGCTGTAGCAGCCATAAGTTACATGCGTACGCGCGGCGGCGGCGGCCGCAGGAAATAAAAGAGAGGCGGCACGAACAATGGCGCGGTCAATACGGTAGCCGGGATTTGCATATCGCGCATCGACTCCTGCGCCGCGAGCCGCAGCGCCGCCGCAGGGCTGCTGCACCCGCCCTGAGCCTGGACACTCATACCCTCTCGTGTTGCGTGATACGCTTGATATCATCATCATCATCATCAGAGCGATTTCTCAGTTGCATCCAAAGTTTGCACTTTGGAGCCCGATGTCCACTTATTGTTATCGATACGTATGTTGGCTTTTCCACGAGTGACAGTCGTCTGAAGTCCAAACCCAGAGAGAGATCCAGAAAAGGGAAATCTGCGCCAGAGCCTCGTTTGTTGTTTAGCAGCTACACCGACGTGTAAGTGATAGTTGACTTGGGCCTGGGCCTCAACGGTGTGCCTCGAGACACACTACACGATGCACTATAATTTATAACGACACTAGCTATTTCCGGCAATTCTGCCCAATTGGAACTGTCCCGCCACCCACAGCCCATGGGAACCTATTCTAGTGATAAAAAGTAGCCGATGTGTTATTCCAGATCCCAGTACCAAAGAGCCAATCTGTTCAGTCGTTTGGGCGTGATTGAAACAAACATCCAAAGTTTCGCATTTATCTATATACTAGTCGAAGGGCCATCAGTTGTGGGTATATCTCCCGCAGGCTCCTCGTGGCAGCCCTGCTGGCTGCGATGCCACAATAGTTGTTTATCGTAGTGCACCCGGTATTCCCACTAGCTTTTGTTCCACTACTTAAATTTGTACTGCTTTTTATTGCTCCTCATAGCCTCCACACAATCGCTCATCTATTTATTATTACGAGAAGCGAAAACCCTCCTCGCGAATCCCTTTTGAAAAATATTGCGCGCACGGAGAAGTGTGACATTTGGCTCGTTTTATATTAACTAAGGATCCGTCGTTACCTAATATTCTTCCATCGTAGCATAAGAGTTCTGCATGAATTCTATTTTAAATTCCCTACGAACCCTATACCTCGGTCGAAATGTGTGGTCTGGGCATTTTGCCGTGTAAAGAAAATCAAATTTACTAAATTGAGTTTAATACAGTTTAGTTTAATCAAGTTTATTAGTGAAATCTGCTCTAAGGTAACAAACAAGCACAGGACTCAGTTGTATCACTCAGGATTGTTCTGTGATCTTGTTGGAATAAGCTCTGAGCAATAGCATCCATACCGAGTAGAATGCCAAGAGAGGGAATGAGGGAAAGCCTTGGACGCTCAGAAAAACCCGAATGAAATACAGTAATAGGTACTGCATGATTAATAAAAATACCATTTATTTTTCAAAACAAAGGTTCACAAACTCACAGAACCAAACTAGGGTAAACTGTCACAAAATGGATATTGAAACAGCATCCGTGGCCAAACTAGGTAAAACCTGTGTTTCGGTTTCGGCGCCACTCCCCACGGGGATTTTAGCTGGCCTGGTTCCCACATAAATTATGTTCTATAATACGATACTAATATTAGATAACACCGTTCATACATCAATGCAAACAAAAATGGGATTCAATGCGAAAGAGTGTGTATATGAGTGCACGTGTATGTAAGTTCAAATGACAATGATTTAGCCAATGAATAATGGCTGTTTTACATTGTGTCTTATTTAGCGGGTCAATACAAATAATTGTATTTACTATGTTGTAAACATATGGGAAATGATGCTTATATACAGTGAACAGTACTGGTGTACAAGACATAGCACACCACAATCTGATACCTCAATATGAGACAAACACGCAGGACATCGAGGTGGCTAAGAAGTCGGACGTGCGGTTGAGAGGTGGCGGGCTGTTACCGGGTTAATGATCGGCTCATTTACCTTAGCTGGTGGGGTTACTGAATACATACGTATTGTTAAAACAAATACAGTAGGCTCGTAGCTGGTATGGCGACGTACTGCCCGACGCATTCAGGTTAAACTTTCCAGTAATCACTATGCACCGCTACTGTTCACCAATGCTCTTGAGTCATGATTAATTAGCGGCTAATCCCCCCACCCCCCCTCCCGAGGTTCCTGGAGATATTTACAAAAAGTCCGGCGGGTGCTCTCACGTGGCCCCACGTGACACATTACCATCCATTTGAATTGAGTGACAGCTGACAGACCGCGGCCGGAGATTTTCCAGAATAATTGCATATGTATCGAAGTCCTTCAAACACCCGCTATGTGCCCTATTTTATAGGGTAGATGGCTCACACAGCACGCCGCGTGACACACACACACACACACACGTGCGACCACTTTGTTTTCTCAATCAAGATTGCAATAACTGTTCAGTATAATCAGTATAATATCACTTCTTCTTCTTTTGAAGGAGGTAGGTCACGACGGTATCTCAGGTCCGAAATGACCTGTCCGACTGGGGAAGTACCTCCGCTCTACAGAAGACCGCGGCCATAATAACCCTCGTGTTGTGTTCCCGCCGGTAAGTAGGGTAGCCAGAGCTCACTGTACCCCTCCTCCCCCAGCCCTTCCTAGTCTCCCCACCCCATCCTAGCCCTCCCCCCTTACCTTCAGGGTAGATAGCGCGTGTGTGACACCTTTGGTGTTGCACACGTCCATAGGCCACTGTGACCGCTTCCCATCAGGTGGGCCGTGTGCTTGTCTGCCACCTACGTGATATAAAAAAAACTTCAACTGATTCAGTACATTGTAGTCGAAAATAAATATAATTCATTTTATGAATAACTTCAATTTTAAGTATTTGTAAGGATTAAAAGCCTCAATCATCAAAATGATTGATTGATTGATTGGTTTGATGATATATTTAGAAGTGTAATTTTATGGCAGTTTTAATGAATAAAGGAGAATAATAATTTTATTTGATTTTAACACTTTTGGGAAACTTACAGCTTATAAGTCAACAAAAAAATAATAGGTACAGTAGTTAATTAAGTAAATAGTTATTAGATAGAATGATGATGATGATGATGATGATGATAACACTCTAACTGCCGCACTCAGAAACGTTCATTAAATTAGTCCTAAGCGATACTTAACTAATTATCATTAAATCTGTTAATTCATGGAACATCCCAGAGTCATAATTTAAGGGTACATTAGTTAATCACAACTTTAAGTTTTGTAGAGCGGTGCAGTGACAAAATCACAGTATCGATAGGGCATCGATAAGGCGTCGGTGTAGCCACACCTAAAAAGCGTTAACAGTAAAAAGTAGAAAAATAATATTAAACATATTAAAAACTTTTATTTATAGTAATATAAATTACAATCCGTTCTTTTACTGTTAGTTTTTATGTATAGATGAAATTAAATACCTATTTTCATATACTGATAATAAAACATCTGGTCTCTTTTATTCTATGGCATCACTGACAACTGCCAATGTCAATATAGCCAACCTCAAATTATTTTGCATTGTTCAACAGACACAGAAATAAAGGAATTTTAAAACGATATTGTTAGTTGCGATGAAAAATGAATTCTGTTTAATAATCGCAAGCGCTCAGCAAGTTGGTTGGATCCTAGTTCAGCACCTAAACAATGCCCTAAACGAAAACTTACCCCTAGAAAAGTGATGGTGACTGTTTGGTGGTCTAGCGCCCGGTGTGATTCATTACAGCTTCTTACCAAACGGGGTGAGCATTACTGCAGATGTATACTGTGAAGAACTGAACAAAATGATGAAGAAACTGGCACATCTGCAACTAGCATTCAATCGCTCGTCTCCGCTGCTCCTACACGACAATGTGCGACCTTATACTGCACAGCAGACGGTCTCCAAGTTGCAAGAACTGGGGTTAGAAGCTCACCGCATCAATAAACTGCCGCTGCGTTGGCAAAGATGCATTGATTGTATGGGTAATTACTACTTCGATTAATACAAATAAAAATACATGAAAATAAAATCGTTTAATTTTTTTCATACATAATGGCAATTTCATAGGTAAAGACCTAATTGGGGCACGGCTAGCCACGAGGTGGGTATCCATGAGGATTTCCTCACGATAATTCTGTTTTTTTTAGATGTAAAAATCAATCCTTAAAAGTTAAGTAAGGGTTTTGTATCACTTAACTTTAAAGTGTCATTAGGGGTGTTAATGAATCCTTAACTGACTCTGAGTGGTAACTTTTTTCAAATTTTACTAAGGAACAACTTAAGTATCCGTTAAACGTCTCTGAGTGCGGCAGTAAGTATATTGATTCTAATAAAGTTGACAAAATCTTTAGGGGTAAAGATTTGGATTCTAAAGAACTCGGCAGAGTTGGGATGTAAACAGTTGGCAAGTGATAGTGTTAGGACTTAGGTGAGCATAAAAGCATCATTTTGTTCTAAACTACTCAGTAAAAAAATAAACAAGTAATCCTAGTGATTTCGGCGACGATCTCCACGTTGGGTCGTCGCGGAACAACGGCCAGGTTTTTGCGGCTCGTGTCCCCAAGTAATTCCCAAAATGGCCCCTGCTCTAATGTATAATTCAATCGATTTCATTAGGAGGAGTTTTTCAGCGACGGCCGGATCACCATAACAATACATACATATGTATGCGTGCTCTAATAAATTGAATGGAGCCGAGTTTTTAGTATCATGTCTCTGCGCCGGGAGCCGCGTCGGCCTGCTAACGGCGCTTAGCTGGGGCTCTACTCAGTCACAAGTAGCAATACAGATATTATCATACAAAATGTTTTGTACATACAAATGACTCAAAAAGATGCTATGAAAAGAAAATTAAGTATGTACCTACTCAAAGTAGGTACCTACATACTTCAATCAACCTGTTGGTTAACATCCCTACCTACTTAACAAATTCAAAAAGTCTATAAATTCTCCCTTTCAAATATAGGACCGTATTAACCATAAGATAATTTTTAGCCTCTGAAGGCCGTGTCCAGGTAACTCAGTTGGTCAGACTATTCCCCCTGTAAGAAACCAGTCGAGCGAAATTTATAGGAAAATTTAGGATACTAATTGCTTCAAGTTTCATTGAATTGTATTATAATAATAAGCCATGAGCCAGGATCCATGTGAGAGTCAGTGGTGCGGATGTTAATTGTATCTCAATATGCCCCATTAATTACCACATTCGGCTCGTCGCAATAGATTCGTCCATTACTGCAAATTCTCATTACTTTTTATGAAAAAACTTCGGAGAATACAAACATTAAGAGGTCCCCGAACGGAAAACAGCAATCCGAGTCACGCGACCGACGACGGATGATCCGGCGACTTTTTTACGACAACAAAACATTGCGGAAGTTATGTTTCAAGGGTATTACGCACAGATCATTAAACTCCATTCTCCTCTCCTGAGTGAAAGCGCAACTATATTTATTACTGCACGCTTTGACAACCCTGTCCGGCGACGCCCCCGCCGAGGAACATGCGGACGATCTCCAACCCTATGCTGACGACACAAGGTCGCAAATTGGAATGGTGCCAGTTTGTCGCTTAGCCTCTGTAGCGGAGGGTTGCCGCTCGATAGTCATCTCGTGAAAAGTTATATTGTCATTATTTTATGACGTCTTCATCGAGGGCCGCATTGGTCACGGTGCGCGCGCCAACGGTCGGGAAACTTGTAAATTCATACTAGACTAGCTCCAGAGAGGGCAGAACGCCTCGCTGTTTGTTCTCGCGACCATTTGCTTCAATGAATCGATTACTTTCATATAAAAATCATTCGTTTGTTGCGACAAAGATTTATGCTAGAGGGAACTGTTGAATGTTACGAGTATAACACAAGCATACTGAACCTTTTATTATCTTATTTATAAATAAAACAGTACCTACAATGTTTCTTGTAGCATATTTCTTATATATATCAATTTAACTGACATCAAAAAGGAGGCGGTTTTATGGTTGTTTGTATGTATATTTTCAATGTCTCATAGCGCATAGTCCTCTGCTTTCCTAAAGCAGCCAATCTCTGGTACCGTTTTAGGTCATCAATTTATGTAGGGGTTGAGCGCTAGCTGCGTGACTTTTAGTTTGTGGACCGGTCACACCTAGAGTGTTCACGTTTGTGCACCATAAATATGTTACAACATGCAGGACAATGGCAGGACATTACAACAGACGTGCGTTTGGGTAAACGGGCTGTACGGACATATAGTGCTGAAACATACACACACACAAAGTGGGGCTAGTCTACAAACTAAAATTTATGCAGCCGGCTATGGTAGTGTGCTACGCAATCCTGACAAGCAACGGATTGGAACAGTAACTCTTCGTAACTTTGCAAGAAAACCGCTAGGAGAGCACGCTGAGAGCGTCGTCGCGTCGTGTTAGATGACTGGGCAGAGTGCATACGGTACAACGGGACCGTTTCTCTATTTATGAGCCGCCCGCGCGGCAACTCCGTAGTGAGGGTTTGGTCTCTTTCTCTCTTAGAGAACGCACGTCATCAGCTGGCATTGCCCGGGGTGTGGGCCCGGAGGAGAAGCAGGATGCCATCGGTATCTTCTGTGATCTTTCGAAAGCTTTTGATTGTGTTGATCACGAGACTTTGTTATTAAAATTAGGTCACTATGGTGTTTCGAACGGTTCACTTAGCTTGCTTGAGTCTTACCTCACTGGCAGAGTACAAAAAGTCAACATTAATGGCACCAATTCATCTGGTGCCCCATTAGTCATGGGAGTACCCCAGGGCTCGATACTAGGACCCCTTTTATTCTTGATATATGTAAATGATCTTCCTTACTTCACTGAAAATCTTTGTGAAATAGTATTATTTGCTGATGACACATCATTAATTTTTAAAACTAACAGGCAAAAGCTAGTATTTGACGATGTAAATAATATTCTCTCTGAAATATTGTATTGGTTCACAAGTAATAACCTGCTACTCAATGCTAAGAAAACAAAATGTGTAAAGTTTACGATGCCTAATGTAAAACAGGTAGATACTCATATTGTAATGAACGATGAAACTGTTCAAATAGTCGATACCACGGTTTTTCTTGGAATCACTCTAGATAGTAAACTGCAATGGGGTTCTCATATCACAGCCTTAGCAGGAAGACTCAGCTCAGCAGCCTATGCGGTTAGAAAAATAAGATCACTAACTGATGAGGAAACGGCACGATTAGTTTATTTTAGCTACTTTCATAGCGTAATGTCGTATGGTCTGATGCTGTGGGGCTCAGCTGCAGATATTGAGACCATTTTCATATTACAAAAACGAGCGATACGAGCTATCTATGGCCTCAGACCCCTTGACTCGCTGAGAGAACTATTTAAAGAAATTAATATTTTAACAGTTGCTTCTCAATACATTTACGATAATATCTTATATGTACGCAAAAATCTAGATCTCTTCCAAAAAAAATCGGACGTTCACAATTATAATACGAGAAATAAGAATAAACTTGTAGTGCCAATGCTAAGGCTTCATAAGGTTGGTAATTCGTTTGTAGGTAACTGGATAAAAATGTTCAATAAAATTCCTCAGGATCTGGTTGACATGCCACTTAATAAGTTTAAAATTGAAGTAAAAAATTGTTTAATGAAAAAAGGTTATTATAAATTAAATGAATATTTTGATGATAAAAATGCATGGTCATCCTAATCTCTTGCTCGCTCGCACTTTAAAAATTGTATTAAATAAAAACATAAAAAAAATATAAAAATAAATAATGGATAATCGTGTTCACTGAGTTTCTTGCTGGTATCTTCTCAGTAGAACCAACATACTGAACCAGCGAAAGAATCATTTTCTAATGATTATTATTTATTGTATTTATATTTCTTGACATATTTTTTTCTTACTGTAAATTTTTGACGTTCATATGTGCTCCTTGTGTGCCTAAATTGAATAAATGAAATTGATTCTTTGATTCTTTGATTCTTTGATTCTTTGATTCTTTAATGCCCTCGACTGCAAGCCGGTGCTGATTAATAGACGAGGCTTGCTTCTCGGGATTGGAAGGTCCAACGGTAGTCACTCTTATAATAAATTGTGAAAAATCTTTTTCAACTTAAACGGTTTAAAATTGTATTGTCATCAGAACTAAAGACTTCTGCCAAATATCAGACCAATCAGACAACTAGAAGGGGGTCAAATTTCTATTACTAGATTTGACCCAAACAAACAGGTTGAGTTAAATAAAACCGTTTAAAAACCAAGATAAGTCTAATCGAAAGTTACAGAAAGAGTAAGTGGACCCAGGGTTTTCTTTATATTTTGTCCTCCGGATTGACTGCAACCCGCCTAATGGTAAGCTGAAGTGGAGTCCGTCAAGCTGAGGGCCGCCACTGTAGCACTACCGGTGTATGTGGGGGTGACCCCAGTCCGCTTAAAGAACCCGGGATTGTAAGAGAGAGGTTTCAACGTGAAAGCCTCAAATGCCATCCGGTACAACATTGATAATGATGTTTTTGCAATAAATAGAGTAGGTACATAGGTAGGTTTAGCTGTTTTAATTTTAAATTTTAACGAAACCTATTTGAGATCCATTTTCATTCTTTACTAACTGCGCACCTTGGCATCCTGGCATATCAACCCCCCCCCCCCCCTTGTGTCGATATAGCACCGTACCCGTGGACGTTTCAAAATTTTTCTTTCATACAAACCTTGTTCTCAAAAAAAACAAACATACAATCTCCAATTTGGTGCAGTCGTTCAAAAGTTTTCCATACATTTCTTTGATTCATTTTCATTTACGAGTACTATTAAATAAAGAAGACTCCAATTGGCTATAATGCCATCTTGAGAAATGATTAAACATCTCGTAATAAGTCAGAAGGGCTGACGGGTTGGGCACAGTGACATCTATGTTTTACTATAAGAACTACTAAAAACGATGATGGTGTTTTTAATGCATACAAGGAGCAGTAGGTGGCGTCAATGACAATCGGTTAGAGATTAAAATATGATAACATTAGCTAAATAAATAAAAAATAAAAATATAATTTGACTTGAGTTATGTATAATAATATAATGGATTTTAAAAAATAAGCATAGTAATACGCAATTAGTAACTTGAATCTAGTTCATTGTTAAAACTGTAGATGGCGTTAGTTAAGCAAAGCGATATATAGAGTCAAGAAAGAGCTATACGAGTAGTTGGAAAACAGGTAGGCTGATAATATTTATTATATGATTTGCCGAATGAGTACCGGTACTTGACGAGTTGTGGTGAATCAAGTAATTATTTATGATAAATACCTATATCATAATAAACTAATTGTATGAGTAGACGGCAGCGGCAGGCCGCCGTTCACGGCCACGATAAAAGTGAACTGTGCCTGACTGAGAAGTGCCTGACTGAACAGGGCTACTTACCCCCGAGAGTGAAAGGAATGAGTGCGCGATTTTTAGTATAGTCTGTTTACATTTTTGGTATATATTATATGTACCTACCTACCAAAAGGCAGCACATAACACCTGACTGATGTGAAGGCTAATTTTTGCAATAGGTACCAGCGGAGCGGGAAGAGAAGAATGGTAAAAAGAATAGTGTGGTAGGCAGGGTGAACTTCACGACCACTCTTTTTAACCGACTTCAAAAAAGGAGGCGGTTCTCAATTCGGATGCTTATATTTTTTATGCTTGATCGGACTTAACTATGTCATAATATAAAAGGATTTTAAAGTTATTTTTTTGTTAGACAGACTTGGTCCCATTTATATTTCGTAAAGATCTGATGATAATTTTAAAAGACAAATAACGGTAGGTTACTCTTCAATAAATGCCAGCAAATAGCAAATCATTCGCGATTGCTGATATCCACTGCGTTCGTATCTTTATGCATTGTTTATTGAATTTTATAACATAACATCACGCTAGGCACTAAACGGAATACGTCCACCTTTTATGTACTGATACTGATATACTTCTGAAGTAAAAAAAATGTATCAAAAGTACTAAATTCCCGTTGTACCGTATGCACCATTGACCTGCACCATCAATGGTGCAGATGAGACTAATTTTATCCGCCGTATCCCAGTAGGCCCAGTAGTTCCATTCTCTAGTTCCATATCTGTCTATGATGTTAGTTTATAAAATAAGTGATTCATAACACTGGGTTTAAGTTATCGAGAGTAACACAAGCAATAGCGCTTCTGGCACAGTTTGCGCTCAGATAAATAATTAATTACGAGGGACAATTGGGGATAATAACAGCTACAAGTAGCGTGACGCGGGGACGCCTCACGTACGCCATGATGTGTTCGGCTTGTCAAGGCCGCACCTAGGCAACGCGCTAACAAGACACCCACTTGTCAACGGTTGATGACCGGAAGGCTGTGTTTACCCGTCGTCATGACTACAGCTACCTGTTATCCTACAAACTAAAAATAAAAACAGTTTAGTGTGGACTCTGTTGGTGCTCCGGACGGCGCTCCGTGCGTGCGGCTAGCCGCAGCCCGCCCCCGCGGCGGACGGTCGCGAGGACACACAGGCCGACCGCGGAGATAGCACGTGAGCGGACAGTCGACGCGAGTGACGGATGGTTCCATATTCAAATGAGTAGGTGTCGCGAAGTGGGCCGCACGGGGCGCTCGACGCTCTATGTGCTGCTTGCTGCTGGCCGCCGTGGAGGAGTGCTACCTGCTGCTCGCCCGCGCGCTGCCCGCCCGCCCGCGCCGAGATGAGCGCCTCGCTGCGCTCCTTGCTGGTGGAGGGCCCGCACGCGCCGCGCCCCAAGGGCCCGTACACGTATGCTAACACGCCGCGCGCGCTCTACAACAATGCCAAGCTGCGGAAGGACCCGTCCTGGTCAGTACTAGCAACTAGCTCCACCATTACATTATGCCACTATATTTATACGAATTTATTTATTTTCCATTCTTGACACTTCAACAGTTTTTTGACAGCGTAGTGACAACCCGACCTGCCATAACAACCAAGGATTTGGTTTGTAAACAAATTGTATTTGCATGTAAAATTATGTGTAAAAATCATAACCACCACATTTCGCTAACACAAACCCTTGATAAAGTCTGTCAACAAAGGTGTGATGGCATTATGTACGTGTTACATGTTGTACTTATATATTTGTTCCACTACCAAATCCACCAACATACGTTGTAGATGTACTTTCCCTAACAAACGCGAGATAAGGCTGCGGCCTCAGCTATCGTGCTCGATACTGTGTCAGCGTTGAAGTCAAAATTTGTGAATTTTATTAATAATTATCAGGTAATTCTTTTTGATACCTACGTAACAAGCTCAAAAAAATAATTTTCAAATTTACAAACATTAGGTACAACATTACAATATGAAGTAGGTATTAGACTTTCAGATGATGTTTATCAGAGTTCGGTTTATTACTAATACAAGTAGCTACTTGATATCAGCTTCGTAGAGGTTTTGTTTATAGAAGAGTAACTATTAGTAGATGGTAGGTAGGTACAGACAGAGCTACTACTTTTACGTCGTCTGTCGTAGATGTTCATATGGCAACTCAGAGATCGACTGGTACATAATAAAATTATAATATATTCATGCATATAAATATTAACACTGAGTAGGAATTGAACCCGCGACCTCCGACGTAGCAGTCGAACGCTTTACCGCCACGCCATGGAGGTCGTCCATACGAACTATCATCACGTATTTCATCCCATTCAGGGAGTACTGATGGTGGCTATGGATTGAAGAATGAAGAAAAATTATGGCACTGTCGGTGTATCTAATGGGTACCCCCTTCCTGAGACTTTACCTTTAGCTTGCCATCAGACGAGGAGAAGAACTGTAGACGAGTTCGATGCCCTTGGTGTTGCACGCTTCCATAGGCCACGGTAACCGCTTTCCATCAGGTGTGCCGTGTGCTTGTCTGCCACCTAAGTGGTATAAAAAAAAGTCATTTTGATGTGACCGATATAAAAAAAATCAACGATAACTAGCTTATATAAGTTTAAAACTTTAAAATAGAAACAAGCTGTTGTTTAAAAAAAACTTTTACAATATTGCATTGTCATGGGACTTACACATACATAAGTATGCCAAATTTCAGCTCAATCGGATAACCATAAGTGGGCGAAAAATGGCTTGCAAGATTTGATTACAGACAACGGGACAGGTGAAACTAAATAAAATCTTGTAAAAAGAAACTCGTTACATACGTATAACAATATATTTTACTTCCATTTGAACTCTGAAAGGAATGTTAATATATGTATACGAGGCGGTAGGTAGGTACCTAGATATCGGTCCAACTACACGGCTGGCGATACGCCCGTTGCACCAGGGCCGGGCGCGCGAGCGACGCCGGTGCCACCAGTAGAACATCAGTCGCGCATAACCTTCAGGGTAGGCAGCGCGTGTGTGACACTCTAAGTGTTGCACACGTCCATAGGCCACGGTGACTGCTTCCCATCAGGTGGGCCGTGTGCTTGTCTGCCACCTACGTAGTATAAAAAAAATAACACCTAACTTGAGATGAACTCTCCTGGATTATTACTGTTAGCAGTAGTCCCCGTAGCCCCTAGAAGCCTCGGCTCTAGAAGGTCTCGGGTTTGAGTCGCAACCTGACTACTTAATTGGAGAATGATAAATCAGTAATTTTAGAGAAATACAAGTACAATCAATGTCGTAAATGTTAGGTTAGTTAGCTACGCAGTAAACAGGTACGTCAATAAGTTAGCGTAGTCATCACCCCGTCACTTCGTATTGTACGAGTCATTTGAAGATTGCTGTTTAGGTAAAAGGCTAATTTCCATATTTCTGAGATTGTACCCATAACGACTTTGTACCTACGCGATTATATCATGAAAATTTGTGAAAATGCTTCTCCAAGGTGAGGTAAATGTAGTGAATATTAAGGTGCTAGAGGTGTTTAACTCGAGGCGCACACGGCAGCCCGCGGGGGCAACGACCTTCACCTTGAGGGTGTGCGCTGACCGGCGCTGGCCGGCGGCCGTCGCCTGGCGACCCACGCCTCAACTTCCGCACTCCACTCCGCGAGCTATTCTTTTCTTCAAAAACATTTTAATGCGTACATTTATCGACCGTTCAATTTCACTGGGATCGCTCGCCAATGTCGCAGATTGCTAGGTATTGTTTCACGTTGTGTACTAGATGCCATTATCACCTCTACTGTTTCTACTTTTCGGTATGGTTTATATATTCTGTGTAAACATATCATGTACAATATCTGTATACCCTCACACAAGGTTATTTAAAGAAGCCGTCGAACTAGGAACTTCAATTGATAGCGTCATAAATAAACAAACACAGTGGCACTCCGGGGTACGGACAGAAGTGAAAACTTAATAACAACAATAGAACCACCAAAGTATCCCCGTTATAACCTTAAGAATTGTAAAGAACCCTATAAAATATTTAAAACCTTTAAGAATCACACTAAAACTTCAAGAACCCTGAATACCCCCCTCAAAATGTTTGCCCTTTGTAAACCCTGTTACACTATCAGTATCTGAATTGGTAAGTTGCATTATAATGACATGTAACCTTTGACTGAACACGTTGAGGTCTAGCAATCAAGCGCGGTCGGCTCGCAGTGATTGACACGCGTACATTATGTAGCGAGGACCGCCTGGCGCTGACCTCCCCCCCTCTCCCTCCGATGACTCACAGTACTTGAGTCGCCGCCGACCTCCGTCATACTGTCGCAGCTTGATACTGATGCAATCTCATACATGTCAAACCACCTTCAACCTTCAAAACTAAAGTAACGTAAGCCAAATGATCCACCTGATCCTATATCTCTGATCTCTTGATCCATCTGAACTGTTCTTGGTGTGGGATTAACTGTTTAAAGCTTAACTGAAGTACATTTTGTGTTGTGCGAACTAGATATACCCATGTATGTATGCACAAGTAATGCAAATCTGCGTTAGACCTATATAACTGATGTTAGATTCCGGCGTGGAGATTGGTAATTTATATAATAATGATACCTGAAAACCAGCCCGCCGGCCCGGTCCGAACGTCCGGGCGGGCGGGCGCGCCCACCTGACCGGTCGGATTCCTTTGCTTTCGAACTGATGATGAACGTCTTACTTGATTCCTTTGCCCGCAGTAGACGAGCTCACATTGTAACAATACGTAAGCTTCTTTTACGGGTTATATTAAAATTCAGTAATGATAAGCAAAAGTGACTCCTCTACAGGCGTAGCAGCCTCGTAGAGGGTCGCGTGCTACGGGCGTCTACGATATTATTAAAATGTTAACGGCTCCTTGACGCACATCCGGCGAGAGGCGGCTACGGGCTAAAAGCTGAAGGTCGGCCTGTTGTACCGCCGCGCTCCACCGTCGGTCATGGAACTGCTTCGACCGCGACTCAACGTTAAAATACAGGACCGCACGCAATATTAGATTATATCACTTAAACTGTAATTATAGTCTTAACATAATATGGTGTGCCCCTCCTAGGGCCCCTTTTTGTGGTATTACGTGTTCCAGTCCTTGATGAACCTTTACCTCCAGCCAGGGCGGCGCTGGACCATGTTACTATTCATTGGAAACTGGTGACTGGCATTAATACAGTGTGATTTTGTAATCAATCATTTCTACGGTGGACATGTACACAGCCTAGCTGGTTAAATAATCGTTGAGTTACCGCATGAAGTCGGTTTGACCTACTGAAAACCCGTCGCGTCGTGTCATGTCATTGGAATCAAACACGGTGAGTCGATGCGAGCGGCCGATGCGAAGCATTCCTTTGAATACAGTCCTATGTTTACCCTCGCCGTGTGGTCCACGTGGGCGCTTGCGCGATTATGTGTGCCGCATAGGAGAAGTGGCGCGCGAACGAAACGGCCCAAATACGCGCCGGCGAGTGGCGCTTACGTCTCGTGAGCCGCCGACTGACCAGCGGCCGCCGAGCGCCGCTCAGTAATCGTTAGCCGCCGAGGAGGCCGGCCGCCCGCCTCGCGCCACCTCGCCCCTCGCCGCCGGCCCCTCGCCACTCGCTCGTCCGCGTGCTGCTGGCGTCATGTGATCGCCGTCATGCCTCCCGCTCCGCCCGCCGAGGAGTCTAGCGCCTTCACGGTCATCAACCATGAGGAGAGCGGCGCGCAGGAGCCGGCCCGGGTCGTCCTGGACGAGGAGTTCGCGCCGCCGCTGGCGAGCAACGTGAACGTCGTGAAGCCGCTGCAGCTCGGCGATGAGTCGGCCGCCATGCCCGCGCCGCTCGCCCCCAACAGCATACTCGACCCTAAGTTCACGCGAGCGCTCGACTTCAAGCTGCGGAGACTCAAGGAGAAGGAAATACTCCAGGCGAATCTTCGGCGACCGACGCGCTACCGCCCCCGGAACGGGACGCTCGTCGCCTCCAACCCCAACGTGAGCGCCGGTCAGCCGCCACCGCCGACCAAACTGCTGAGCCAGTCGCATCCTCGCATCAATAATATCGACTCGGAAAGTAAAAAGGTTTCCCCCAGTATGGATAAATCCCCAGAACGGAAGAGCCGGTCGCGGAACGCGCCGTCCTCCAACGACGGAGACAAGCCGCGTTTCGTGACCACAGTTAAGAGCGGACAGTTCTTGCTGCCGCCGCCGGAGGTGGCGCGCATCCTGGGCCTGGAGACGCTCTACCCGGCTAAGGAGAGGGAGAAGGTTATGTACTCATACTCGAGTAAACCAAAAGTCGTAGCGCCGCGCGTCAAGCGCTCGGTTGTGGAAATGAAACAGGCAGCCAACTTGCCCAACGGCGACGCGGCGGACGCGGCGGACGCGGCGAACGCGGCGCGGCGGCGGCCCGCGGCCGAGGCGCTCAGCGGCGTGCGCGCACTCATCGCCGGCGTCGTGGGCATGGCGCACATGCTGGACAAGCATGATCAGCCGTACGTAACTAATACTTCAAACCTATACACATTTAATAAAATCCGTTCAATTGAAATGCTCGATACTGCACTTTCGGCCTTATCGCAGTTAACGAATGTCGCGGAACAATATTTTTCAATGATGAAAAATGTTGAATTTGAAATATTGACTAAATGTTATCAAAACGCTGACCACTAGCTCGGACTCCAATAATATTTAGGTAGCAGCTAGGAATGTGTCAGTAGCGTCTACTAGTTGGAAGGCCCTCGCGGCCGCGCGGGGGCGGCGAGCGCTGGCCCACTTGCGCGAGGTCAACAGCACGCCCGCCCCACTCGCTCCGGCTATCTTATCACGATTTCTATTAGTTTTCATTACTAAAAAGGGGCTATAAATAACACACCTAACTATAAAGTAACGATCCCATCAACTGCAATTACCTTAACGCTTGTATCAGGATACCAAGCAAGCACTAGGCTCACCTGATGATGAACAGATACCGATACTCGTGAACTATTTGTAACACTAGAATTTATACTCACGTGTGTACCCTGTCACGGAGGGAGACAGGCAAAAGAAGAATGAAAAAAAATAAGGGAAGGAATGTAAGGAGTTACAAACCGTTATTAAATGTAGGACGGATGTGTAACACTTACTTATATAGCTAACAATAGGTCAGGTAAGCTATAGTTCATACCGGTCGAGCGCAGCACCTTCGCCGGTTTCTGCGAAGTGATCGTATGAATCATGTTTAGTGCCCACCGCCTGCACATAAAGGGCAATACAATTAGCCGTCAACCCGTCAAACTCGGTCGCATTATAACTATTTTGTATTACATATATATAGCCTTTTATTGATTTCCCCGTCGCGGACCCGTGACGCCACCCAGAGAGACCACCGGTAGTGTCGATGGTATTTCCATGCAAACATTCACCGTTAAGTTGAAAAGGCCGGGATTCGTTCCCGCGGCCATCTACTGCTATTACTCTGCCTACCGAGCTCGCTGGACCTGCCCTGTGATAAATGTTTCGTCTTCACGCATCCACATCTAGCACGAGGCTGGCTTCTACCTCGTGCTAGATGTGTGTACGTTAGAGGTATCAAAAACACATAAAAATCATTGCAATTTTTTTATTATCGTACATAATTATAAAGTTAGCATATAAATGTTAAAATTCAGTATTTTATTAAGATTTGATGAAGGGCAAGAATATGTGACTTTCTATTGCTTTAAAATGTAAAGCGAAGAACTCCGTGAGTAGTATTGGTAAACCTCTGTAACCGACTGCATCTAGTAGGTACGCGATAAACATGACTTATGGCATCACGAGATGCGCGCAATGATCTCAACACAATACGTTATTACCACCAGCTATTAACAGTACACGCGCACGGCCCTCTTGATGGTAGGCAGCTACCGTGGCTTATATATATACTGCAAAACACAGGAACGAAAAGAGAAGCAAACTGAGACTAGAGAAGAGTAAGGAGGACAATGGCTCCGGCAGTCACCTGCGCTGAACTTACCTAGTTTGCCAGTTTGAGAGTTAGTCCCTTTGTGACTGTTGCCATTTTGAGAATTAGGGCCTTCTGCGCCTAATACGTAGAATGATAAGTAAATGCTAGGTAGATACTGTATATATATTATGAGTGGAGGATGGTAGTAGGTACTTTCCATTCTAGCGTAGTTATGCCAGGCTACGAGACCGAAGGTCTGTCATAAAAATTGGTCAATACTTATTGTATATATATATTACTTACCTAATTGACATGAATGGTAGTGATACATTTGCACGATGGGTTGTGAGCGGTGACTCAGATGAATGTCGTGTTGTTCCAGCGGCAGCGTGGGCGCGCAGTACTCCAACGTGATGCACGACAAGCGCGTGGTGCGCGGGAGCACGTTCGCCGCGCACCCGCACGCCGCCGTGAGTATCTGAGGACCTTGTGACTTTTACTTCGCCTCGGCTGACTGGCTAACTTTTAAATTCAGAAATTCCTGTCTCCTATATTCCTAACCCCTTGGTTCTAGTAGAACTTATACGATTTGACCCATATTATTATTATTACATATCTTTATTTTCCTAATAAATATGGGATAGGAGATGAGGATCAGTCGGACCTGAACCACCCAAACTTATGAGCTCTTTCGCATGTACACCATCGACGAGTTCTTTAATTATTCGTAGTACAGCGGCAGGACATGGAGGACACAACTTAAGAACCCATAAGGCGATAAGCAGACGGAGGCGCGGGGCGGTCAAAATGTCCGCGACGCACTCTTATTATTACTATCATAAGATCGCATTTAGCCCGCATATACGTCTGACAAGCGACATGAGCTATTGCGCGGACACATGCAACCCTATAATCGTACAAAATAAAAGTGCGTCGCGGTCATTTTGACCGCCACGCCCCGCCTTCTGCTTATCGCCTTACAGGTAAGTATTTTAATACATTATGGCTTGTCATTTTGTGCTGAAGTTCTCATTTTGTGCGAGAGACAACTCGCTCTCGAGAGACAACTCTCGAAAGCGTTCGGACTCGCGCAGAGATTCAGGCGGCGCTTCGGTCATTTGCCTTTCTTAATTAGCTTGTGAAGGAATTCAATTTATTTAGTACTCACCCAGCACGCTGACCCGCCGCCGACATATTGGTCGGTGGCACGACATTCTGACATTTCGTAACAATTCCTAATAAAACTCTGTTATTTTAAAAGAACGATAACACTAATTACAACATGTTTGCATGTTGCTGTTTTTATTAACGACCGGTTTTTATGCGATTTATACGGACGGTTCAATCAATCAATTAGCCTATTACAGTCCACTGCTGGACATATGCCTCACCCAATGATTGTCATAGCGCCCGATCCTCTGCCTTGCGCAGCCAGACTATCCTTTTCAAGTCGTCCGACCAACGTGCTCGGGGACGGCCTGCTTTCCGTTTGCCGATTCGCGGCCTCCACTCTAGGAATTGTTTGCTCCACCCCGGCCATCAGTCCTTCTACAGTTATGACCAGTCCATTGCCAGTTCAACGTGCTTATTCTGCTACCTATTTCGGTGACTTTAGTACGTACTTAGTAAGAAACCCCAAGCATAGCTCGCTCCAAAGCTGCGGGGTTACGATTTATAAACCGTATGTTAACTTAATAGCAATAAAGCATTGCGGGGCAGGTGGTCCAACTGCTCTGTCCAACTAGTCAGACCATGGATCTTTACTTTTTTAAATGATTAGGTCACGGAACTCTCAAAAGGTGCTGCGACCCAACTATTTTTAAAGTAGGACAACAGTCCCTGGTAAAGACCCATGGTCCAACCAGTTGTACGGAGCAGTTGGACCACTGCGCCGCATTGTAAATCGTGGCCTTTTGGTTTACTTTTACTAATGAACATTTTGTTTTTTTATAAGCGCATGGTTCTCTCGGCAGGAGCCTCATACCTACACGTTGGTCCGCAGGGCGACGGCGTGGAGAGCGCGGCGGCGCGACTGGCGCGCACGCGGCGGCGCGCCCTGGCGCGGCGGGCGGCCAACGCGCGCCTGCGCCCCGGCACGCCGCCGCCCGCGCCCGGCCGCCGCCACCACCCCATCCAGACCGAGTACTACCTGGAGGAGGTACGCGCACCGCTCTCTCCTACACTACTAACATAGCATACGCACCGCACCCGGCACGCCGCTGCTACGAGTATATTGACGTATTAACCTGCGATAAGTAGCTCTCACTGCAATCAAGCTGAAGATGTGATAAATGTTTCATATTAATAGCTAGTTGCCTGGCAAACTTGCTTGCGCCTTAGAACCAGGGTATGCTGGTAATTTGACACTAGCCACATAGATGAGCTTCAGCCCTAATCTCCGTTCTCGTTTGGTGCAGCTATTCGACAAGGGCACGGAAATGGAGGTGGGAGTCCAGACGGATCTGTTCGTAGACCGGCCCGCAACACCGGTGTACGTGCCGGCCAAGACTGGAGCCGACGCCTTCACGCAGATATATCCTGGAGACGTGAGTACACTTGTACCTAGATACCGCAGACTACCTAGAGCCCAAGTGCTAAGAAATAACCCCTTGAAAAATTTCAATTGTATTAGACATAATACCCGCCGAAAATCCTGGACTACATTAGACATAGCTTGTATGTAGCTAGAATTTGCCCTGCCCAATAGCGATGCAAAACCCGACTTGATAGTGAGTAGTGTCTCCCGTAAAGGCCAGTTACTACACAGCCCAGATACTAAGGCCAAATAGTTCATTATCTACAACAGTTTTGTGTCTACCTCAGAAACGAAGGGCTCGTTAACAAATAAAAATCAATCCAACCCGAAGGATCATGATATTATTGTGCATTGAACTTGCAAAATGAACTTTGAGCATGAGTTACCTAAACATTATGTGGGATGGGTGAGATATAACACTAACTCCAAGGAGCTGGTGACCCCTGGTAGGATATCACATGCCAAAAAAAACAGATAAATGATTAGAACAAAAGTTTTCTTTCAAAAGAAGAATAAGAATGGTGTATTTGCAGCTATTCGACTTCGACCTGGAAGTCCAACCGATCCTTGAAGTTCTGGTTGGCAAAACGACGGAGCAAGCGCTGGCCGAGGTGGCCCAGGAGGAGGAGCTGTCCGCACTGCGAGAACAGCAGCGGCGCTACTGCGAGCTGCGCGACGCCGAGCTGGCCGAGCGCCAGCGCCTGGCCGCACACGACGCGCGCCTGCACCAGGAGAAGGTCAGCGCACTCCTGCACTATAGCTAGACGCTCCTTAGGTATCCGACTGCTCCTGACTGACTGACTGACTGACTGGCTGCGGCCAATGTCCAACTTGAACCTATGTTGTAACTAGTTATGAATACAAGTAGGTACGCTCGGCTGATAGTCCCCTTGTGGTGGGCAGGAGCGGCGAGTGGCGGAGGCGCGCGTGGCGCAGGTGGCGGCGACGGAGGCGCGCGAGCGGGCCGCGGCCGCCGTGCTGGTGCAGGGCTACGTCGCCGAGCTGCTGCCCTCCGTGCTGGCCGGCCTGCGCGACCAGGGCTACCTCGTGGAGCGGATCGAGCGGGGTGAGTGCTCCCCGGAGCGGCAATGCTACTTCATGGAGGGGATTGAGCGGGGTTAGTGCGCGAGTGGCCAGGGGCGGCGCGCTGGGACTACCTCGTGAAGACGATTAAGGGTATTCACGATGTCTGAACAGACAACGTTGAGTAAATATACAGGTGGGTACTTCTTAGTTCCCGAGGGGGAAATATGTAACAAGTTAATAGCACTGGCCGTAATCGGTCCACTGACTCGTACAGTTCAGGTATGTCATCAGTTTAATCACTTCCGTGTGGCAGGTATCGACGAGGAGTTCATGCCGTGGCTCGTGGACGAGGTGTCGAGCGAGATCGAGTCCATCATCACCAGTCGCGACGTCATCACAGGTAACTAGCTCTACTCTAAGAACCTTCTCCTCGCATTGTGTTGTGACACTGATTAGATGGTAATGAAAAAGAGTAGTACTGTATCCTATCCTATTAGTTTGTAAGAATGCATGAATGTATGTCTGGATGTAGTATATTTGTTACTCTTTGACGCAAAAACGGCTAAATGGATCTGGCTGAAATTTGGTACAGAGATACATACGAACATTTAGGCTACTTCTTATCCCGTGAACAGGTTCCCGTAGATAAAGTTGTTGTGACTATGAAAGGGCAGAAGTCGTTCTGTAAAAAGCGCAACTATTTTAAAGAAGTAATCATAGCGTCTTCAATTATTCGGATACCCATGCCAACATAGCGAGAGTGAGGGTGACATAGTAGTAGACGTGACGCCGCTTGTCCGCTGTCCGCAGACATCGTGCGCGACGTGGTGGAGGCGCGCGCCGAGCTGTACCGCTGCGCCGGCGAGCGCGAGGCCGAGCGCGAGCCCTCCGAGGACTCCGTCACGCTCGCGTCCCTAGAGGGCGAGGAGGAGGAGGAAAGTGAGTAACCATGCCGACCATGCGAGAGCCATCTACGATCCTTCCTTTAGAATGCATAGCTTTTGTTTATTATTATTATTTCCAGCATATCTTTTCTATGTATAATGTATGTTACATTATGTATCAACAAGACAAATTCTCCCAAAGAAGTAGATATACCTACTTACCTACTTACACCGATACGATATCCGTCCGCTATTTTCGGCTTACATAAGTAGGTAGGTACTCAACAAACTGTTACCTAATCGAGCATTGCTAAGTAGGTAGGTACCTAGATTCCTCACAACGTGAACCCGCGGAGTGGCAGCAGCTTACTTGCGCGCTCCGCCACCTGCCACACTGGTGCGATTCGCGCCACCGCGCACGTGCGGCGTGCGGCGGCGCGTTAGTCGCGGTGCGCGCTGCATTATATCGCGATGTCGCCGCTATTAGTGCCAGCGCCCAGCACCACGCCGCACCCATAGCGCCGCCATACCAAGCTTTCATCGCACTACACCTGCATGTCGCAACAATCCGCAACTTTATCCCCTGAGACATAGAGACCATTGTGCGGTGACAGCTGCGCGGTTCACCCCGCGCGCGCCACACTGAAGGGGATGTAAATAATGCGTTTGGATCCGCGGTCGCGAACAATTAAGATTGATTCGGTGTGATGATATTATAATAACGTTTTGATGCGGGGCGCATTTGTATGAGTTAGTTAAGAGTATTAGTTATTATGTTTGGTCACAAACAGCTCCCCGGCCGCACGTGCGCCCACGACCCACCTCGTGTCCGCTCAGAGTGCGCCTCGACGCCTCCGGCTGGCACACTCGACGTTTATCCCACGCGCGGTGTCAGAGCTTAGCCGCGCTGAGGTCTCACTAGAAGATCAACCCTAGTGACGTAGTGGCGTAGTGGCGTCTACCACTTACATATTCATTCACTAAAAAACTTTAAAACACCTGTTAGCGAGCCGGTCGGAGACATTTCATACAGTTGACTAATAGTTGGTGAGTCGTGGGGCCAGCCGTGGCGCGCGTGGCTCATCAATTTCACGGCGCGGCGACATATGGCGCGCGCCACGTGCCGCCCTCCCTAACTTGTATCTAATATTGATAAAATAAACTAGGTATTTAATTATTTGACTTGATCGTTACCACAGTTTTCCCTAGAAGTACGAAGTGTAACTTGTGAGCAAGATTTGTCAAACCTGATGTCCGAACCTTTCGACGGCTGTTTTGTTTTCCTAGATAGTGGCAGACGATGGACAGAATTAATAACTGACAAACGTCGGTAATGTAGGATACATTCGAAAAACAATATAATAGCAATATTTTAGTTAGCGAAATACATAAATTCCTTCGGATCGGCGTACCTATGTTTGTTGAATACGACTATTGAGCACGAATGAAATGGTCCGTAATTTTCTAGAGGACACTTGTTCAGTTTGGGATAAGTGGTGCTGTGTTGTGCGCGGGGCCGGCGGCGCACGTGTGCTGATGGAGTGCGCGATATCGCCCGGCTCGCTAATCGCACTTAGATTTTAATTGAATCAGCCTCGATAAGGGCCTGCGCTGCGTTGTGTCCGCGCGGCGCCGCGCTGCGGGACCACTTGACTGCTGATTACACACAGCATTAGCTACATTCAAATATTGAATGTCCGAAAACTCAACAAATACTAAAGATCTTCGATATCGTCAAATGGGTTGTCAAGGTCAGATGCATTCACTTCAAAGAAAATATCTAAGTTCGGCCACTGCGTAGTTAAACTACAAAGCTGACCCCAACTGAATTCAAAAAGTTATAAGTATCTCTTAAAATACTTAAACTGAAAAACCCGAAAATACCACAAACCAAGACACGCTACACAGACGCATTCGTCGCACATGTCAGTCCAACGCGCACAGGAGTGTGTTTTACCTAATAGGCACCAAACTTATCATCGTTTGGTGCTAACTGCATTAAGCGGCAATAAGTTGAATAGTTCCACCACGGATCCGATCGATATTAACGAACAGTGGATCACTCGAAGTATCCAGTTACCTTGCACTAGCAGTCTGTCCCTGACATTTTGGCGAGAGTCAATATTATTGTAGTGCGGTGGTCGCAGTTCGCCTGTCTGTCCGGGGGCTTTTAGATGACAATTACAAGCAGAGCACCGGCTCCGTCGCTAATTGCACCGCGCACACGGCCGCTCGATATTGGACCGTGCCGACCGATATTTATGCAGCTGTGTGCGCCCCTGATTCAACATTTTAGACACTTTTTACATCGCCCCTGTACAATACAATAATAATGTAAAGAGATTAAACGTTACAATTAGATTGCAATGCGAGTGCAGTAGGTATTGTAAGTATTGGGACATGTAGAGCGACGCGATGGTTTTGAGATGGTTGGGTTTGGTTCCCATATGAATGGAACAATAACTAATAATAAATAATAGTGGTCTCAAAGTAGCAATTCTATATATGAAATAACTCTCAAAACAAAACCTAGCTATATTATATAGCTATATAGCTAGCCTTTTTTTCAGCTCCGTGTTAAACTCGCAAAATAGCCGTCACATATACCTACTGAAAATATCCCACGACTCAAAAACTATCCACATAAAATTCCACCGATACAGACGAGTGTGATACGTAACTTAAAAAAGTGTAACACCGAATAACACATAATAACGAATGCACGCTACCTCGAAAAAGTTACCGACGCGCCATAGCAATGCAATTCCACTATTCGAAACACTTACCAAAGAATGCACGCTACCTACCACTAAAAACTGAACAACGCAACGTAGCCATGTGATCTCGAATAACTAAACCTCAAAAAGTCATCGATACCTACAGACACAACTAAATAATTATAATTTATATAGGTATATAGTTTAGATTTATAAGTACCTGTGGCTTCTATCTATATCTAGTAAAATCTCAAAGTATCAACAGTATTCCATCGGCGTGTAGCATCGAACGCTGTGGCCGATATTGAGTCATTCAAATGTACCTAGGCCTGGCCCGGGGAACGAACATATTATACATGTACCGCTAATCTCTATATCGTTTGAACAAACAGCCGGCAAGTGCTCGGTGTTCATTGAATGAACATTGCGCACTCGCGATTGGTTAACAGATTAAAGAGCTTTAATGTATTAGGTAGTAGGTACCCTCTAGTGTGCAATAAATAGCAATCATTCGAAATAATAGAGCTCCACAAATGCACAAACATGTATGTAGATACCTAGGTATATGATAACTAGATGATAACCATGATTGACTACAACAGGCGACCACGCGGCACTGCACACTGGAAGGACAGAAGTGGTGATATCGAAATGTAACGAGACTATAATGCACTAGTGTTTTCTACTCACGATTATACTCGTAGGGTCCAATATCATGAAGGTAAAAAACATTTGATGTTTCCAGCTGAAACCTAAAAGAAGAGTGGTGGACACCTGCGACACGACAGAGAGCAGCGCTAGTGTCGGAGCCGCGCCGGTGCTGGCTGGTGTTCAACGAATTGTACAAAATTCACGTTCTAACACTTGACTACCCGTACTGCAGCCTACAGGATACTTTGACGAGCCATTTGTAGCGTTGGAGACATTTTTATGTATGTGTACTAATGGTTTTCACAATGCTGAATTACCTAATAGCTGCTCAAGGTAAACATTATAAAATAATTATGTAATTAACCAAAAAGAACCCTTATATTTTGTAATGTAGGTAATCGTCGTCAATTGTACAACTCTTTGTAAATACGTAGTTATTAATTGAGAAAAGTGGCAAAACTTTCTCTTTCAAGAAATTTAGGAAGGTAGATTAGGTAGGTATGAACGTATTTTTTGGTGACGAACTATAAGAACCTGCAGATGACTAAATCTAGAGGTACATAAGATTCTCATGACTTTTATGGAAAAATGTCACTTTTTGGTAAAAATGATTCAGGCATTGTACCGACTAAGCGTTTCAATGTACCTGCGCGTAAACTAGATAAATTTTTTAATTTGAATACGCATACAGGTGAATGTATACGCGTACAGAGCGCATGCATTGCCAGTTTATTAACGCGTAGCCATGTCTCGGAAAATATGTTGCAGTCGCGAGCGCCGCCACTGCGATGAAACAAATTATGAAAAACAAAAAGAAGCCTCCTAAGACCAAGGGATTGCAATCCAGCAAACTGGGGTCCCGCAATCCAGGGGAATCCAGCATGATTCTAGGCCCTGCGGATCCCGCAATATCTTTCAGATCCGCGATGCAAATTTATTCCATGATCTGATAAGTGACTGATTATTTTATACTTCTAACGTGACGTGAAATTATAATTATTTGGTAAGAGAAAAACCAATAAACTATTAGTGATTGGAGGAATCAGATTATGCAACCCCAAGTATAACCGATGAAAAAGAGAAGGGCTAACAAAGCGCCGATGCTCCAGGCTCTGTGGCCTATCCTCGCTCAACGCATCGTTGTTGATGAGCCTGTTGGCTCATCTTTCAATCGACTCCAGCGCTTTCAGGTGGTGTTTAGCTGAGCCGTCATAGAGGTGCGAACAGTACTCCATGCACGACCGAATTTGCGCTTAATATAAATTGAGAAGCTGTTCCGACGTGAAATACTGTCGCATCTTAGACATGATACCCAACTTTTCGGCAGCTCTACAACTTTTCGCCTCGACGTATACGCCAAAATTGAGGGCAGAACTAAGCGATAAGCCAAGATCCCGCTGTAACGGAGTCAATCCAGTAAAAATCCTGCGGGATTGGAGATTGGAAACAGTGCGGGATTGCAATCCCTATAAAAGGCTCACCGTGATTCGGGAATCGACACGCGTAGGTACTCAAATTGTAAACGCGTGCGCACTGTAGGTGTAGGTACGATAGGATATATTGTGCGGTGTGCCTGGGTACGCGAAACAGACCACGCGCATAGTCCGTACGCTACAAGGCTTCAGTGGAGATTGTTGATTCCATTCGTTACATTACCGCTACAATCATTGTCCTCGGACAGGCACTGTAGCTATTATTGTATTCTGGCAACTAAATAAGATATCGCATATTGCTGGTATCTTTTGTAAAATGAAGCTCACGTATACGTACATAAGTAGTGCAATGGCAGACAGTCGTAACTAATCGATATATATTATATAGTACTGATAGTGAGGAGCGTACCTACTCCTCAATGAGACGAGCGCGCGCCGCCCATGGCGATGGCGCGGAGGGCCGCCTCTCGATGTGATGAGGTTGTTTGTTTCATACATTGTTACTTATTTTTAGGCTATTTTGTTTTGTTTAGTATCTGTAATAACTTTTATTCGAAATATTTAGTTACTTACTTCGAAGTTTTAGAATAAAAATACTTAGTTACTTAAATACAACATCGTTTTATTTAAGCACCCACCCCACTACTGAGCGCATACTTTGTATCTATTTAATTAATACACTACTTATTTAATTATTAGTATAGTATCCTCCAACCGAGAAGGCATCCTGAGCGCGGTGCCTGAATAAGTACCTACTGCCGGTATTTCATCTTGTATTTGGCAATCTCGACAACATAAATGGATAATGCGTATGAATACTAATAGCTAGATTAGCTAGTATGCAGTAGGTAGGTACCTAATAACTGGCCTTTTGCTTCTGGAATTATAGTTATACATAACTTCTACTTCCGGTACGATTTGCACCTTTTCTAAATTCTACACTTGACTAGACAGCGCTATCTTAGACCCAAAGTAAGCATAATTGAAGTGTGCCTATTGCTACGAGTTCTAAAATGCAGATAAACACTTACAATAGGCGACACTGAAAGTTTATAGAATTGGCCATTTGTAGACAATATAATAAAAATGTTAGTTTAGATTTAAAAAATGGGACTCTTTACCAATATCATTAGGTATTTATTTCATTCATTTGTCAATTGTTTTACGATTTAGCGGCTAATTTTAAATTGTCTGTCTTCATGTCCACATGAATTTAATTAACGCGAGAAATTTTCATGCAATGATTTTCTATGACTTTTGATGTCATGTAAGTCAACAAGAAAGTTATGATAGACTTCGATTGATCTTTCACGGTGAAGCCCCATCTAGTGCCACTGTTTACAACTGGTTTAATGAGTTTTAACATGGTCGCACTAATTTCACCGATGATTTGCGTGAGGGACGGCCTTCTACGGCGACGACTGACGATGACATCGTCGTTATGCGGCGTATGATAGAGACTGACAAAAGAGTGACCTATCAACAGATTCGGACAAGCTTAGGCATCAGTATGAGTCAAGTGCCTCACCTCACCTCACGATTTGACCGAGGCCGCGAGGCCCAAAAACTCCGTCGTGTTGATTGATGTCGTGAAATGCTTAAACGATTTAACGGAGGTGATTGAAATGCTGTGTTCGACATAATTACGGGTGACGAAAGCTGAATTTATTGTTATGATCCTGAAACTAAAAGACAATCTTACTGGGTGAGGGTTTCTTTCCGAGCAGTTGCAAACTAAGGTGAAGAGAGGTCGAAGCGTGTTAAAAAAGATGGAGGCCTCGTTCTTCCGGAGGACAGGTCATTATGCAGGTGTCGCCCTCGTAGGTAGGTAGGTGCAGTAGGTAGGTACCTGGCGGCGGCGTTTGGTTTGGCATGCGCATGTGGAAGAGGAATGTTGATAGCCTGCTGTAATCAAAAATGTTAGGCCGATGCGCTAGATACTTGCTCTACAAAACCAAAGCAAGCTGATCTTTTTATAGGTAAATATTTTTTATTTCTAGAAGTACTAACACATTTGATTCCTTAAACTTAGTCGAAATTTGTTCATGTACCTAAATTCTTTTTACCGCTGAAATTCTTTCAAAGGTTATATTAATAGTTTAATATTTATCTAGGTAGTAGGTAGAGATAACAGTGCGATAAGGCCGGTTGGTAAATTGTTTATACCATACTCTACAAAACAAATAGTTCATTTTATAGTAATAAATGAAAAATAAATTTATGTAATTTTATTTTTTTTATTGGTCCACAAAACTGGATACACTATTTATGTTTAAATCCGATAAACCGGCATCAATTTTTTTACGAAAGCAATTATTTCATAATTAAATTGGCGTCTTTAATTCCAAGTCCACTTTTTGTAAAATCCGGACTGCCGTGCGCCATCCACCGAACAATAACTAAGTATACTTACAATAACAATAGTTTAATCACTGGACGATTCGCGGAGGGCGTTACGGAAATTTGCGCAGGGCATGGCGCGGAGGACTGCCCTCCGCCCTCCGAGCTGGGGTTGCGACGCAGCTATATATATTAGCGACAGCCCTCGCCCCGGTGACAGTCGCGCCAGCAACCTGCGCTCACGCACGGAGGAGCGTCTCGCGTGCCACTCGTTAGCTACCTGCGACCAGTGACCTGCGGCCTGCGACCAGCGGCCCGCGACCAGCGGCCTGCGACCAGCGGCCCGCGACCAGCGGCCTGCGACCAGCGACCAGCAAGCAAGGGCGGATGTCGCGCGTGCTGTGCCGGCGCGGCGTGGCGCGCGGCGCGCAGTCGGCCGAGTTCAGCGCCGAGGAGCTGCTGGCCGCGCTGGCCGAGGACGCGCCCGACTACGTGAGTACCCCACGAGCTACCACTCACTCCGCACTCCGGCTACTTGCTAGTGCTAGTCTACTCGCGGTACTCGTTTTGAGTTTCGATTATAGTCAGCCTACTTCATAATTACCTACCCAGTAGGTACTTACCTGTATTATAATAACCAGGTGTTAGTATTTAAAAACGAATAACATAAAAATGAAAAAAAAATATTATCGATTTTCTAGTTATAAGTAGGTATCGGGAGGTGGTGGTGGTACCTACATGGTACTATAGCGGTGGTAGTTTGAATTTCAATGAAACCTCTAGTTGTGCGAACTGCGAACGAGGGCGCATGACGAGAAGCGCCTTGTGGTGGCGACGGCCATTGCTAGTCAAGTCACGGGCCAGGCAGGATCTAAACTTTCTGTGATCCTAAACTTTATAAAGAACAAAAAGTGGATCGGTAATTTAATAAGAAGCTGCATAAAGAAGCCATCACCTGCTAGCTACGACAACGCCGGTTTTTGTCCGTGGTACGGTTAGGTTGTCCGGCAAACCGGACCATGGGGAATTCTATTTTTCCATGGTACGGTGACGCTACTTATTGACTGATTGTACATTTGGAAACCTGTACGTTGGTCCGGTTATTAAATTGCGCTTAAAACTAACGTGATAAACCGTACCACGGACAAAGATCGATTGTCCGTGGTACGGTTAGGAACGCGGGCTGCACAGTACTGTTATCTCAGAACAGTGATGAGTAGTCCACTGTTTAACGGCGTATCTATCTATTTATATAATATGAAAAGAAAGTGGAGAAACAAGTTATAATTTAAAAAAAATGAGAGGATTTGTTTATTTTAATACATCATCGTTTAGTCCACTTTACAAAACTCAAACAAAAGCCCTTTGTCCGCTAAAATCCATTAAAATTAACAAATTAAAATTTACAATTAAGATTCTTAAAACACCTAGTCAGCCCTAAAGTTAAAATGAAATGTCGAGATGACTATAACAAATTATTTCCTATTACGAAAATACTTCCAGTTAAAGCAAAGACCGAATACTTAATTATAATAGAAAATTATTACAATAATATAATAATAATAAATATTCTCAGACATTTTTATTTTACACAGCGCCATCTAGCCCAAAGTAAGCTCACTAAGGCTTGTGTTGTGGGATCTAGACAACGGATAAACATACTTATATACTTTTTTTTTTGTAAATATATACATAATATAGATAACTAACACCCAGACACAGAATAAACATTTGTGCTCATCACACAAAGTATATCCCGGGTGGGGATCGAACCCACGACCTCGTGCGCAGCAGTCGAGTGCACTACCACTACGCCACAGAGGCTGTCAACAATATGTAATAACAATACAATAATGCACATAAGGAAATTGTATCGAATAGGTATCATACTAAAAGGGCTAGGAAGAGGATGTATGTATGTCCGAAGGTAAGGAACTATTACGGCCAACGAACAAACAAATATCTTTTGCCCAAGTGCTTCAACAAAAGAGATATTTTTGAGAAAATAAATGAAAAAAAAATCCACCATGGATTTTTTTAATGGATTTTAGTGGACAAAGGGAACAAAAGTGACATCTTATCTTATGTTCGCAAATTTTTCCAAGGCGTGACCCAAAACAATCTCTTGGTTTAAGACTTGTAATTGTATATTACGTATAGCATCATCTTTTTCTATATCTTCCTTCTTGCGTTTATTGGTTATTTGTTTGTTTTTTAAATTAATATGTGTTTGTTTATCAGTTTTTTCTAAATAGTTCAAGAGACGTAATATGTTTACAGTATTTTGAAAGTGCCCGATTAATTTTGGAGTTCCAGCTTTCTACGCTATTATTGGTGCGGTGCCTTTGCCCAAAGACACTGATATATTTACAGAGTGTACTGCTTATCCAAAACTTTTCAAAATATTGAAAAAACTTATTCATATTATTAGTCAACGCTTCAGATTTAATATACTATTTTCCGTAGTCCGGTGAACCGGACCACGGAAAATTCAATTTTCTCCATGGTCCGGCCAACCGTACCATGGAAAAAAAGAGCTTTCCGTGGTCCGGTTCACCGGACAAACAAACCGTACCACGGGCAAAAACCCGACAACGCCACCTGCTACGCGCTACGAGTCGGAGCACAAAGTTGCTACGTAACGGCTCACAACGCGCTACGTATCGATAGAGCCCCGAATAGCTCTGATCGATAATATCGCCTTCTGCATCCAACTGTTAGGATTCTATTGCATTATTCTATTTGGAAACGAGTTATAAGTAGGTAGCGTTTGCCCAGAGATATCCGTATTCGACAGGCTGGTACGGCCCCATGGAATTTGGTAACGAGATTTGTAGGTATCAATCTACTGGTACTCCTTGACAATGTGAATAGTCATATTCATGCATACAAATATTTGCACTGAGTGGAAATTCCACCCATCGGCGCCTCCTGTCGTAGCAATCGAATGCACTACCGCTACGCCACAGAGGCCGTGGGTTGTTGTTAGGTACGCGTACGTACCTATCATGAGAAAGATAATCTAATTATAAAATCAATGGTAGGCATAGGCCAGCCTGCAAAAAACCGTTCATGAAGTAGTAGCCATGCCATGACAAATAAAAAAAGCCATGAGCACTTTTTAATAGGCAAGTCGTCACCTATATTATAATACCTATGTCACTTATGCTGATAGACGAAAAATCATAATCACTACATAGTATAAAACAAAGTCGCCTTTTCTGTCCCTATATCCCTATGTGCGCTTAAATCTTTAAAACTACGCAACGGATTTTGATGCGGTTTTTTCCAATAGATAGAGTGATTCAAGAGGAAGGTTTATATGTATAATACATGCATCATATACCATTGTATCAGCATTGCACCCGTGCGAAGCCGGGGCGGGTCGCTAGTATAAAAATAAATCCCTATTTCCCTTGGTCACGGCATCACGCGTGAATGGCTGGACTGATTTAGCTGAAAATTGATGGGGAGGCCGCTTAGAACTAGGAAACACATAGGATACCTACCTACTTCTTAACCTGCCACGAGGACGAAGTACCTATGCCACGGGCGAAGCCGCGGGGCACAGCTAGTATTTGATAAAAAAATATATCGCACACACCGGGTACAGTAATGTCGACAGTACCATAGCTATTCATGTGGTAATGTCCTAAATATTTTGTGCATTTCTGTAATTACTACTAGCTACCTTTATTTTACGGTCTGTAAGATAACACCTTTTTTACACTGAAATTGAAACTAATAGCGGACCCGACAGACGTTGTCCTGCCCGACTGAAGCGCCATCTGCCGCGCTGGATTTATGAATTTGAATCTTCCAGACGTACCAAACGTATCGCCTCCCAAACGTACCTATACAAAAATTCAAACCAGTCCAGCCGCTTAGGAGTTCACTGTCAACACACATACCTACAGAAGAATTATATAGGTAGGTACCTATTATAAAAACTAGCGGACCCAACAGACGTTGTCCTGGATACCGACTGTAGTGCCATCTGCCGGGATGATTTAAACCATCCAGGGCGCCACCCAAACTCATACAAAAACATTCATTCATATCGGTTCAGCCATTTAGTGACAGTAACACACGTACAGTAGAATTATATTATATTTTCTTATTTTTTTTTAAAATCTAGTAAAACCACTTTTAATAAAAAAAATAGGCAGGGAACTCTGAACGGTCTAAAATATGGAACTAGGCGCCAAGTTACCTACGTTTATTAAGCTCAAAATATCCTATCCAGCGATGTACCTACCTAACACACATAGCTATTGGAAGTAGGACCAGGTTTCATACATATTTCATTCTTTTTATGACGTAAAAAATGCAGAAGAATGTGCTACCTACCATATTTGGTGCTTATGTAATAACTCCGTTGTCCAGGTGCACCACGTGGAGGTTCCGGCCCGCCATTTTGGGCCACCACACACGGTTTTAGTCGGTTCGACTCTGACATAACGCTGCCAGCGAGGGTGGGTATCCGTGGGGATTTCCGCACGAAAGAAAGGCTCTGCAGCTTACCAGCCCCACCAGATTTTTAGTTACCTTCCAGGTGGACAAACTATTTTGTCAAACTGATTTGACCACGAGGAAAAAAATTCCTGTAGGTCAAACTTCTTGGATTGAGTCCTCGTGGTCAACTATTTTGTCTAACTGATTTGACCACGAGGAATGTTTATTCCTCGTGGTAAAACTTTTTAGAGTTTAAGAAAAGTACAGTCATTCCGAAAATAACAACAATTACCTACCTATTCACTTTTTTTCTCCGTTATTACCTAGTATAATATAAAAAATCGTTAACGTAATTTTTCAAGGAAATGAAGGCATTTTAATTTATAAAGCTCTTCTAAACGGGCCAGGTTTTGCTGCAATTTGCCGAAAATAGTATCCCTCCAAAAACATACCTGTTAAAAGGGGGCCAAGTTTCTATCGGCTAAAGGTTCGCCTAAAAAAAGGATTGAAATCCAATCCAATGCCAAGTTTAGATGCACTTTAAAATCGATCATAATCATCTAAATTTCTTCTAAATTTTAACTTGGCAGGTTAATTTAATTATACATTTAACAAGTGTTACGTATATATTATACAGCACGAAAACCTGCCAAGTTCAAATTTAGATTATTTTGATCGATTTTAAAGTGCATCTAAACTTGGCATTGGCTTGGATTTCAATCCTTTTTTAGGCGAACCTTTAGCCGATAGGAACTTAGCCCCTTTTTTAAAAGGTATGTTTTTGATGGGATTTCAGTACTTTTTTTCAAGAATTTCAAGTTTACTGGAACTTGTCCTGCGTACTGTCGTGCGCTTTGATTGCTTACTGCAAAATTGTGAATAGTTGTTTTGCCAAATGAAAATTTGGGATTTGGCATGTGTCGCTTTGGGAATTTTTGTTGCCAAATATTAGTAAACTACAAATGCTGTAACATTGAGCCCTAGGACGGATTTTTTTTTTTTTATTCAGGATAGGCTTACGTTTGACCACTATCTCACCTGATGGTAAGTGACGATGCGGTCTACGATGAATCACGCTTGCCTAGAAGGAACCTATTCACTCGTGACTTGAATATTTCCAGGTTATAGCTTTCCGGAAACACAGACTCGGGCAGGGAATTCCACTCCTTAGCTGTACGCATGATGAATGTATCCGCAAAGCGTTTCGTGCGTATGTAAAGAACGAGTGCTCTAAACAAACCTTCATAAAATCCAAACGAACTGTTAAAATAATTTGAATATTTGAGAATAGTTTTCACAAATACTTTCCTAATTTTTCACCAAAAATCGTAAAACAAATGTCTTCTATATTTTGAGATACCGAGTTGCAGCTTTTTCTCAGCGTAGCAGATCGAGAGCTCATGTTAATTGATCAAAACTTCCTCATTATATATTTCACGGATTTTTATCATTACCATGAAGTTTTCAGTTTTTTCCTAAATTCTTCCTTAATTTCGTAGAAATACAACCACTTTTAAAAAATGAGCCCTCCGTCCACACGCACACGAATTTTTTTTCTAGTGGTCATCAATTAGGCAAAATATTTCAATCACGAGAACTTAATCCAAGAAGTTTGACCAATAGGATTTTCTTTCCTCGTGGTCAAATCAGTTAGACCAAATAGTTTGACCACGAGGACTCAATCCAAGAAGTTTGACCAACAGGAATTTTTTTCCTCGTGGTCAAATCAGTTTGACAAAATAGTTTGTCCACCTGGAAGAACCCTCTACTTCAGATTTTTAGTTACCTACTTCATTATTTCTCTGACACATCAGCGAAATTGTGGATTTTGGAACCACTTTTTTTTTCAAAAGTTACACATGGTTACTTTGTCGAGCGACTGTATCGTACAGGCCAGGAATCCACACTCAACTATTACGGTAGGCTCGTAAGTGATGTTTAGTATATATTGCACTGTGCTCGCCACAACCGGTTGGCTATCAGGGATTACTACGGCACCCGCTGGGCGCGGGGGAGGTATCCACGAGGATTTCCGTACGAAAAAAAGGGAACTGGTGTCGCAGTATCCCTAATATCTAACTAGTTTCGGTCGTCGGTTTTGGCTGCGTTTATGTTACGTTGACAGGGAAACTACCACAAACACCTGGGAGGTAAAAAAGTCGGGTGCGATCGAAGAACGAGGATTTCGAAGGAACGATCCGGGGGATATCGAGGCAGGCGCGCCTCGGTACGAACACGGCAAGGGAAATGTGCAACGGGGAGTCTCGCGGAGTGATAGGTGATACGAGTCGGTTTAACGGATGAGTAACCGAGGGTTGCCCCTGCGCAGGTGTACGTGGAGCCGGACGGCGCGGGCGGGCTGGCGGCGGCGGGGGGGGCGGGGGCGGCGGCCCTGTGCGTGCGCGCGCGCCTGGCGCCCTCCGCGCCCGCGCGCACGGCCGAGCTGCTGGCGGGGGGCGCGGGGCTGGCGCTGCGCACGGTGGTGGCGCTGGCGCCGCACGACGAGTTACTGCTGTGGTTCGGCGAGGAGGCGCTGTGCGCGCTGGAGATGCCGTTCCTGACGCCGCGGGACGTGCGCGGCGCGGCCTACGCGTGTCGCGCGTGCGGCGCCGAGTTCCGCGAGCCCAACCCGCTCAAGCTGCACCTGTTCCTGCGCTGCCGCGCGCCGACGCCGCGCCGCTTCTGGCGCGAGGCGGCGGCGCGCCTGCGGGCCCCGGGGCCGGGGAGCGTGCCCGGCCCGGCCGAGCTGGAGGCGCTGGCGACGGAGTGGGGCCGCGGGTGCGCGGGCGGCGCGGGCCACGCGTGCGTGTACTGCGGCAAGCTGTACTCGCGGCGCTACGGGCTCAAGATCCACCTGCGCACGCACACGGGCTACCGGCCGCTGCGCTGCCGCCACTGCCAGCGCGCGTTCGGCGACCCCAGCAACCTCAACAAGCACGTGCGCCTGCACGCGCGCCACGCCCAGGCGCCGGCGCCCTTCGTGTGCGGCGTGTGCGGCCGCGTGCTGGCGCGCCGCCGCGACCTGGAGCGCCACGCGCGCTCGCACGCCCCCCCTCCCCTTCCCCCTCTCCCTCTCCCTCTCCCCCCCAAATGAAAGTCGTGTTAGATCGTAACTAGTTTATTGCTACTGGCCGGCCACCTTGGCGGCGATGCGCTTATCGCGCTCCTCGGCGATGGTGAGGCGCACGCCCTTGCCGCGCGGCAGCGAGATGTAGGCCTTGGTGCCCTTGCCGATGATGAACACGTTGTTTAACCTGCAACGACGAGTCACATCAAAATCGCTGCCCAAATTATTCTAAATCTCATACTTTCTCCCGACTAGCGCGAAAATAGACGTTCTCCAGTAAATTTTTGAGGCGATCTGGAATCTTAGTATGAAAACGCAGACCTTGCCGAAGAAGCTATGATAAAGTCCAGAGGATACGGGCTGCTCTATTTATTAATAATGTTTTAAAGAACCCAGGATTATATAAATATGGAAACACGTGTGCAGTTAGAGCATTCCAGTTCTTAATCGTGTGACAAAGAAAACACCAAAAATGCAACGCAAAAAAGCAACTTATAATTTTTTTTAAGTTAAATATCGAAAAATAAGTAAGCCGTCTTTTGCGGGTGATTTTAACCTTGCAAGATGCTCAAATAAATTCAGAATATATGCTTGAAACAAGTTGAAATTTTTACAGAATGACAGTATTAAAAATGTTCTAAACATGCTGAACGTTTTGGTAGGATTTTCTACCTGATATGTTTGATATTAAAAAGATGGTAAAATGTCTGCCACTCTCCAGCTAGGCCTGCGTTTCTGTATTAAGGTTATGGAAGAGACATCTGACAAATATACAGATTGCCTCAAACACTCACTCAAAAATGTCCACCAACTCTTCTACCATGTTGTATATTAAATAATTATCTATTAAATGGATCAAACACTAGTTGGACCATATACTTCAATATCAGTGTTCGAATGATGGTACTATTATTTAAAAAAAGAAAGCAGTGACATCATTACCTAGTAGCGAATGTATGTCCCGTAGAATCCTTAATATGCACAATATCGAAGGAGCCGGGATGCCTCTCGCGGGACACGATGGTGCCCACGCGGCCCAAATTCCTGCCTCCCGTGATCATGCACAGGTTACCTGCAACAAAATATCATCATCCTTTATGTCAGTGGCAAAAAGACGTCTCAATTGAATGTATTTCAATTATTTCAAAAGATACTGTTTGAGGCATGTATACGGCACAATCTGAAGGAGAGTCACTAATGAAAGTTAACCTCCCTGAATGTAGGAGTAGATTTGATTCCCTCAATATTATCTGAACCAACCTCGGGTGTGGCAAACTAGTGATGTTGGTCAGCCACATCACTCAACAGTCTGCAGCAGTGACTCTAGACTGCTGGGTATTTTATTTTAATCTTAAGATTAGTCATGTTATTCTTATATGAATTTTATTGTAAGGTGTTAGGTACAGTGGGGTGGATATGTTTTTGTAGATAAACACTTCAAAAGCAAAATAAAAAAAAATCAATTCTAATTGGCTAATATACCAATAGGTAGTTAAAAACATCACCCAAAACACGCTTGCACAAGTGAAACATGTCCTGAGCCTTTTTTTATTGAATGAACCCTACAACCATCCATTTATAAAATAATCATAATTATGTTGACTTAGATTAGTCAACATCATTATGATTATTTTATAAACACATTCTGGTCTTGAGTTTTCTCGTAATGTTGAAAAATGTAATTGTTTCTATAATAAAATTATATTTACTGTTAATGTTTCTTTTATCTACCCTAATGTACCTTTATAATAGGGATGACGATAATATAGTTATCAGATTCTTATAAATCCTGTTTAATGTTTTAATTTTTCAGAAAAAATATGCATTCTTAAATTACTAAACTGAAAATATATCATTTTTTTAGTTCACAAAATGTCCCGAAAAGTAAATAGTAATTTAAATAAATATTGAATTAAATTGCAATTAAATGAAATTTTCAAAAACAAAATTGTCATGAAAATATTAGAGTATAGCAGTTGATGATATAATAGTATTAGCAAGTACTGTATGGTGATGGTACGTGTATGTGTATGTGTATGTGTACAGACCTGACTCGAACTTGATGAAGTCCATGATCTTGGAGGAGGCGATGTCCAGCTGCACGGAGTCGTTGACCTTGATGAGCGGGTCGGGGTAGCGCAGCGTGCGGCCGTCGTGCGTCACCAGGAACGGCACGTTCTTGGGGCCCGTGGCCACGCGCTTCACCTTGCACAGCTTGTACTGCGTCAAGTACAACCACCGTATATACACATTACCACCGGCTCATGCCATCATACATGCATCTTGTTTTAACTTTCATCAAAATTAGATTCCACAGATTTGCTTTTAAATTTTTAACCATATTGTTTGCAATGAGATATATTATGATCGTTATGATGGACCCTATCGATGTAGTTAAATTGTGTTAAAATTTAATCTTTCAGTAAAATATATCTATATTATTTAAGATACTTATGCAGATGACACCGCTGTGCTTTCAGCTGATACAGACCCAGAAATTGCATCTAGAAACCTACAGAAGCATTTAGATTAAGTACATTCTTGGATGCAGTCTTGAAAACTAAAACTAGTGCAACTAAGTCCAACCATATCACATTTAGCCTAAGAAAAAAGACTGTCCCCCTGTGTAATTTTTTAGGGCAAGAAGTCCTACCTCACAGTACAACTGTAAAGTACCTCAGATTTCACCTTGACAGAAAGCAGACCTGGAAGACACACATCCAAAAAAACGGGATGAACTTAACTGTAGATTTAGATCATTGGAATGGCTTCTAGGCAGAGGATCATGGCTATCTGTAGAATATAAATTACTGATCTACAATGCAATATTGAAACCAATCTGGACGTATGGTATCCAACTTTGGGGTAGGGCAAAGACATCGAACATTGAGATACTGCAAAGGTTTCAAAATTCTGTACTGAAGTCTATAACAAATGCTCCGTGGTTCACCAGGATGGATGAAGTGCATGAATACCTGGCAGTTCCCACAGTGAAACAAGAAATTGTTAAAACTACCCGTTCCTACAAAAATCTAATCAGTCACCACCAGAACAGACTGGCCCACTGTCTTGGTGTCCAATTGGCAGCAAGAAGGCTGAAAAGACTGCACACATAGGATAACACAAAATAGAGAGTGGAAAGAGGGCAGCCTAACGATGGGAGGGCATGCCCAACACGTCAAACATACCTATAAAACAACTGCTTATGGTTCAACAAAAACCGATTGCATGTTGGCAACTACATAAAAAAAAAATTAAGATACTTGCCCTCCATGGGGCATAGCCCTGAGCCGCCCTGTATATACCAGATTTTGTGTAAGGCTTCTTTCTTCATGCATTATTAATTCTCTGTCATTAATAAGTAAATGGCAAATTGTATTGACAAACCTTGGCTTCTTCAGGAGTGATACGGTGAACAGTGAAACGTCCTTTGACATCATAGATGAGACGGAACAGTTCATTTGTCTTCTCAATTGATACAACATCTGCAACCACAACACAAATCGGTAAACAAAACAATACACCTTAGCAATATCATTGTAAAATATTATTTGATTTCTGAGCACCTACATGCTGCAAACTAGTGAATGATGGCATACTTACAGAGCTGCAGCGCAAACATTTAAAGAAAACACTATGACCTTTGACAGCAGGGCTTGGTTGCCAACCCAAACCTGTGCTCCTTTCACATTGCTCATTAGTGCCAGATTTCATACAGATTGTCAACCCAGCTCATACACTTACTCTAAAAGTTTTTGCACCATTGCTTGCAGAGCTATGCTATGTTGAATACATCAAATGACTCCAAGCAAAATTGGCATGCTGACTCCATAGTGAAGATAACTGTTATTGTTTTTATGATGAGATAGGTAGGCTTAAGTAACATGTTTAGATCAAATTTACGGCCTGTATTGGTTTGTATTCAAGGAAGGTACAGGTACAGGGTCAAGTGTAAGTTCGGAGGACAACTCACCCATGAATCCCGCCGGGTACGTGGGGTCGGTGCGGACCTTGCCGTCCACCTTGATGAGGCGCTGCTTGACGATCTTGAGCACCTCGTTGCCGGTGAGCGCGTACTTGAGGCGGTTGCGCAGGAAGATCACCAGCGGCAGGCACTCGCGCAGCTTGTGCGGGCCCGTGGACGGCCGCGGCGCGTACACACCGCCCAGCTTGTCCAGCATCCATGCTTTGGGAGCGTTCAAACGCTTCAAGTGCTTCTTCGGTCCGCGCGCCTAGTCGACACCAATATTCATCATCACTTTACATATAACCTCCATAAATACCACAACACTACTACTATACGAATTAGGGGACACTTTCCTGATTAATTTTAATTATGAACTGAGGTACGAAACCTAGGAAGCTGGTAATTAACGAGGAATAAAATTCAAGTTTATGTGCACATCCATTCAAACATCGGCAATTATATATAAACAAAGTAGGCCATGGGGCTACAAAATATCGAGAGAAATTAAAGGTGCGATGCGTATTAACACTAACGATGCAATCTTGCGTTAAAATAATCTTAAGAAATAAGCGATTAAAACAGATTTTATTTAATATTAACCCAGAACTCACCATGTTGGACACAGATTTTTAATAAAAAGAAACGTCAAACGTCAACTGGTGAAACCTGTCAGAGAACCAATCAACAATCAATCATAACCATAACCAACCAATGTGACCGAACTGAAACTGAACTGAACCATAGACAGTGTTTGTCTACCTTACAGGGTTGCCAACTATTAGATGTTTTTATTTTTTCATCATACAAAGTCACTTAAAAATCTCGTACAAAGTTTTATGCCCTGTCATTTTGGATGGAGATAATAAATGCCTGATTTAAGCTCATTTCTGCTCAATCTGACCCAAATAGAAGGCACAAACTAATACTCGTAAACATGGGTTGCAGTCTCGACAGTTATCGCTACGACTTTTACCGAAATCGCAAGTTTTTAGCTTGTTTTTTTATTTTTTTTATACCACTTAGGTGGCAAACAAGCACACGGCCCACCCACGGAAGCGGTCACCGTGGCCTATGGACGTGTGCAACACCAGGGGCTTTACTTTACTTTACTTTTTAGGGCTAAGTATTAACTTTCTTCCCCGCTGTCGCTTATGAAATTATATAAGTTTCTTGCCACGAAATGTAATACATACGCCCTAGATTGTTAAATACCTCGTTAGATAGCTGATGAAACGTAAATATTTTAAAACATATCTGCTGAACAACTGCCATAATTATTTCATGTAATTTCTTAACTTTCACTTGTCTACTACGGACAATTCAATAAACTTGTGCACTATTTTAATGATTGACATCCTAAATGATCTTATTTCACATGTAAAAATGCAATAATAATAATAATAAGGCATAAACAAAATTAAATTTAGTAGCTTAAAAATCGGCAATTTTCAATAAAAAATTAAAAGTCGAAAATCTCGAAAAGGGTTTTAATTTAGGGTAGGGTGTTTCATAGAGAAAATAAGTCGAACTGATGGACCGTATAGCTTGTCTATAAAGTCGTGAAATTAAATGAGGGCGCTGCTGAACTTCATGTAACAACCCTATATAGTGCGACTAAAATGATCTTGATACTAGAAGTTCGTTTCTAGTAAAATGAATTACTAAAATAAAACACATTATGCAGTCATAATATTGTTTCTGTTTTATTTATTAAACCAGGTGCAGTATAAAGTTTTAACCCAGATCCAGAATAAAGTTATTGAACCAGATCCAGAATAAAGTTAGTTCAAACTCAAACTTAATCATTTATTAAATTCAATCAGTTACAAAGAATAATCAGTCCGGTTTCCAAATATTAAATATTGAAATGCGTTTCGTCGCCACTTTCAGCAGTACAGTCACCACTGTCACCACAAATGTTAAAGTTATCCATTTCTTTCTTCGGCCGACCTTTCATGTGTTTCCCAGGAGTTTCAAACTTTCCATCATTCTTAAAAGTTTCGTTAACTATCCGCCAACAGTACTCTCTGATTTTCCTGTAAAGAGTAAAAATAATCATTTAATAAAATTAATTACTGAATGGCAACAAGTTATTGACTTGAAGCAATTGTTCAAATAAAAAAATTGGTACAATAACAGATTGAACGACTTGTACCATCATAATATCAAAAATTTAGATCGTACTATAAAAATGACCTACTATAAAATATTTTTATAACCTAAAAATATTGAATGTAAACAATGCCTTTTTTGCCTTCAAAACGTAAATTCAGTAGATTTGTAAGTTCCGATAGATTCAAAACAAATAATAACATGATTACATACCCATCAAAGATGCTGTTCGCCCATAAACGTCCTCCAAATCCCATAAAATTGTCCAGCTTAGTAGTCCGTGATTCATCGCTGGAAAACTTTGAAAATCACTTCCCATGCACCACTCTGATTTACTTTACTCATTTCTCAACCTTTCATGCGTAGTTTGGTATCAATGTTTTGCAGTTTAATGAAAACAATAAAAAATACGAGAAGAAAACTGGTCCACTATACGATATATTCGACGATAACATTGACAACTGACCTACTTATGTTTGGTGTTGCCACTCACATGTTTAATGTTAGTTCCTCAAACATTATTTTCACGACTAAATAGACAAGCTATACTCTCCACGCTAAGACCATGAGTTAAGTTAGGAATTACAATATTTATTTAAGCAGGCAGTATATTTAAAAAAAGAACATTAGAAATTTCCTTGATTTAACAGTAAGTTAAGTTGACTCTCATAATTTTAAATTTTATAGTGAGCTCGTTTAATAAAATATTATACTCATTCTGAAAGGTCTATATTGAAAAAGAAAAAATCTATGGAATTGACTGTCATGTCAATAGCGTCAAATGTGTCAATTTCAATAAATTTGAGATGTGAGATGAGACTTGTTTGTAGGTTAGTTAAATACGGTTTTAGGTTATGATTTGGTTTTAATAATATTAATATTATTGTTTTCCAAAAGTAATGTATGTGTAAAATGTTTTGAGAGCTTTAAGTCGTATTTATGGAGTCCTCCTCTGACAATAGTTTTACGTGGACTGATACTTCAAGTGATAGCATTGATAGCCACTCGATGTAAGCTTGCTATTTACGTTACATTATACAATACATGTGTTTATTTATATGACGGCCTCCGTGGCGTAGCGGTAGTGCATTCGACTACTACGACGGGGGCGCGGGTTCGATTTCCGCTCAGTGTAAATATTTGTATGCATGATTATGCCCATTTGCATTAGTCTGGGTGTCTCATGGGCTTTACTTTCTTATACCGGCCGTCGATTTAAGGGCTGGGAGTGGGTGGGGTGGGCGGGGGGGAGTGTGTAGACCCCCTCCTGTGAAGGAAAAAGCGCGGAAGCCTCCCCGATTTTTTTTCATATTCTAACCTAAAAAAAAGACAAAACACCAGGATCCAACTCTTGTAGGTTAGGTTATGTTATTGATAGGCGCTTCCCGTGTGGTCCCATTTCAATTTGGTCCGTTGTTTTTTCTTTGAAAAGTTTTTTTTAATTGATCCTTTTTGTTTTAGGGCAACAGAAGACAAGAGTTCAGAAATCTGTAAGAATACAAGAAAAAGAAGCAAGTGTAATGGGATTAAGGTAGAACATGATAATAAGTTAAACATGAAAAAGGGGATATACAGTGAATTGAAGAATAAGATGGTCAAAATTGAGCCAGAAAGTGATTGTGATGTCCCTAAAAAACTTAAGAAAATCAAGAAAGTGGAAAGCAATGGGCATCTGAAGGACCTCCAAGACTCTACTGCTCATGATGAAAGCTTCCTTGATCTCCGAGTGAAAGAAGAGGAAATTGCTTCAGGGAATAAAAGTAGTAAAAAAAAGAGGAAGAAGTATGAGAACCTAAATGAGATTTATTCAGAAACTAATCTAATGGAACATAAATTAGAAGAAATAAGTCCTGATTTTCATAGTGCAGATCAAAATGTTCAGAATGATTCAGAAGAGAAAATCAAAGTAAAGAAAAAGAAATCCAAAAAAAAACGAAAGGAAGTTGATTATGAAATTGAATGTGACAGTTTGATTACTGACAGTAAAGAATTGGATCCCGTTACAAACAAAAGTACAAACAGAATAATGGAAACTTCATTAACAGAAAGTACTTTTGGCAATGAAACTTGTTGCGATGAGATATCTGCAATACAATGTGATGATCACAATATTCATACCTTATCATTTAACTGTGAGAGGGATTTGGGAAAAGAGAAAAAGGAAACTGACAGTCTTTACAAGAGTACCCTTATCAATCAGGTTGATATACGGGTGGCTGAAAATAGAAAACCACGCTTATCAGACCGAATTAGATTTGAAGATGACTCTGAAAATGAATCAAGTCATACTTATCAAAACAAAGAAGATAAAACATCATTAAAACTGCAAAAGTTTATCAAAACTAGCAGCCACATGAAACCAATCGCACAAGACTTACACCATAGTTCCAACCTTACTTGTGAGGATGAAATATGGATTATCCAGTGCCCAAAGGAAATAGAAGTACAGGCTTTTTATGGTGTTGATTTAAACATGCATGGCAAAAGCAAAATAAAGGTTGGTGGTCAAACATTTGATGGCACTTTGGAGGATGAAGAATGTGGCACGACTACTATATTGAGCATGGAACAACAAGAATATAAAATTAACAATGTACCACTGAGTGGCAGAATGAAGTTTCGCAAAAGGATCCCTAAAGCTCATTTTCGTGATGATAATATTATGGTAAACAATCAGACAAATTTCATTCCATTGCCAGAAACAAAATGTCGCCACCCTCTTTTTGGATCCCATTATAAAAAAGCCTTGAAAATACCTGTAGCTATTGCACTTCGACTAAATTCGCACAATAGAGAAGAGGAACCAATACCTGTTGACAAGCGAAAAAAGAAAAAACACAAAAAAAATAGAAGTACGTTAGAGTGTGAAGAAACTAATTCCAAAAGTGAAGTGCTAATGAAGTTGGAGCCAGATCTTACATTAGAAGCAAGAGAAAAGAAGAAAAAGAAACGGAAGCATGCAGATGAGGAGGGTCCGACTCCAAAAAGAGTGAAAAGAATTAAACATGACCCAGAGTCAGAAGAAGCCTGGGAGTCGGAAAAAGCTATAGAGCAAAATCTTTTTAACTTTTAATATAAATATGACTATGTACATTTATTATTTACCTACTACCAAAGACGATATGATAACTTAGTTATCATATCGTCTTTGCCTACTACTAATAAAATATGATATAATGTATCATATGGTGTGTTATTGAAATATTTATTTATATCTTAATGATAAGGGTCCACTGATCTATTCAGCCAATACGGATGATTGTTAAATAGGTACTACCTACTGTGTAGTGGTAACACTGGTATTATTGATAGCATGATTAACATTATAATTATACTACACTAGCGTCCCGGGACCCAGCTTCGCGGGAATCAATGCTTGAAAAAATCCTATAACCCGTTTATACCAACACCCACTGGGCCTTTGATTGACATACTGGCCACTTTCCATATAACGGACTTCCATAAAATCGCTCTACCCTTATTTGCCCTCTTAGAGGTGGAATTTTGAAAAACTGATAAGTATGTTACTCTGATAATACGTTATCATTTATTTTTATTCAGAAGTAGTATATGAAATTATTAAGGTATCCCAGAAACACCAAGCGAAACAGGGGAAAACAATTAAGAAGATGGGACTTAAGACGAGATAAAACTCACAGCGGGGTCTAACTGGAGGAGAGTGGCCCGTGACAGAGTACAATGGAAGCAGCTGGAGGAGGCCTTTGCCAAGAGGCACGCTGAATTAAGAGACATACTTTAATATAGTTAGATTTAACATAGATGTAGAACAATTCAGAATAAAAGGCCTAATAAATAAATAAAAAAGATATATGAAATTTCATGGGTCGCGCGGCATTTCGGAATCGCGAGTTTTCATATTTTCACTACTAAAGGGGCAAATAAGTGTAGAGCGATTTTATGAAACCCCGTCAAATTATGGAAAGTTCTTGACTCTTGAGTTTTGAAGTAAGAAACATGAAATTCAATATTAAAGGCCCGGTGGATGTTGGGTGCAATCGGGTTATAGGAATTTTTCAAGTCTGGGCGCTAGTAATACATACCTAATCATCTGAAAAAAAAACAACAAAACCCGGTGCCTAAAAACTAATAAGAAAAAAACAAGCTCTTAATATAGATTCGTCTATTCCACCTGTTATGTCCAATGGTGGTGGGCGTTGCTTTGCTTTGTTCAGTTGTTAGGTTTCTAGACTACCGGACATCAAAGTCATTGATCTGTATTTTCTAAATGCTTGTTTTTTTAGGGTTCCGTAGCCAAATGGCAAAAAACGGAACCCTTATAGATTCGTCATGTCTGTCTGTCTGTCTGTCCGTCTGTCCGTCCGTATGTCACCGCCACTTTTTACCTGACTTCCGAAGAAAGGAGGGTAATGTTTTTCGAGACTATGTATTGTATGTGTGTATGTATGTCCATTTCTTTGGCACGGCCTACAGCCTAAACGGCTTGACGGATTTTGACATGCGAGGTATCATTTGATTCGTCGTAATTAAAAATATAGGTAGGTATATTAAAATTCTTAGAAAATCAAACCAAAGTGTAATGAAGGGACATCACCGAAATTCAACCTTAATTATTATATATTTGCTCATATCTCCGGTTCTACTAAACCGATTGTAATCAAACAAACGTAGGATTTTAAGTCTGACCAAGACCTCTTAAACAAATAAAACCGCATTGAAATTTGTTCAGTAGTTTTTGCGTCCATCGCAGTCAAATGTTTGTGGCGCCAAAAAGCCGCCATTTTGATTTTCTAGAAATTTTAATATACTATGCGATTTATCTATAGCTTCATGTATGCGATTCACGTAAGTTGATAACTGTCATAATGACATTTTGATTCCCGTTGCTTACTTCATTGCATAAAGTAAGGTCAGCAAATACATTTTTTTACATCACTATTCCATCTGAGATAAGTAGGTACATACAATAATAATTACGAAATAAACTATCGGTTCTTTTTTATATTTATTTATTTTTAATCGGGCGGTAACACTTCGATGCTGCTTATTTCATCATTTGCACTGTTATCGGAGCCGCACGAACAATTTCACGTGCTCGTAAATGTACCACTGTGCCTTCCCTACTCATTTTAAGCAAATTTAACTGTACCTAACAAAATAACCTTATCAAAACAATAACAAAAGTCTATAACAAACACAATGTAACAACAAAAGTCAACAAGGACGCAACAAAATGGAGAAAAATCGGAAATATATATCAATAGCTTTGGAAGCGTAGCTAGCGGCACACTATGACACCAATCAATTATGAACTATTATTATAAACGATTACTAAGAAAATATGTTACGTATTTAAGAAAATAAAATAAAAATTAAGTCGTTGTTACCATTACAGGTATGAACCTATCCGACGCGCCGTGAAAATTTTGTTGCTAGCTGTACAATTTTGATGAGTACGGAATGAAGTTGCCGCGAACGCGATTATCTTCTTACTTGAATCGCATAGTACCTGGTGTCACTCACACAATCATGACGAACACAGATAAGAAGATATGTACTACGTACAGATAAGACACTCACTGAACAAAAACTAGATCGTAGGAGTTTGGGGGTCCATGCCATCAATCCGCCAGGGGCGCTAGTGAGCTACAGCTAGTGCAGCCCATACTCATATTTTTACTTAACATCGATATCGATATCGATAAAATAGTGATGTGCGTGATGTCGATAGTTCAATCCATTTTTCGCTATTATTTATATTTTGTTTGGTACCTACTAGGAACTGAATGAAACAAGCGTTAATTTTTATTAACTCTATATTTTCTGCCCTTTTTGTGTTTTTCAAATGCTAACTTCTGAATTTTATTGGAATTAACCCAAAATGTTGCATATGATGTCAATGTCACGAGGCCTCTTAACTTGCCAGGTGCTCTCCGTCCTCTTGATCCATTACAGCTATCAAATAATTTATCGAAGAATTCAAAAGCATCTGCCATATTTCCAAGTCTTGCTCTCCAAGCTTCCATCCGTATGTTGTCCTATAAATAGAATATTGATATGAGAATGATTATTGTCTATTTTGATATCCTTCACATAAGTGTGATCAGTGTCTTCTGAAATATAGCATTGCAGTAACAAAATTATAAGAATCAGTGCTTTAATTTGTGATAGCCAACAATATAGAAATTCTAAAAAGTACTTATTAGTACAGGAAGTAGGTACAGTGTTACGATGTGGTAACATTAGTGTGAAACAGTGTTTTAAAAGTTATCAAACCACTAACCTGGCATGTTCACGGGACTTTTTGGTATTCCTGATGCGATTTCAACTTCTGTATCAGAGTGGGGCAAGCATTAGATATAGTCTTTTCTTGCCAATGCAATGAGATATTTTTGTTCAGTGTCTTGAACAAATCTTCCTTGTTATGAGTTGCTGTGATGTCAAATGCACAAGTCCTGGGTAATATGGTGCGAGCTGATTAAGCCACATTTGTTGTAGTGTTTCATTTCGAGGGAATTGAAACAAAGTTTCATCGTACCTACTTAGTCTTGGTCTTCCGACACGACGGAACACAACATTCAATGAACGGCATAGGTATTCAAAGTAAATCAAAAGTATTGCTAAAGGAACAAGCAGATGGAATCTAATGAGCGTACACTTCACTCAATCAACTTTTCCTATGTATTTTAGACTTTTCTTCGTATGAAAATGGTTTGAGATGTTTGAATAATTTTGCAAATATTTGTAACGGACTGACGTTATGTGACAGACGTAACTTGTGTCAGTGTAATTTGAAAACAAAATGGCAGCCATGGCAGCCAATGGCAGCTTAGCTAATTTGAAAACAATATGGCAGCCATGGGCAGCCAATGGCAGCTTAGCTCACTAGCGGCCTCTGTCGGGGTTGCGTCATGGACCCCCAAACTCCTAACGCCGTAAAGTAATGTATGAAGTGTCAATGCCGTGATGACGAATCAAACAACACCTTGTTTTGTCAAAATCCGTAAAGCAATTCAGGCAGTTCAGGCTGTAGAGCGTTCAAGACAAATTTTCAAGATTTTCATTTTGCTGCCAAAAATCAGCCATTTTGATTTTCTAGAAATTTTAATATACCCAGTGTCACTCACACAATCACGACGAATCGAATGATACCTCGCACGTCAAAATCCGTCAAGCCGTTTAGGCTGTAGGCCGTGACAAAGAAATGGACATACATACATACAAACATACATACATACATAGTCTCGAAAAACATTACCCTTCTTTCTTCGGCAGTCGGGTAAAAATAGAAAGAAGCATAAAATTTTAGGGGTCCCCATCATACTAGAAACTTTTTTTTATTATTTCATCAAACCCATACGTGTGGGGTATAAGTCTTCAAAATTGCTATTGAGGTTTCTAACATCATTTTTTTTAAACAGAACAGTTTGCGCGAGAGACACTTCCAAAGTGGAAAAATGTGTCCCCTCCTCCCCCCCTCTAACTTCTAAAATAAGAGAATGACAAATCAAGCCGTTTAGGCTGTAGGCCTTCGCTGTAGGCCGTGCCAAAGAAATGGACATACATACAGCATATAACGAAAAACATCCCCTCCTTTCTTCGGCAGTCGGGTAAAAACTGGTAAAAACTAACGGTCAACGATGTCAACACGTCCTGCCAATTACCCTCCTTTCTTCGGCAGTCGGGTAAAAAGTAGCAATCCTGTCACAACCATGTCACAACACAAATTATTGTATGGTCACTGGTCACACTGCTGTGAAGGTCAATTTGAGGTGAAATCTGTCAAATCAAAAGTTCAATCAAAACATTCTGATAACATTGATATTAATGGATTAAATATATATTTATATAAGAGTTTCATAAGTTATTTGCAGCCTTGCCGTGCCCTATATGTGTCGGTGTATTTTCTGACTACAAGTTATTCATTCTAGTATTAATTCCCAGTGTAATTATCAAGAATTTAGGTGAGAACGTTTAGATTTTAGTTGAACAGCTGTTTTGTCTCAACAATTGTTTAGTTTAATGTTAAAAGTTTAAAAGTATTAATATTAAAATATAGTTATTTAATACACGGTGTACAAAATACTCAAATCAGACCCGTTCAGGGTAGTTATCTTATATTTACAAATGTAAACCAATGAAATTTTCATTAAGTAGGTACCTTATACATAGTACAAATTATGATGCTTTCTAAAGACATGTACAACATAATGCTAAATGTTATGTATATAAGCAAAAGATGTATCTCTTTCCGTCCCATCCTGGATGTTCAGTTTTCCAACCAAAAAGCATTAGGGATAGATAGCATACTACTATTTAAAATTTCAGTGAAGATTTTGTATTATTCATGCTACCAATTTGGTGTAGCTAGTTTCTTCTTAGGAAAAAGAATTAAGATGTTTCTTACCAACATCTATGAATTTGGTTTAGAGTAAGTTAATAATATTTGTGGGAATTTTATTTAAAGTCATATGCCAAATCCTACAAAGGAGATAAGAATGTCTTGTGATTGATGGCACATATCAATCAAAAGTCATGGCCACTATTTCATTACCATTGTATGTTGGCCACTATTTAATTAGCGCACTGTACTATTTTATTACACTTCTTGTAGCACAGTGAAGACTCTCCCTTGATGCCAGTAAATTGAACTGAACTGTTATAAGTGCAGTGTGGATAGGTCGAGATGGATATTCTGCTGAGTAAACATTGTTTGCTAAGATTATTACAGTCTGATGTTACCATTGAGAGCCCAAACCCTTACTGGAAACTCTCGGGAAATTAATATAATTATAATTTTTTCCCCCTCTTAAATTCCATAAACACACCACAGCAATGCCACATGGTAGAAAAGTACCTTAAAGGAAGTACATAGACAATTTTACTGAAAAAAGAATTTTGATTTTGAAAGCAATTAAAACTGAATGAGAATCCTTGAGATTCTCGAAAATTCGCCTGCCACACAAACAAACATACTAAATGAAATCTGATAAAATCCTAAGTTTATAATTTGTACTAGCTGTTGCCCGCGGCTCCGCCCGCGTGGACGTCGGTTATCGCGAACCAAACATAGCCTAAGTTCATTCTCAAGGTCTAATCTACTCCTATACCAAATTTCATCAAAATCGGTTCAGCGGTTCAGGCGTGAAAGCGTAACAGACAGACAGACTTACTTTCGCATTTATAATATTAGTATGGATTTTTGGTTCTATGACTAAAAGTAACAACCAAAGTTGTAGAAAATTCAATTTTTTAAATTCAAAACGGCTTTTACAATAATTTTTCTGTGCAACGCATGGTTTTTTGCAATATGGAGTAAAAACTGGTAATATATTGGTTTCTGGATACCGCATCATACCTAAACAATCAATTGAACCACGAGACAATCGCAGACATACAGACACAGTGGAGGAAAGGCACCATGGAAGGAAATAATTTACCGTGGTCAATGTTGATGCCAGTCACTGATCTGTATTAGATGATACAGATCAGTGATGCCAGTAGACGTAGACCAAGGGCCCATAAAAGAAGTCAAATCAGGCGGCAGCGCAGGTAGATACATATTGTGTTTAGGATCTTGTAGTCAGTTCTGTTCCTGCTGTAACTCTTTTCTGAAACAGTAGGTATTGAAGTACCTACATATTTACTAGTAGGTAAGTACATAATAAGTGTAAATGGAAGCTGCAAGCGTAAAGTAAATACAATGACGACATATACGACAAGTATTATCGTGATCTCAGATATGGTTGCAAGTTTAAAAGGTCATTGTTTCCATTCCAGTGTGATAATTCCCAACGATCTTGGCGTGTCTGGGCATGTGGTGCTCGTCACACACTGGTGCCATTTTATGACTTTGTTTGATTGAAAGTCGTTTGGAGCGTTACTGTTCTAATGGAAAACTAGATAAGTTATTTTTTTCTCGCTGCTCAATAGTACTAGACTGTCGTAGTGACAGGAATGTGCATTTGTACTCATCATGTTTTGCTGTTTATCAAGATTCGGTCGCCATAAAGAGGTACGTGACTATCCTATCAACAATACAATAGTCACTTTATGAAGAATAAATGAGCTAAAAAAATTAATAAATAAAAAATAAAAAACCCGACTGAACTTTCTTTCGGTTTATGGTTTCCGAATGGGTAGGTACAAGATAATACAGATCAGTGGGTAGGTACCTATCTACCGCCTGCTATCAAACTTGTTTCAGGGTTTTCAACAGCAGTCGGGTTTTTTTATTTTTACCCGACTGTGCCAGCGAGAGTAATGTGTTTCGTGCGTATGTATGTATGTAACTTGATTTCTTTGTTCCCCTCTAGAGGTCTAACAGCTGGACTGATTTCGATGAATGAGGTTTTAAACTGAAAGGTATGCATCTCCCGATTGTCATAGAGGGTACGTGAATGTGAACAAAAACCCTTTCAAAAACCATATTTTGATTTCTGGTGCTTAAATGTATGCTGTCCAAAAATTTTTTTTTCTGAAACTTATCGAGTAGGGTCAGTAGGGTATCAAATCAAGATGACTCATTCGTCATCTCGGCACTTGAAAACTCGGCACTCGGTGTGGAAGTTGGTCTTCTTTGGTGTGTAAAGTTGGCCGCCTCAAACAATAAACAATATATAATAATAATAATAATAATAATAATATGAAGCAAGTAACTTATGTAGGTATAAGTTATTAATATTCATAGGAAATCCTAACTCCTATAAGATAGTTAAGAACTAGGATTATTTACTTACACTTACACTACCTTCTGTAACACGATTGCTTGATAGTGTAGTGTACCTCTCGTCCCAATCAGTGACGGTGCGGTAGGGAAGAGTGGAAAAAAATCCACTTGACCCCACCGGGAGGGACAACGTGGTAGGGATGAGTGGAACAGCCCCCCATGCATGGCACCATCATGAATTTTTGTACCAAGTAAGTACATACCTATGTACCGGCGGGAAACGAAATGTAGATATAAACGCGTGAGCATTGTTTAAGAAGACAATGCGGGGCAGACAAAGACTGTAATCCAACACAGCGTACAAAGCTTGTGGCAGGCGTCGCGAGCCGAGACCGGGCCGGTGCGGTGGGCGCGTTCCGCTCCTCGAGTCTGGTGTTTATATATAAGCGACGCCGCGCCAGCGCCTGCGCTCAAACCGAATGTGCTGTTTCATGGGTACTTGTAATAGGTGACTACTCGAAATGCCTAAAATGGTGACTCGCGAAAAGAGTGATTACAGCAGGAAAGTGCACGAGAAGGCCGTCATCGAAAAGGTCATTCCTCCCCCATAAAACCACCCCCATTCTCTAGGTGGAGTCTCGCGCGAGCAATGGAAACGGCTTCGAGGCTCATCGAATATTTTGTGGAAAAAGTCGTCGCATGCATTTTTCTAAACTTGGTATAAATTTTCATTGCATTACAATACGAGCTCTGTGGCCTTCGCTCGAGAGGAGAGTGCGGTGGCAGACGGGAGGGGCAGAGCATCACTAACGTGCGGTGTGTTGTGCGCAGAGGCAGATGGCGATCGAGCGCGGCGCGGCGGCGGCGGCGGGGGCGGGGGTGGTGGCAGGGGTGGGGGCGGGGGCGCCCGCGCCCACGCACGTGCTCACGCTCGAGCACGGCGAGCACAACGACTCCACGCTGTACAGGTGAGCGAACATCTGTAGCCTTCGGGACTCGTCTACTAGCGACTATTCAAATGCAGCCCACCAATACCCTTGTCGTATCTAGAGCTATTTTCCAGGGTAGGCCAAGCCCTCTCTTTTCGTATCGGGGGAGGGGGAGGGGGGCGTGTTAAAGTTAGGTACAAATAATAGGGTTGGGTCTCTATTACCGGGAAGTAAGTTTACCCAATAGCCATGTAGGTAATAAGTAGGTTGATAAGTAATTAGTCTAATTGAATTGACATCATTAATATCCTGAACATTTAGACTTTAGGTGACTACTCTAGTATTTTGAATCGGTAAACCAGCATCTTGGGGTGGGCACTGGGACATTCTGGGGTGGGCTTGGCCTGGATAATGACAAGCTACGCTACGGGGTTATGATTAGGTACAAATATTAGGTACACCTATGACGGAGAGAAATTGAAAAGTAGGATACTTGTGTAGAATAGGAATAACACATTTTTGTCTATATTTTTTTTACCCGACTGCCGAAGAAAGGAGGGTAATGTTTTTTATACCACGTAGGTGGTAGACAAGCACACGGCCCACCTGATGGGGAGCGGTCAACTTGGCCTATGGACGTGTGCAACACCAAGGGCGTCAGTCGTCACCCACGCGCTGCCGACCCTGAAGGAAGGCTAGGAAGGGCTGGGAGCAGGACGGGTATAGTGAGCTCTGGCTACCCTACTTTCCGCTGGGAACACAACACGATGGTTATTTATGGCTGCGGTTTTCTATAGGGCGGAGGTAGTACCCCAGTCAGACTGCTCATTTCGGACGGGAGATACCGTCGTGTCCTACATCCACTAATATACACTTAATACTTAAATTTCAGATTCGAAAAAGGCTGCTATTTACAATTCTGCCCGGGTCCTTCATTACTCGGCCGAAAAGTGTTTCTCTACACTAATTATGTGATGTCGGATAACCGTAAGTACATTTTGAGCGGTACCTGCAGTACTCGGAAAGATAATAATATGCGTTTGTACCAGCTCTCGTCGGTTGTTCCGCAGAGGAGGAAGGCGCGGGCGACGCGTGTGTCGGCGAGTTCATCCGCAACCAGTACTACGGGCTGGAGTGGCAGCGCGCGGGCGACGCGGGCGGCGCGGCCGAGGCGCTGGGCGCGGGCCTGCTGCTGGCCGACACCGACGTGTGCTGCCGCCTGCGCCTGGCGCGCGCCGGCTCCTTCCACTACTACTTCGTGTACGACTCCGCGTGAGTGCCCCCCCCCCCCGCGCCGCCGCGCCACTGTGCCGCCATTAACATAAACCGGAACGTGTAGAGAGTGCGCTTGCTGCCGCAGGGAGTCCGCGGTGGGGCCGCAGGGCTCGGGCTGGTTCCACGTGGCGCCGGCGCTGCCGCTGCCGCTGGACGCGCTGATGTGCCAGACGGTGCTCTCCAAGTGCCTGGGCCCGCTGCCGCGCTGGGAGCGCACGCTGCGCGTGGCGCGCGAGTCGGGCTACAACATGCTGCACTTCACGCCCATCCAGGAGCTCGGAGCCTCCAAATCCGGCTACAGCATCGCGAATCAGTTGCGTCTCAATCCCGCCTTCGGAGCCGACGCCGGACGCGAGGCCACGTTCGCGGACGTAGAAAATCTCGTTTCCAAGATACGGACGGAGTGGAAGGTGGTGTACCTGTACTGTCAGTAGTACCGCGTCGTTGTCGTCGGACGGAGCGTGTAGGTGCAGGTGTACAATGCGTGCGTTCCGCAGATGCTGTCGATCTGCGACATCGTGCTGAACCACACGGCCAACGAGTCGGCGTGGCTGGGCGCGCACCCCGACGCGTCGTACAACTGCAGCAACTGCCCGCACCTGCGGCCGGCGGCGCTGCTGGACGCGCTGCTGGCGCGCCTGTCGGCCGGGGTGGCGCGCGGCGACTACGAGGCGGCCGGCCTGCCGCGCCGCGTCACCAAGCACGAGCAGCTGGACGCGCTGCGCCACGTGCTGCAGGCGCAGCTGCTGCCGGCCGCGCGCCTGCACGAGATGTTCCAGTGCGACGCGCCCCGCCTCGTGCAGGACTTCTACTGCCTGGCGCGCAACAAGTAAGCCTCCCTACTACACACTACACAGATTGTATTTAGTTCCGCGGAAGTCCCCGAAAATCAATCATCAGCCATTGCGGCAATGGCTCGCGACTTTGATTAGCATGCAGGGTGAATTTGGAACCGAAACAGTCTTCGGACGACGGTATTTCAGCTGTTAATACAGTCCATCGGCAGGGTGCCGGCGCCCGCCGCGCGGGGCCAGGACGAGGAGCGCGAGCTGAAGCTGGTGGCGGACCCGCAGTACCGGCGCCTGCGCGCCTCCGTGGACATGGAGCTGGCGCTGCAGCTGTACAACGTGTACCGCGCCGACTGCTACGACGAGGAGGCGCGGCTGAAGCGCTGCTGCGAGGAGCTGAAGCGCCGCCTGGAGCAGCTCAACGAGGCGGCGGCGGACGAGGTGCGCGCGCAGCTGCGCGCCGCCGTGGACAACGTGGTGGCGGGCGCGCGCTACGAGCGCCTGCAGGCGGACGGGCCGCGCCGCGCCGAGGTGAGCGCCGCGCACCCGCTGGCGCCGCGCTACTTCACGGGCGCGGCCGCCGCCGACGCCGAGCCGGCCGCGCTGGAGGCTGCGCTGTACGGCGACGCGGGCCGCCTGTGCATGGCGCACAACGGCTGGGTCATGGACGCCGACCCGCTGCAGGACTTCGCGGCGCGCGCCGCCGCCGGCCGCGTGTACCTGCGCCGCGAGCTCATCGCCTGGGGCGACAGCGTCAAGCTCAGGTCCACCTCCTCACCTACATGCGAGCTTAGTACCTACCTAGTAGAGTAGAGCGAGTGTAACGGTGCCGCGTGTGCAGGTACGGCGACAAGCCGGAGGACAGCCCGTTCCTGTGGGCGCACATGCGCGAGTACGTGGAGCTGACGGCCGAGCTGTTCGACGGCGTGCGCCTCGACAACTGCCACTCCACGCCGCTGCACGTGCGTATACCGCGCGACGGGACGCGCCCGTGACGCGCCCGTGACGCACACTCACGCAGCGTCTGTGCCGCAGGTGGCGGAGTACATGCTGGATTGCGCGCGCAACGTGAAGCCCGAGCTGTACGTGGTGGCGGAGCTGTTCACCAACTCCGACCACGTCGATAACATCTTCGTCAACCGTCTCGGCATCACCTCGCTCATACGCGGTACACTTGCATTTTTTACCTATTCTAAACAACAATGTGCCCCGCCGATTATTTGGTAAAATTGAGCACACATGATTTTTATTGTTATTGACTAAGAGCTCCTGAAGGTCGACCTTCGCCCCCTTTTTTTGTGCGGAAATCCCCACGGATCACCCTCCCCCCCCCCCACCGAGGTAGCGGGAGTGTTGAATTAGAATCGACTAAAATCACACGCCGTCTTGGGTCTAGAGGCGTCGGGGTGTGAGGTAGCCGTCTACGCATCCCGCTATGAGGTCACGCCTCGGCACCGCTCACGTGGGGAGATCGATCTTCACTCGTCCAGACGTTGTGTCAAATGATATTCATTACCTAATAAACATCTCTCATTTCTCTGGTTATTAGATAAGTGGTCGTTCTTCTCGGTCTCCTTTAACTGAGAATAAAAATAAACCTAAACCTGACCTGAGAATAAAACTAAAAATGTAGTAGTGAGGGAGGCGAGTGAAGGAATGCGTCATTAATTGTGTGTGTGTGTGCGTGCGGTGGCAGAGGCGCAGAGCGCGTGGGACGCGCACGAGCAGGGCCGCCTGGTGCACCGCTACGGCGGGCGCGCCGTGGGCGCCTTCCTGCCGCCGCCACCGCCCGGGCCGCGCGCCGCCGCGCCGCGCGTGGCGCACGCCATGCTGCTGGACCTCACGCACGACAACCCCTCGCCGCTGCAGCGCCGCTGCGTGTTCGACGTGCTGCCCAGCGCCGCGCTCGTGGCCATGGCCTGCTGCGCCACCGGCAGCACGCGCGGGTGAGTGCTGTGTACTGTACTGTGACTATGTGAGGTGCGCTACACACGCTACACACACTACACACACACTGGCCCGCAGGCTGGACGAGCTGGTGCCGCACCACGTGCACGTGGTGGACGAGGCGCGGCTGTACGCGGCGTGGGGCGGCGAGGCGGAGGGCGCGCCGGACGCCGACGAGCTGCGCGTGGACGCCACGTGCGGCGTCATCGCGGCCAAGCGCGCGCTCAACGAGCTGCACCTGGAGCTGGCCGCCGCCGGCTACGACGAGGTGTACGTGGACCAGATGGACGCGGACGTGGTGGCCGTCACGAGGCACGAGCCGCGCTCCCGGCAGGTCAGTCGTCCCTCGTCAACCTTCGACCGACGTTTCTGTACCGTGCCAAAAGTAGTAGGCGTAGAAAGGGCGCGGGATACGCCCGCCGCGGGTCGGTGATTAGTGATTACGAATATAGTTCGCGATAAAGATAGCTAATTCGAAATTGGGCATTTTTTTTTACACGACCATACTCTAAATGAGCATGTCCCAGAAGTTTATCATTATTTTTTTGGAAAAATGAAAGATGTGGATGGTAACAATATTTAATATTTATTGTATCCGAAATACATCAAATTATGTGAATAATGTATTGATAAATATAAAATAATACCATTTATAATTTTGAATACCCTTGATTTTACCGTGTCCCACGTTGACCGGCTTAGTTTCGAGTTAAGTTTACTCGTGAATTTCCTTCAGTGGTAAGGGTAAAGATGATTGTATGGTATCAAAATATGATTATATTATCAGAATTAAACATAAAATAACACTACTTTAACAATATAAACTATCTTTTGTAACATTATATTATGTCCTATGATTTCGGCCTTGCATGGAATTACACTTTGTAACCGTAATTTGATGAACTTTTTCGCCAAAAAATATACCAATGACTGCAAATTTCTTCCCTAGCAACAATACTTCAGACTTTACCATTTTGTAAAGCACACAGAAAATGACCATTTTGACGCATTTCGAGTCGAAACTTTTGGAGCGTTACCGTGCCAGATTTTTCATCCACTTTGTAATTGGGTTTTTACAGGTAAGTTTGTTTTGTTTATAGAAGTTAATATTGATAAACTACAAACGCTTTATAAGCTATTTAAATAGTTGCTTTTGTGTTTTATATTTATTAAAGTTTATTTACAAGCAATCTTAGGTCGGCGATTGGAGATCCGTTACTTCCATTTTGTTTGGTTACATATATGTGGAATAAAAAAGTTACAAAATGGAAATATAAAGGCGAGTACAAATGCATGCAGGCATGTTTTGTTTACTTTTTCTTTTTAGTGGATATTATGATGATATCTTGGAACAATAATTATTTTAGTAGGTACAACAATCATTGTCTGTCAAGTACTTAATTGTGTTTCGGCATAAAAATGTACTTATTATGTGGGCTCTTATTATGTGCTTCAATTAATTTATAATTTGCAAGGTTTTGGTATTTTTTTAGACGCTTTTATTTAACTTGCTATGTTCATATTGTAACTTTGCTGAAGTCTTGCTAGTCATTTTTCGACCACTTCTGCTTATTCGATTAAGCTGCCAATTTTGCATGCCACGTGACAATTGGTACAATATTTATGATAACTTGGAGCTTATCTGATATTTTTCATCCTAACGTTAATTTTCATTCGCATCCAAAGCTTTCACCTCGGAGTCTGGGGTCCGTTTTACCAGTCTTAACTGCGGATTTGGCTGGAGCTCGATATTTTTCGTGAAGCGACTGCCATCTAACCTTCACAACCCAATGGTGACATTAGGCGATATCGAAGAATTGCAGCTAGACCTTTGTTGTATTTATATTTATTCTAAAAACTATTATGACTGTAAAAAAATGCTCACTAGTTGGATAAAACCATACACTTATCATTATACTGAGACACTTCTTCAACATATTGACATAACACACACACACACATACACACACTTACACACACACACATACACACACTTACACACACACACACACATACACACACTTATACACATACACACACTTACACACACACACACACACTCTCATACACACACACACGCACACACACACACACACACACACACACACACACACACACACACACACACACAGAGACACACACACACACACACAATCACAGACACAAACACCTGCATATGAACATGCGCAAATGCATTAACATATAATTAATTCATTTTCTTTTATAGTTATAGTTTCATTTTCTTTTATAAGTTACCGTCGTTCAAGATTTATCCCTTCCTCTTTCAGTAATGATTTACAGTATTTTTATATCAGGGTAAACTGAGCTTTACCTTTTTGATTTTGTAACTAAAGCTTTCCATTTTGTAATTGTCCTATGTTTTACTGTTACCATTTCTTTAAATTTTACTGATTTGGAAAGTGATACCTTATTTTATTTTACTTTGCGTTGAATTATAAAAAGAGGCTTAGTCATAAAAAAATAATTAACATCATTAGATGGTTGTTACACGATATAAATCGAAAGTTAACTGGGCAAAATTACCAAATACAGTAGCGGCACGATATAATGGCCGGTTTGACACATTACAATAGTGATGTGAAATGTCAATTTACTCTCGATAAAAATATAATCAAATCTATAAGTTTTTATTGCAAGCAGTACTTACCTGATTCAAAAACTTTAGTAAAAAAATATAAATTTTTACCTACTAAATACATTTGAACAAACTAAATATTGGAATTAGGAATGAAAATGAGTATATATTAATCCAGCTTCCTTCAGTGATTGCACTAACTTTTATCTTGTTGGATACTCCTTCCGTAAATAGTAGCTACACACATGTCTTCGACTGGTTTTGCTCGTTTTTTTCCGTTTTAATGTGTGAAGTTTATTTTCTTCTGTGCCAGTCTCGCCAAATTTTTCTTTAGTTATCTATTCGTCTAACAGTTATAGGTAAAATTGACCTTCCATTTTGAAATTCACGATCGAAATGTTACGAAGGCGTATCTATAAACGAACACACATGCCTGACCGTACGTTCGGCCATATCGACGAAATCCACAACAAAAGGCGTAAACAGAGTAAGTTGAGGGCCACCATTATAATTATCACTGTTAGTGTATGTAATGGGGACCCCTTCCTGAGACTTTACCATCAGGCGAGATTTTCCATTTAGCTTACCATCAGGCGAGGAGGTCTAAACTATATCGCAATCGCAGGGCACTCCTAGTTTGTACTTTTCGAAGCAACGTCAAGTCGAAAATGCTTTGTTTTGAAGTAAGTTTGCCGGAGGTATTATTGGGCTTGCTAGTGGTCCTAGTGTCGATTATATAGATTTTATTTAAAAAAATTGAATTTCGAAAAACAAATACCGAGTTGTGTGAAATAAGTACACCAATAGGTAATTATAATCTTATAAAAATAAAAAATAAATGATCGTGGGACACTAATATACATTATATAATTCAGAAATCAATGTAATAAATAAATATTGTGTCCTAAAATTATACCTACATTCGATAAAATTTTATGACTTACTGTACGTCACTATTGACAATAAAGAACAGCAATTTGCTCTTTCAAAATGTCACAATAATTAATACGAAACTTCATGAGCGGACAAACGTCAAACCGGCCATTATATCGTGCCGCTACTGTAGTTACAAAATGGTTACATTTTTACAAAATACTATAAATATATGGCTTATCTTACTTATGCTGTAATATTATTTTAAAGAATATTGTATTTATAACCAAATAAACAAAAGCTTTCCATTAAGAATGTCCTATTTTATTAATTAATTTTACCTTTAAAAGTTACAAAGTGGATGTCAAAGAAGAATCAAAGAATCAAAGAATCAATTTCATTTATTCAATTTAGGCACACAAGGAGCACATATGAACGTCAAAAATTTACAGTAAGAAAAAAATATGTCAAGAAATATAAATACAATAAATAATAATCATTAGAAAATGATTCTTTCGCTGGTTCAGTATGTTGGTTCTACTGAGAAGATACCAGCAAGAAACTCAGTGAACACGATTATCCATTATTTATTTTTATATTTTTTTTATGTTTTTATTTAATACAATTTTTAAAGTGCGAGCGAGCAAGAGATTAGGATGACCATGCATTTTTATCATCAAAATATTCATTTAATTTATAATAACCTTTTTTCATTAAACAATTTTTTACTTCAATTTTAAACTTATTAAGTGGCATGTCAACCAGATCCTGAGGAATTTTATTGAACATTTTTATCCAGTTACCTACAAACGAATTACCAACCTTATGAAGCCTTAGCATTGGCACTACAAGTTTATTCTTATTTCTCGTATTATAATTGTGAACGTCCGATTTTTTTTGGAAGAGATCTAGATTTTTGCGTACATATAAGATATTATCGTAAATGTATTGAGAAGCAACTGTTAAAATATTAATTTCTTTAAATAGTTCTCTCAGCGAGTCAAGGGGTCTGAGGCCATAGATAGCTCGTATCGCTCGTTTTTGTAATATGAAAATGGTCTCAATATCTGCAGCTGAGCCCCACAGCATCAGACCATACGACATTACGCTATGAAAGTAGCTAAAATAAACTAATCGTGCCGTTTCCTCATCAGTTAGTGATCTTATTTTTCTAACCGCATAGGCTGCTGAGCTGAGTCTTCCTGCTAAGGCTGTGATATGAGAACCCCATTGCAGTTTACTATCTAGAGTGATTCCAAGAAAAACTGTGGTATCGACTATTTGAACAGTTTCATCGTTCATTACAATATGAGTATCTACCTGTTTTACATTAGGCATCGTAAACTTTACACATTTTGTTTTCTTAGCATTGAGTAGCAGGTTATTACTTGTGAACCAATACAATATTTCAGAGAGAATATTATTTACATCGTCAAATACTAGCTTTTGCCTGTTAGTTTTAAAAATTAATGATGTGTCATCAGCAAATAATACTATTTCACAAAGATTTTCAGTGAAGTAAGGAAGATCATTTACATATATCAAGAATAAAAGGGGTCCTAGTATCGAGCCCTGGGGTACTCCCATGACTAATGGGGCACCAGATGAATTGGTGCCATTAATGTTGACTTTTTGTACTCTGCCAGTGAGGTAAGACTCAAGCAAGCTAAGTGAACCGTTCGAAACACCATAGTGACCTAATTTTAATAACAAAGTCTCGTGATCAACACAATCAAAAGCTTTCGAAAGATCACAGAAGATACCGATGGCATCCTGCTTCTCCTCCCAAGCATCAAATATATGTTTAATGAGTGCAACGCCTGCATCCGTTGTGTTTCTACCTTTAGTGAAACCAAATTGTTTATCATGAAGTAACTTATTGCACGTAAAATGTGAAAGCAGTTGGTTAAATATTATTTTTTCAAAAATTTTACTGAGGACTGGGAGTATGGAGATAGGCCGAAAATTTGATGGATCACTTTTTTCCCCTGCTTTGAATAACGGAATGATTTTACTGTACTTCATGAGAGTAGGAAACTGTTTATCATCTATACATTGATTAAATATAAATGCAAGATAAGGCGCAATAGTGGGCATTACTGGTTTTATTATATTGGTTGAAATGCCCCAAAGATCTTCAGTTTTTTTAATATTTAGTTCTTTAAAAGTTTTAAGAATGGTTACAGGGTCAATGTACTGAAAATCAAAATTAACATTACATTTTTCAACACTAGTTTCAAGAAGAGACGCGGCTACATTTTTTGAAGAATTCAATTTACTTGTAGTGGTAATAGGAATATTTGTGAAAAAGGATTCAAAGGCATTGGCCACTGCGGCATCAGTATTAATGTGTTTATCATCTATTTTTAATTCGAAGGATCGATCACGTGACCCTGCTTTACAGGTTTCTTTGTTAATAACATTCCAGGTTGCCTTAATTTTATTATCAGATTTTTGTATTTTGGCTCGAATATAGTTAGATTTGGCTATTGAACAGACTTTTTTGAACATTTTTGAGTACTTTTTAGTATGTTCAATAACTTGTGGATTGCTTGTACATGCCTTTGTTTCGTATAACTCATACAATTTCTTTCTACTTTTATGGATTCCAGGCGTAGCCCAATCACTAAATTTAATTTTGAATGGGTTAATATTTATTGTTTTTTTAGTGAAAATATTATCAAATTCGTATTGGATCACTCCGAACAGATCTTTGTAAAGATCATTCGGGTTCACATCATTACGCGGCTCCAAAAGAGGCACTTTATTGTCAATATTTTCTTTAAATTTTTCTAATCGATAATTTGTGATTGGTCTACATACAATATTTTTGGATAATGGAGCATGTTGGTGCTCAAATCTAGCTAACTGACCTTCATGATCTGATTTTATGAAGTTTATTTTAGACTTCTCACTTACATTGCCGTCAGTAAAAATATTGTCCAAGCAGGTAGCTGTTGTGGATGTAGTGCGAGTTGGTTCACAAAAGAGATTTTGTAAGTTAAAGGATTTAAAAAGATTGAGGAACCTTACCGCGTTCTGAGTGTTTTCTAAAATATCAATATTAAAATCGCCACATACAACTACCGACTTCTTACATTTACATATTTTTTTTAAGATATCTTCCATAATAGATAAGAACAGGTGGCAATCTCCAGAGGGAGGTCTATAGCAGGATCTAAACCACTCTCGTGTCCAAAGAAAGTATTGTTTTCTTCCAAACTATTATACTTATAGGGTAACTTTAGCTATTTTAATGCTCTTTATAGAATAGAGAATCATTCTATAAATTTTGTTATGCATTACCAATTTTTTTTATTATTTCATTCCATTTTGTAACCTGGTCGCGTTTTAAAAAAAATGCCCAATTATCAATAAAATTGACATGTTTATCGAGAAATTATTTCTGTTCAGTGCAATTTATAAGAGGATCCTCACTGTAACCTCCTTGTAAACGGGGCCGCGTATGCCAATAGAGCAGTGTCGAGTAGAGCTAACCCGGGCGTTCCGCTCCGCAGTCGGTGATCCTGGTGGCCTTCACGGCGTTCAGCGCGCCGCGCGCCGACGCGCCCGAGGGTGGCGCGCGCACGCCGCGCCCGCTGCGCTTCGAGGGCGAGCTGCACGAGATCCTGCTGGAGGCCGAGCTGCGCCACGCCGACCACAGGTGCGTGTGGTGTTGACGTGTGCCGCGGTCGGAGGGTCGCAGTGAGTAACGGTGCCCGGCGCTCGGCAGGAAGTCGGGCGAGCCGCTGCGCGCGCCGGCGCCGGGCGAGCGGCACCCGCGCTACATCGACGGGCTAGGCGAGTACGCGTGCAGCGTGCGGCGCCGCGTGCCGCTGGGCGAGTCGCGCGTGTTCGCGGGCGCGCGGCCCGACGGCTCAGCCACGGAGCTGGCCTTCCGCGCGCTGCTGCCCGGCACCGTGGTGGCGCTGCGCGTGCGCCCGCACGCCGCGCAGGCCGCGGCGCTGGCGGCGCTGGAGCGCGCGCTGGCGCCGGGCGCGGTGGCACACGCGCTGTCGCCGGCGCTGGGCGCGCTGGAGCTGGCGGACTTCAACGCGCTGCTGTACCGCTGCGACGCGGAGGAGCGGGAGGCGGGCGGCGGCGGCGTGTACGACGTGCCCGGCCACGGCCCGCTCGTGTACGCCGGCCTGCAGGTGAGCGCCCTCCGCCCTCCGCCCGCGGACGTCGGATCTGACGGTATCTCCCCTCCGAATCGAGAACGTTCCCCGAACCTCCCCCCTTTCCTCCTCCCTAATCTACCTCAATCCCCGATTAATTTTGTGATATGTTACTAGGTACTACATGAAATTCGTCCCTTATATCGGTAGCACCATCGAATGGAACCAATTCATGGGATGTGTATTTCTTTCAAATTCAAATTTTCAGATTCAAATTCAAATTATTTATTTGCATAATACATGTGAGAATCAGATGGTCATAAAAAACATAATAGCGGTACATTGTATTATTACCAGTCATGACATGCAAATATTTATTAATAATTTGATTTCCTTATAAGCATCTCCTGTAGGCTCTTCTTGAACAGACGCACGTTTTCTGCATATTTTACCTATATGTTTAGGCAATTTATTATATTACGTGGCGCCATGCAGACTATACTTTGGTGCTTCAGGGTCGTTTTACTGGGAACCAAACACAGCTTATCAGCGTGATTGGTTCCAGCTCATTGTTTTTTGTGAAAGTCATTAATCTAGAGGTGAACAAGTGTTCGTGCATCGTTTGTACAAGTGGTGAATGCGGCACAGGGCGTGGCGTCGCTGCTGAGCGAGGTGACGCCGAGCGACGACCTGGGCCACCCGCTGTGCGCCAACCTGCGCGCCGGCGACTGGCTGGCGCAGCACACGTGGCGCCGCCTGGAGCACGAGGCGCGCCTGGCGGCCGTGGCGGCGCGCTACCGCGAGCTGCTGGCGCCGCTGCAGGCGCTGCCGCGCTTCCTCGTGCCCGCGTACTTCGCGGCGCTGCTGCGCGCGCTGCACGGCGCCGTGGCGGACGCGGCGCTGGCGCGGCTGGGCGCGGCGGGCGCGCGCGACTCGTTCCGGCGCGCGCTGGCGCTCACGAGCGTGCAGCTGCTGGGCGCGGCGGCGGGCGCGCAGCTGCCACCTCCCTCGCCCGCGCTGGCGCCGCCGCGGCCGGCGGGCGCGGCGCTGTCGGCGGGGCTGCCGCACTTCGCCGTAGGCTACATGCGCTGCTGGGGCCGCGACACGTTCGTGGCGCTGCGCGGGCTGGCGCTGCTGACGGGGCGCTGGGCGGACGCGCGCGCGCACATCCTGGCGTTCGGCGCGTGCCTGCGCCACGGGCTCATCCCCAACCTGCTGGACGGCGGGCGCGCGGCTCGCTACAACTGCCGCGACGCCGTGTGGTGGTGGCTGCAGTCCATCAAGCAGTACGTCGGCGAGGCGCCGGGCGGCGCGGCGCTGCTGGCCGAGCCGGTGGCGCGCCTGTTCCCTAAGGACGACTCGGAGCCCGCGCCGCCCGGGGCCGCGGACCAGCCGCTGCACGACGTCATGCAGGAGGCGCTGGACGTGCACTTCCAGGTGACTACTTCCTCCGTCTTTACTACTACTGAATGAATTAGTCGTTAGTTGACTCGCTACGTGGTCGCAGGGGCTCGTGTTCCGCGAGCGGAACGCCGGGCGCGCCATCGACGCGCACATGTCCGACAAGGGCTTCAACGTGCAGATCGGCGTGGACCCCGAGACCGGCTTCCCCTTCGGCGGCAACGACGCCAACTGCGGCACGTGGATGGACAAGATGGGCTCGTCCGACCGCGCCGGCAACCGCGGCCGGCCCGCCACCCCGCGCGACGGCAGCGCCGTGGAGCTGGTGGGGCTGTGCTACAGCGTGGTGGCCTGGCTGGGCGCGCAGCACCGCGCCGGCCGCTACCCCTACCCCGGCGTGCTGCGGCGCCACCGCGACGGCGCGCTCACCACCTGGGCCTGGCCGCACTGGGCCGAGCGCATCCGCGCCAACTTCGAGCGCCACTTCTGGGTGCCGGGCGCGCCCTCCGCGCTGGACGCGCGCCCCGACCTGGTGCACCGCCGCGCCATCTACAAGGACACCCACGGCGCCTCGCAGACCTGGGCCGACTACCAGCTGCGCTGCAACTTCCCCGTGGCCATGGCCGTCGCGCCCGAGCTGTTCGACCCGCGCCACGCCTGGCTCGCGCTCGACAACGTGGAGAAGCTGCTGCTCGGCCCGCTCGGCCTCAAGACGCTGGACCCGGCCGACTGGGCCTACCGCCCCGACTACGACAACGCCAACGACAGCGACGACCCGAGCGTGGCGCACGGGTTCAACTACCACCAGGGGCCCGAGTGGCTATGGCCGCTCGGCTACTACCTGCGCGCGCGCCTCGCCTTCGCGCACGAAAACGGTAAGCACGCGCGCACCGTGGCCGCCGTGCTGGGGGCGCTGGCGCCGCTGCTGGCCGAGATCCGCACGTCGCCCTGGCGCGGCCTGCCCGAGCTCAGCAACGCGGGCGGCGCCCACTGCGCGCACTCGTGCCGCACGCAGGCCTGGAGCTCCGGCGTCGTGCTGGAGGTGCTGCACGACCTGGACGCGGCGCGGTGCGCGCGCTCGCTCAACTCCGACTGACGCGCGCGGCCGCGCCGCCTGCGCACCGCGGGCCCCGCCGCCGAGCCGCACCGCCTCTACGCCTCGCCCTACGAGCCCGCGCCGCCGGCGCCGCGCCGCGCTCTGCGGGCGCTGCGGCGCCTGCTGCGGCGCGCGCCGCGGGCCGAGCGCCTGTCGCGCACCGTGTACAACCTGCTGCACGCGCCGCGCCCCGCCACCGTCGTGTACAGCGACCGCTACTTCCGCTACGGCCTGGCGCTGCGCGCGCGCCTGGCGCCCGCGCGCCGCCTCGTGGCCGCGGAGCTGGGCGCCGGCGTGCTGGAGCGGCCCCCGCGCCCCGCCGCGCACCCGCCGCACCTCATGCCGCTGCGCGCCGCGCGGCCCCGCCTGGCGCCCGGCGCCGGCGTGCTGCTGGCCGCGGCGCTGGACTGCGACGCGCCGCCCGCCCGCCGCGACGCAGCGCGGGCCGCCCGCGCGCTGTCGCCTCTGCTGCGCCTGGAGCCGGGCGCTCGGTTCGAGGACGCACCCGCGTGGGAACTGCCGGTGCGGCGGCGCGCGCTGAACTACCGCCAGGGCGCGAGCGGAGTGGTGCCTCGGCCGGTGCCGGCGCGCCTGAGCTTGCGCCGCTCGCCGCCGCCGCCGCCCGAGCCGCCGGCGCGGGAGGCGCGGCCGCAGTTCGCGCTGCCGGACGAGCCGGCGGCGCGGGGCGCGGACGGCCCCGGGCCGGGCGCCACGTACGAGGCGCTGGCCAAGACGTCGACGCGCGTGAGCGCCGCCAACCTGGCGCCGGCCACGGCGAGCGACAAGACGGTGGGGAAGGCGCTGACGCGCAAAGTGCTAAACACGGAGCGCTACAACAACGGGGCGCGGTGCGCGCGCCGGGGCTCGCGGGGCTCGTGGGGCTCGCGGGGCTCGGGCGCGGGGCTGCGGCGCGCAACGCTGCGTGCCATGCTGGCGCTCAGCGGGCTGTTCTACGCGCTGTCGTTCGTCACCTTCTACTTCCTGAGCCTGCCGTAGGGCGCCGCCGTTCACTCGAGTGCCATAACCTAGTGTAATGTTAGACATGGTGGAGATTCCGCGGCTGGACTCAGACTGTTGCTCGACAATTTGTTGATAAATTAGTTTTGTTAGTTAAAAGAATATTTTATATTTGAAATGTTGTATAGTTGTTATTGAATAACGGTTAGTTAATTTATAATAAGTTTACGTGGAAAGCTTGCAAGAAGCACTATTTTATACCATTTCAGTGAAGTTAATAAACTATTGCATACGAACGTCTTTCACTCCTTTTATTTAAATGGCCAACACATGTGTGCACACTTTAGGCCACAATTAATAAACCTAATAATATGGGGGTGGTTTAGTCCGAATAGAACCGACTAAAACCCCACGTCGTCTTGGGTCATTCTAGCGCCGGAATGTAAGGTGGCGCAAAAGGCATTTCACCCTCCTGCCTAGGCGTCAAAACTCTATATTGCCATTTCTTTTTAGAAACATTGGAATATTCGGCATTTGCATTTGACGTGCTGTCATGAGATGTCTACGCGTCATTCTTCCATCTGTCCTTGTGCTGTTACCGTTCTTTATTATTAAAATACTTTCTGTTAACTATATTAAGTAGGTACTTATTAGATTCCTACAGGTTATGGGCAAATAAGTAAAAAGTAATACCGGGTTATAGTGTTCCGCAAAAACATTTTCCATAGTTTTCCAGGTAGCCATTTTGTATTTTTCTTACTACAGCAGACTACAGCTTTACAAGACGCAAAGACTTCGAAGGGGGTGTGTAAATATTTGAAGATTTACTCTGGGATTTGGTGAGCCTGTGCAACTATTGAAGGGTACGTAAGTAAAATGGACTTTAATGTCGACGATGAATGGCTAAGCAATCTGTCCTTGTGCTGCAGAGCGATTTTGTTGTCTGGTTTGCCGAAGCAGCACAAACCGATGATTACGGGTCTTGAGAGCCCAGGGGGGCTAAAAAGGCCACATTTGATGTTTCATATTGTGTTCATCATATCCGTCAGTTGACATATTTTGACATATTTTATTATGTAAATTATGTCACCTGACAGATAAGATGATCATATTATGAAACATCCAATGTGGCCTTTTTAGCCCCCCCAGGTGTCAAGTTATGTAGGTACGGACTCTATTATGACGAAGCTTTTACAAGAAGTTCTTTTCACAAATCATAAAAATTTAAATATCAAAAACCCGACCGCCTACAAACTAAAAAGTAAAAAAAAATCACTTAGATTGATGTCCGGTGGTCTAGAAACATAACAACTGAACAGTCGGGATCCATTATTCGACAGCCAATCTAATTTTTCAATGGATCCCGATTGTTCAGTTGTTATGCTACTAAAAGTTCTAAATAGACCACCGGACATCAATCCAAATGCTTAGTCCTTAGGCAGTCGGGTTTTTGTTTTTTTTATTTTTTTTTATTTTATACTTTTCAGTTATTTACATAGTTGCTCGGATAATAATTAAAGTATAAATCTATCTTTTAAGGAGTTAATAATTTTCGTGTAATGAAGAGACATCACCGAAATTCAACCTTATTTATTATATTTTTGCTCATATCTCCGGTTCTACTCAACCGATTGCAATCAAACAAACGTGAGATTTTAAGTCTCTACCAAGACCTTTTTAACAAATAAAACCGCATCGAAATCCGTTCAGCAGTTTCTGCGTCCATCACGGTCAAATATTTTTGATTTTCTAGAAATTTTAATATACTTTGACATTTTGTTTATTATTAAGGTGACATATTTACTATATAATTTATTTAAATATACTTAGTGTCGATTAAAAAAATAAGTTTATTTCAGTAAAATAGCTGCGTGTGTTAAATTGTTGAAGAGGTGCAAAATGAACAAACTCCTTTAAAAAAAACTGGCACTTGGCAACCCGTTGGCACTTGGCACGTTTGGCACACGTTCACACGTGACAGTTGAGTTGACAGATCGATGGTTTGCATTGTGCATATTTTGTTTGATTTACTGATTTATTTACTTAGATTGTTTTTGCTGTTTATATAAGTTAGTGAGCAGTGGGAAATTGTGAGTTTTATACGAAAATAAACAGAAATTGATAGATTACAAACGTCATGTTCAGATATCAGGAAGAAAGATATTACCTACTACAGATTGTTCTTGTGAATAATTTTAAATATCATTCACTATTTTGCATGATGATTAAACAAAATTAATTGAATTATAATATATGGCTTAATCCTCAAGAAGCAGTTTAACGTAACAAAATGCAACAAATATTATACTTTGTGAGTATGTTTGTGTTATTAACATTGATAAAATAATAATATTCATTTATTATATATTTTTATATGTAAAAAGAGGCAGATACCTATGTTATTAGAGCACGCCTGGTATTGACTTGAAAACATTTCAATGGGGACATCTTAGTATAGCTATCTGTTTACTCACTTGCTTACTCCATCTACCATCTAGTTGTCAATATTTATGCACTCTGATAATATATTATTATGTGAAACATATTTGAGGTATCAGTTGTTATTTTGTAATTAACATTAAATATCTTGTATATAAAATCTTTGTTTTGGTAGAACAGATTAAAAGAACCGCAAATAATAAATTGTATTATGACTGAAAACCATGGAATGCAAATTAAAGTCTGATCTATCCTCAAAAAAAAACACTGAATATTATCCAATTCTATAATCACCCGTGATAGAATACTGATATAATTATATGTACTTATTTGATTTCATACAAAACATTATTATTATAGTTCGCTCAGGTTCAGAATTTCGAATTCTCAAAATGTCAAACGGTTTCAAAATGTCCTATTTATAGTTTTGTGTTGTTAGTTATACATTGTTCAGAATGAGTTTTGTAAATTTGTATTGTTTTGTATTTATGTATGGTGTCTAATTTGTTTCAATATTTCATTATTTGTATTACAATAATAATAAAGAATGCTAGAAGGAAGGAAGGAAGGAAGGAAGGAAGGAAGGAAGGAAGGAAGGAAGGAAGGAAGGAAGGAAGGAAGGAAGGAAGGAAGGAAGGAAGGAAGGAAGGAAGGAAGGAAGGAAGGAAGGAAGGAAGGAAGGAAGGAAGGAAGGAAGGAAGGAAGGAAGGAAGGAAGGAAGGAAGGAAGGAAGGAAGGAAGGAAGGAAGGAAGGAAGGAAGGAAGGAAGGAAGGAAGGAAGGAAGGAAGGAAGGAAGGAAGGAAGGAAGGAAGGAAGGAAGGAAGGAAGGAAGGAAGGAAGGAAGGAAGGAAGGAAGGAAGGAAGGAAGGAAGGAAGGAAGGAAGGAAGGAAGGTTAGGTTAGGTTAGGTTAGGTTAGGTTAGGTTAGGTTAGGTTAGGTTAGGTTAGGTTAGGTTAGGTTAGGTTAGGTTAGGTTAGGTTAGGTTAGGTTAGGTTAGGTTAGGTTAGGTTAGGTTAGGTTAGGTTAGGTTAGGTTAGGTTAGGTTAGGTTAGGTTAGGTTAGGTTAGGTTAGGTTAGGTTAGGTTAGGTTAGGTTAGGTTAGGTTAGGTTAGGTTAGGTTAGGTTAGGTTAGGTTAGGTTAGGTTAGGTTAGGTTAGGTTAGGTTAGGTTAGGTTAGGTTAGGTTAGGTTTTTTTTTTTTTTTTTTTTTTTTTTTTTTTTTTTTTTTTATACTAACATCTTTGACGTAGTCAAAGGCCTACTTTCTTTTTATTTGGATTCTTATTTTATCCTGGCTAGTCTCAGAATATTGGAATTAACCCACTCAGGGTTTTTCGACTAACTATACTTATATTACTATTAATTAATATCTCGCATTCATTCTGTCCTCTAGTACCATACCAGTTCTCGCTTTTATGCCTCTCGTACTTTCATTCTATTCCTTTCATACTTGGGATTTAAATTGGGACAAGGGGTTGCCTGTTTTCTTTATTTATAAATGTTTTCAATCTTTATTCATTTATACGATACATTCTTATTGTCTAGTCTTATTTTCTAATTTATATTTACAGGTTCCATCTTAAATATTAACAAAAATGTGGATCAACATGGCGTGGTATCACCCGATACCCGCCGTTATTCCTTAAACACTATTTCTTATATTTACAATATTTACTATTTCGACTGCATACTTGATGAATTCTGTCCTGTGTTCACACATGAACACAGGTAAATTATTTATATTGACTATAGTATTAGTTTTATTTTCTAGATTGTATCTGGCTTTGGCGTGTATTGGGCAGTCCACGATTAAATGTGCGACTGTCTCCTCGACGCCGGGCTCGCAGGCGCACGATGGGTCCTCCTTACACTTGAACCGAGCCAAGTATTCGGAGAACCCACCATGCCCTGTCAGCAACTGCGTCGTTGTGCCGGCGATCTCCATTTTGCGGACGATCCTGTACGCAGCCACCGCGCTTGGGAAGAAGAGCTTGGTCCCAGAAGCAGTTTCACCCGTCCTGTACCTTTCGTCCCATTTGTCAAGCGTGACCTGCCTCAGGCCTCGCTTGACGAATGAGACTGGGCACAGGCCGTAGTGTGGAGCCCTCTTCGACCTCAGAGCCGCCTCCTTCGCCAGATCGTCGGCGCGTTCATTTCCCTCCAACCCTGCATGGGCCTTGATCCAGAACAAGGATATTTCCTTGCCCTGGATCAAGCCCCTTTTGATATTGAACCTGGCTTCAACTGCCAGAGGGTGGAGGGCATGACGATTTGTAACCGTCTGGAGTGCGGCTCTGCTGTCGCTGAGGATCCCGAACGTGGCCGCGCCTCGCTTAAGGACCTCACTGGTCGCTTTGCATATGGCCAGGAGCTCGGCCTGGTAGACGGTGCAATGCGGCGAGAGAGCAAGCTTGAGGGTCGCGGTTTCGGTCCCGTTATTCCAAATGGATAACGCGGCACCGACGCGACCCTCAATCTTGCTCCCGTCCGTAAAGATGCGTGTTGCAATCGTTTCCGTGCTTTGGTATTGTTCCTCGTCTACCAGACTGGTGAACTCCAGGTTCATATGCTCCGCGGGGTGAGGTGCCTCAATAGCCGGAGCCATCCGTTCGACCTCCCTGTCCCCCAACCATGACTGGGACACCCCTCTCTTGGCCTCGTATAACGAGGCCACCTCGCGAACTCTGAGGTCCAGAGGGAGCATCCCAGCCAGGATCAGCCCCGAGTGCAGGGAGACCGTCCGGTAGCTCTTCGAGAGCTTCTGAGCGAAACCGCGCTGCACCACGTTCAACTGCTTTCTGACACCAAGCTTGTCCACCGCCGCGCCCCAACTGCTAGCCGCGTACAGAATCGTCGGCTCCACAGCGGCGTTGTAGATGGTCCGGATCACCTCGGGATGCAATCCCCAACTGATCCGGGCCATCCGCGCCAATTTGTGGTAAATGGCGATCGCCTTTCTGCATACATTGGTGACGTGTGTGTTAAATGTGAGCTTGTGGTCGATAGTGAGCCCCAGGATTTTGATCTCCTCGGACAGTCCAATGTCTATCCCGCCCATGCTGAGGCGCGGGACATCGTACTTTAGCCTCCGCGTGATTACCATCGCACAAGTTTTGTGCGGTGCGAATTTCAGCTTATTTCCGATGCCCCACTCCCGCACATGTTCGAGAGAGGCATTGGCCTGTCCCTCAATCTCCAGAGCGCTATCACCATCGAACACGAGCACCACATCGTCCGCAAAGGCCTGCACATGAACCGCCCTACCCTCAAGCTGGTGAAGTAAAGGGTCCAGCAACAAGTTCCACAGCAGGGGGCCGCCGATCGAACCCTGGACGCACCCCTTCTCCGTGGAGCGTCTGCACTCCTCGCCCGCATACCTTACCCTTACCTCCCTGTCGCTTAGGTAGCTACTGATTACCCGTCTCAGGTTTGCCGGGCATCCCACTTCTGCCAGCCGCACCCTAATGGCGGGCCACCAAGCGCTATCGAAGGCGCCCTCTATGTCCAGGGACACCATAAGGACGATCCTCTTCTCATCGAGACGCGCCCTTATGTGCCCCATGAGGTCATAGAGGGCGTCTTCGGTGCTTTTCTGGGGCATGAACCCATATTGCTTCTTACTAATTGTGGGCAAGATGTAGAACCTGAGACGGGCAACCAGCATCCTCTCGTACACCTTCCCCAAGACGGGCAGCAGACCAATAGGTCTGTACGACTTGGGGACGGTGTACGAGTCCTTTCCCGGCTTCTTCAGTGCCACCACCACGGCCGCTTTCCATATTTTAGGAAAGTAACCGTGGTGAAGGCACCGATTCAGCAGCTTCAGGAAAAGTAAGGGGTCGGCCCGTATGGCGTGGGTGCAGATATCGGCTGTGAAGCCATCCGCCCCCGGAGCCTTCTTGGGATTGAACAAGTGAAGGGCATCGAAGAGTTCGCCCACCGTAAAGGGTGGGTCATCTTCACGATGGCCCCTCTCATCGTCCACCTTCTCCGCCTTTACGCGTATTCTTCGATGCCCTTCACTGTCATCCTCCTCGCGATCGAGCGGGTAAAATGTCGATGCGAGCAACTCGGCTGACCCTTTGGCGTCCAGGTAGGTCCCACCGACGGCAAGCGGAGTGTCCTCCTCCCGTGCTGTGGCCCTACTAATTACCCTATACACACCCTCCCATAGGCCCTCCCTGTCCTGCTTTCCGCAGAAGTTCTTCCAACTTTCGACCTGTGCCTTTTTTACTTCCGATTCATACATCTCCTTTTGTTCCAGGTACTGTGCGACCACCATCTCCCTTCGGTCCGGCGCTGCATTCCTAATGCGACGTCTCCTGGTGTTGACGGACTTCCTCAGCTCATCGAGTGTTTTCGACCACCATGGCATAGAGACCAACCCCGCCGGTTTTTTAGCTGGGATGCTCTCCCGGCACGCCCCCTCGATCGCTCCCGTATATGTTTCAACTAGAGTCTCCAGCTCGTTGTGGTGACTCGTTTCGCCTACTTCTATATTCGAGAGCGACGGAGAGATCGCGGCCCGGAAAGCATCCCAGTTGGCTTTTCTGGTGTTATAAATTCGGGTTGTTCTCTGAATTTGAGTGCCCTTGGCCTTTTCCAGGCTAAGGTTGAACTCTATACCATTGTGGTCTGACCCCGTGAGACCCTGTACAACCTTCCAGGCGTCCACATAGGCGAGCATGTTGCTCGTGCAGGCCGTGACGTCCACGAAGCTACAGTACCTCCTTCCATCTCTCACAGTATCGAAAGTCGGAATATTCCCACTGTTCAGGACCTGGAGGTCCATTTCGGCGAGGACACCACTCAGTAGCTTGCCTCTGTCGTCTTCGGACTTATGGCCCCACCAAGTGCTCTTCGCATTTGCATCCCCTCCAATAAGAAGAAGCCGGGAGCCTAAAGCTCGCCTCACCTCTTTAAGCTGCCCCATATAGGGCCCCAGAGGTTTCGGCTTCGGTTCGAAGTAGTAAGACACCAGCGTGATCTCCCAGGCACTGGTCCGGATCCCCACCACGACGATGTTGTCCGTGGTGAGTTGCGGGTACTGTACCACATCCAATGTTGGATCGAAGACGGCAATGGCCGCCTTCACAGTCCCTCCTCCTTGCCCAGTGTTCTGGAAGACCCTAACGCCCTGGTACGCCTTCATACTCGTCGAATTGCCTACGTAGGGCTCCTGTATTAAGGCAGCAGCGACTTTGCGCCTGGAGGCCTCGAGTATGAGCTCCTCGGCAGCCAGCTTCTTCCTTTGGAGGTTCGCCTGCAGCACTCTGTAGGGGGGCACGTTCCTTGGGACAACTTCAGCACCGGTACTGAGTGGTGCTCCTCGCTATAGTGTCCCATCTCATTCTTACTGGGCACGAGGCGCTGAACACACCGTGACTCGTGCCGCTCAGCTTCTCCCGGAGGCAGTTACAACAGGTCGGCTCTACACCGGCAATGTAGTCCGGGCATTCGGCTCGCAGGTGGAGCCCACCACAATGACTACATCTGGTTTCAGTGCCAGTGCAGAACTTTCTTGTGTGTCCGTACCCTAGACACAGGGAGCACTGCACCAATGGTGATTGATCTGCAACCCTTATGGGTTGCAGGTCAATGTGCAGTCTCCCTACCTCCAGGGCACGGGACCAAACCGCCGGGGAGACCCTGAGCACCACGTGACAGGTGTGTGGGTTCCTTGCCGTCTTACGATATAGAACGGCCATCCGTACCTGCTCCGGAGCCATGTCCCGGAACACGTTATGGTTTCGGGACTTTATGGTCCGGAGCAGGTCCTCGTCCTTAATCGTTTTTAGGACGCCATACAAAATAAGGAGCGGGTCCCTATTTTGTATCTCCTCGACGACAAGGCTCTCCTTCTTTTCGAGCCTTCCTCGTGCCTTCCTTCTTTCCTCTTCTGTCTTATAACCTATTATGACCTTTCTGTCCTTCGCCTTTCGAATTCTTTCCACGGTCACCCATCCTTCATCCTCATTCGCTACTTGCCTCAGTCTCTCCATCACCTTATCACCCGTATCTTTTTCATTTTTGGACGTAACCACGATCGAGTGTAGCGTCGGCCGGTCTGGGAGCTGGCTCCCAGGGCGACTCGCCGCCACACCCGCATACGTTGGAGTCCCCTTTCGTTCTCTCTCTTTCTCTCTTTCATCTTGCTTCTCTATCCTTTCTTTCAGTTCACACATCATTCTTCCATTCTCTTTCAGTAACCTTTCATTCTCTTCTATTTTTTTGATTAAAACCTCGTTGCTGGACGAGGTAGAGGCCGGAGTTGAGGCGGGTGCTTTGGTGGTAGGGGCGGGTGTCTCTACCACCCCAGCACTTTGCCTCCTGAGTGCCTTCTTCCGGTCCTCTTCGTAGGCCTTGACTAATTTTTCTAAGAGATCGGTCCTTTCTTGGATCGTCTCTTTGCACTCCCTTTTAATGTTACCACAGATTTTTAGTTTCGCCCTAATTTCGGCGAAGCTTTCTTGTGCCACTTCAAGTCGTCTCGACGGCACCGGTACCCGGAGCGGGGACTGATGTTCGGTCCTCTTTTTTGTTTTACGGGGAGGGGTCGCTGGCTTAGCTTCCCCTTCCTGCCGGAGTTCCAGCCTATCTATGCTCCGGCGTACCGAGGCCGTCGGGCGTTGTTCCACCCCGGAGCTAATCTCCTCGGCAGGGGGAGGGGCAGCTCTATTCTTAGATGGAGGGGCCTCTTTTAAGTTGACGTAGAACTTTTTGGGCGAGTGCACGGTTGCCATTTTAGATGCGCGTTAAAACTTGTAAAAAATATATAATTAAAATTGAATAAAATTGGTAATTAAAATTGAATAATTAATACCTGGTAAAACTAAGTGTGATAAGACGACTTTAAATAGTAAAAATAAATTAAAATTAAAATTAAAACAGGGTTCGGCAGTCACGCCCAGGCCCGTCGCACGATCCGGCGGCGCATACGATGGTAAAGCACCCGGTTGTGTGCCTATATGTGTGCGTACGTGTGTGCTGTGTGTGAGTTATGTGGAGTGTTTATGTCCCCGTGGGGTGTGTTGTGTGTGTGTGTTTGCTGGGGTATGTGTCCTGTGTGTGTTGAGAATGTGGTGTATGTATGCAGCTGTAACACAGCGACCGTCACGCAACCCTGGCGTCTCAGGTACAGTCGCAAATAAAAGTACAATAGTACAATTAAAGTCAATAAATTATAGGTCAAACACAATAAAATAAAACAAAATAAAATAACAATAGAATTCTAGACTCCGTCTAGGTCTGCAGCGTAGTCGGGCTAGAAATCTACACTCACAGAGTGCCCTCAATGTTTACTTAAATGCTAAAATAAAATATGTACAATAAAAAAATTTTTAAAAGAAGAAAACTTCTTAAAACCTTAAAAACTACCTAACCTAATGTATTTTATTGTAGAGTATGGTCCCGGCCCAAGGGATGAGCGCCCTGTCAAAATCCCCGAAAGAACAAACTGTCAAGTTTGACTCTACAATAAAAAATGTCAAGAACTCTATATAGAGTCCTGTTCTTAATACAGAGAGGTAGAGCTCCCCGAGCCCTTCCAGCCAATACCAAACACGGGCGTCCTAGGCCCAGGGGTTCCGCTATAGCAGGGCTCCAAAGTTCCGCACGAAAACCCGTGCGGAAATTTCAAACCCCGATATCTCTTGAACCCGTAGTCCGATCCACCCGCGAGAGGATTCCCGTGAAAGAGCTCGGCGAGACCTATCCCCCGATATATGGGTCGAAATTTTTGGATGACCCCCGAAAAGTGACCCCCAGATTTCCTGGGGTCCACCACCAACCCTGCTAGCCTGGTGCAGCTTTGAGAGCCGAGCCCCCCAGAGGAAACCAGGGCTCGCTACGACCCCCAGTCGCCGAGCTACAGGGGTCCAAAGTTTTGCCCGAACCGGTTTTGTCCGAACTTTGAACCCGTATATCCCGGGTTCCAAGTGTCCCAGCGATCCCGGAAAAACTTTCCACTGGTTGGCCCGGTCCCCTCTACCGACCCAGCGTGCAAAACGGTCGAAAAATTTTCGACAAAATTTTTGCACGAATTTTGCCCGAAGCCCCAAAAATAGTGCAGGGTATGGTAGCGGAGTCTCCCCCAACGTTCCCAGTTCGAGTCTGGACTCTCTACGACCCCCGGTCGCGGAGTTATGGCGGTTTGAAAAAGGCCAAGATGGCCGCCGCGCGCTCAAGGTCAAACTTTGACCTTGTTTTTCTCCGGAACGGTAAGTCGTAGAGCGCCCAAAATCGATATCTGGGTTGCGCTCGATCTACTCTGTCCCCTTAGGGGGGTTTTGAGCCTAAGTAAAAATTTTGCTCAAATATGAACAAAAAGTGCCAAAATACTAAAAAGGAGCCACAATACACCTAAGCCTGAAAGAATTTTTGAAATATCTCTATCCAGTCCGGAGCTATAAATATTACAAACTTCGTGCGGAAAAATTTAAAATGGCGGAATTTACAAAATTCCTGGTTTTTGAAGCTAGGACAGCCTAGTTTGGGGTTCAATAGGCATATAAGGTGTTAGATAACCTATCCCCAATGTCAAAAACTAGGAATTTTTACCCTGTTTTGAGTTCTGTGCGGAAAATACCTAAACTACGATAACTCCGGAATGGATAGGCGGAAAAATACAGAAAAAATTTTGAAAAATAAGGAAAAATACAGCGAACAATACAATAGATTAAAATGTTAAAAATGAAAATTAAATAATATTAAAAATATAAAAAATGTAAAAAATTTAGTTTTTCAATTGTGGCGTCCTGGATATGAGCATTAAAAATCTGAAACTCTGCAGTCTTGCTCTCCTCGCTAGCGCGCAACTTGTAGCAGTTGCAGAATTTTGATAGAGAGCACCGGTCTTGAATAATTTAGTGTTAAAGTTGCAACTTTTAATAGTTTATATAAATTCACCTGGTGGGGGTAAAATTTTTCTGTTTACGGTGGACAGCTTCTGGTGATGTTGACTTCCTGCCTGCGAAGTTTCAAGTTTCTCCGACCACTCCTTCTGGTACCTCGTGACCACGCGGTACTTGTTTTTTTGGGTTTTCCGGAAAAACCTGCGGTTTCCCGGAAAAACAGACCAGCGCGGCGGACGAAGCTCCACTGCCCGCAGCCGGAGACAATTGATTCACTGCGATCCGTTCACTGAGCACCGTAATAATAACAAAAATGTGGTCGACCACGTGGTGAGTCGAGCCAGAATTCCACTAAAAACGCCTTGTAGGCCACACGCGATTTGACCGCCAACTGTGCGATATACCGGCAGATGCGCGCCGGCGAGACGCAACTTTTGAGGGGCGGCGTGTCAAAATCCGTTAAGAAAAACCCACTTTTCGGAATTAAAATGTGCGGAGCGAGGTTAGAAATGATCCAGTCACCGTGGCAGATGCTGGAAGACTGTCGGTTAGGTTAGGTTAGGTTAGGTTAGGTTAGGTTAGGTTAGGTTAGGTTAGGTTAGGTTAGGTTAGGTTAGGTTAGGTTAGGTTAGGTTAGGTTAGGTTAGGTTAGGTTAGGTTAGGTTAGGTTAGGTTAGGTTAGGTTAGGTTAGGTTAGGTTAGGTTAGGTTAGGTTAGGTTAGGTTAGGTTAGGTTAGGTTAGGTTAGGTTAGGTTAGGTTAGGTTAGGTTAGGTTAGGTTAGGTTAGGTTAGGTTAGGTTAGGTTAGGTTAGGTTAGGTTAGGTTAGGTTAGGTTAGGTTAGGTTAGGTTAGGTTAGGTTAGGTTAGGTTAGGTTAGGTTAGGTTAGGTTAGGTTAGGTTAGGTTAGGTTAGGTTAGGTTAGGTTAGGTTAGGTTAGGTTAGGTTAGGTTAGGTTAGGTTAGGTTAGGTTAGGTTAGGTTAGGTTAGGTTAGGTTAGGTTAGGTTAGGTTAGGTTAGGTTAGGTTAGGTTAGGTTAGGTTAGGTTAGGTTAGGTTAGGTTTTTTTTTTTTTTTTTTTTTTTTTTTTTTTTTTTCTCGCATCTTTGACATGGTCAAAGCTATTCTTCGTACAATATGTGGTCTACCTAGACTTCTAACTTTTTTAGGTTTAACCCACTCAGGGTTTTAATTCTTTTTAACTATTACTATTTTTCTTATTCTATATACTAATTCTCGCTTTCATTCTGTCCTCTAGTACCATACAAGTTCTCGCTTTTATCCTTCTCGTACTTTCATGCCATACCTTTCATACTTGGGATTTTCGACTGGGATTTGGGTTGCCTGCTTTCTATTCTTTTGTTTTTTCTTTATTTTCAAACAATTAATTTTTATTTTCTTAATCTAGATTTTACAGTTCTTAATTACTAAACATCTTAAATCTAAACTTATTATTACTACATTTGATCATTTACAGTTTCTTACTTATATGCTATTCTTAAATCTACGTTGCTGGGTATCTTTACATACCCGCTCGTGATTCTTATACACTATTCCTTTTATTTACTACTTCTATAATTTTTGTCGCAAATGGTAGAAATTCTGCTCTGTGTTTCTGTATAATTTCTGGTAGATTTGTAGTGCTTATTTTCAAGTTTATTCTGTTCTCTAAAACATATCGGTCTACGGCATGGATCGGGCAGTCCACGATCACGTGTGCGACTGTCTCCCTGACGCCAGGCTCGCAGGCGCACGATGGGTCCTCCTTACACTTGAACCGAGCCAAGTATTCGGAGAACCCACCGTGCCCTGTTAGCAGCTGTGTTGTTGAGCCGGCGATCTCCATCTTGCGGACGATCCTGTACGCCGCCACCGCGCATGGGAGGAAGAGCTTGGTGCCAGAAGCAGTTTCACCAGCCCTGTACCTTTCATTCCATTCGTCAAGCGTGACCTGCCGCAGGCCCCGCTTGACGAATGAAACTGGCCACAGGGCGTAGTGAGGGGCCCTCTTCGACCTCAGAGCCGCCTCTTTCGCCAGATCGTCGGCGCGCTCGTTGCCCTCCAACCCTGCGTGGGCCTTGATCCAGAACAGGGATATTTCCTTGCCCTGGATCAAGCCCCGCTTGATGTTGAATCTGGCTTCAACCGCCAGGGGGTGGAGGGCATGACGGTTTATGACCGTCATTAGTGCGGCTCTGCTGTCGCTGAATATTCCAAACGTGGCCGCGCCTCGCTTGAGGACCTCACTGGTCGCTTTGCATATGGCCAGGAGCTCAGCCTGGTAGACGGTGCAATGCGGTGAGAGAGCAAGTTTGAGGGTCGCGGTTTCGGTCCCGTTATTCCAAATGGATAACGCGGCGCCGACGCGACCCTCAATCTTGCTCCCATCCGTAAAGATGCGCGTTTCTATCTTACTTGTACTTTGGTACTGTTCCTCGTCTACCAGGTTGGTGAACTCCAGGTTCATATGCTCCGCGGGGTGAGGTGCCTCTATAGCTGGAGCCATCCGTTCGATCTCCCCGTCCCCCAACCATGACTGGGACACCCCTCTCTTGGCCTCGTACAACGAGGCCACCTCGCGAACTCTGAGGTCCAGAGGGAGCATCCCAGCCAGGATTAGACCAGAGTGCAGGGAGACCGTACGGTAGCTCTTGGATAGCTTTTGAGCGAAACCGCGCTGCACCACGTTCAACTGCTTTCTGATACCAAGCTTGTCCACCGCCGCGCCCCAACTGCTAGCTGCGTACAGGATCGTCGGCTCCACAGCGGCGTTGTAGATGGTCCGGATCACCTCGGGGTGCAACCCCCAACTGATCCGGGCCATCCGCGCCAACTTGTGGTAGATGCCGATCGCCTTTCTGCATACGTTGGTGACATGTGTGTTGAATGTGAGTTTGTGGTCGATGGTGAGCCCCAGGATTTTGATTTCCTCGGACAGTCCAATGTCTATCCCGCCCATGCTGAGGCGCGGGACATCGTACTTTAGCCTCCGCGTTATTACCATCGCACAAGTTTTGTGCGGTGCGAATTTCAGCTTGTTTCCGATGCCCCACTCCCGCACATGCTCGAGAGAGGCATTGGCCTGTCTCTCAATTTCCAGGGCGCTATCACCATCGAACACCAGCACCACATCGTCCGCAAAGGCCTGTACGTGGACCGCCCTACCTTCTAACTGATGCAGCAATGGGTCCAACAATAGGTTCCACAGCAAGGGTCCGCCGATTGAACCCTGGACGCACCCCTTCTCCGTGGAGCGTCTGCACTCCTCGCCCGCGTACCTCACCCTTACCTCCCTGTCACTGAGGTAACTGCTGATTACCCGTCTCAAGTTTGCAGGGCATCCCTCTTCTGCCAGCCGAATTTTTATTGCGGGCCACCAGGCGCTATCGAAGGCGCCCTCTATGTCCAGGGACACCATAAGGACAATTCTCTTCTCATCGAGACGTGCCCTTATGTGCCCCATTAGGTCATAGAGGGCGTCCTCGGTGCTTCTTTGGGGCATGAAGCCATATTGCCGCGTGCTTATCTTTGGCAGGATATAAAACTTGAGTCGGGCAATCAGCATTCTCTCGTACACCTTCCCCAAGACGGGTAACAGGCCAATAGGTCTGTACGACTTGGGGACGGTGTACGAGTCCTTTCCCGGCTTCTTCAGTGCCACCACCACCGCTGCCTTCCATATCTTAGGAAAGTAGCCGTGGTGAAAGCACTGATTCAGCATTTTCAGGAAGAATAAGGGGTCGGCACGTATGGCGTGAGTGCAGATATCGGCTGTGAAGCCATCCGCCCCCGGAGCCTTCTTAGGATTAAACATATGAAGGGCATCGAAGAGTTCGCCCACCGTAAAGGGTGGGTCATCTTCATGATGGCCCATGTCATCATCTACCGCTATTGCCTTTAAACGTACTCTTCGATGCCCCTCATTGTCCTCCTCCTCGCGATCGGTCGGGTAGAAAGTGCGCGCGAGCAGCTCAGCCGAGCCTTTGGCGTCCAGGAAAGTTCCACCGACGGCCAACGGAGTATCCTCCTCCCGTGCTGTGGACCTGCTAATTACCCTATAAATCCCTTCCCAGAGGCCCTCCCTGTCCTGCTTTCCGCAGAAGCTCTTCCAGCTCTCGACCTGTGCCTTTCTTACTTCTGATTCATACGTCTCCTTTTGTTCCAGGTACTGAGCAACCACCATCTCTCTTCGGTCAGGCGCTGCATTCCTAATGCGACGTCTCCTGGTGTTGACGGATTTTCGTAGCTCATCGAGTGTTTTCGACCACCACGGCATAGAGACCAACCCCGCCGGTTTTTTGGCTGGGATACTCTCCCGGCACGCTCCCTCGATCGCTCCCGTATATGTTTCAACTAGAGTATCTAACTCATTGTGATGACTCGTTTCGCCTACTCCTATATTCGAGAGCGACCGAGTAACACTGGCCCGGAAAGCGTCCCAGTTGGCTTTTTTAGTGTTATAAATTCGGGTAGTACGCTGAATTTGCGTGCCCTTGGCCTTCTCCAGGCTAAGGTTGAACCCTATGGTTAGGTTAGGTTAGGTTAGGTTAGGTTAGGTTAGGTTAGGTTAGGTTAGGTTAGGTTAGGTTAGGTTAGGTTAGGTTAGGTTAGGTTAGGTTAGGTTAGGTTAGGTTAGGTTAGGTTAGGTTAGGTTAGGTTAGGTTAGGTTAGGTTAGGTTAGGTTAGGTTAGGTTAGGTTAGGTTAGGTTAGGTTAGGTTAGGTTAGGTTAGGTTAGGTTAGGTTAGGTTAGGTTAGGTTAGGTTAGGTTAGGTTAGGTTAGGTTAGGTTAGGTTAGGTTAGGTTAGGTTAGGTTAGGTTAGGTTAGGTTAGGTTAGGTTAGGTTAGGTTAGGTTAGGTTAGGTTAGGTTAGGTTAGGTTAGGTTAGGTTAGGTTAGGTTAGGTTAGGTTAGGTTAGGTTAGGTTAGGTTAGGTTAGGTTAGGTTAGGTTAGGTTAGGTTAGGTTAGGTTAGGTTAGGTTAGGTTAGGTTAGGTTAGGTTAGGTTAGGTTAGGTTAGGTTAGGTTAGGTTAGGTTAGGTTAGGTTAGGTTAGGTTAGGTTAGGTTAGGTTAGGTTAGGTTAGGTTAGGTTAGGTTAGGTTAGGTTAGGTTAGGTTAGGTTAGGTTAGGTTAGGTTAGGTTAGGTTAGGTTAGGTTAGGTTAGGTTAGGTTAGGTTAGGTTAGGTTAGGTTAGGTTAGGTTAGGTTAGGTTAGGTTAGGTTAGGTTAGGTTAGGTTAGGTTAGGTTAGGTTAGGTTAGGTTAGGTTAGGTTAGGTTAGGTTAGGTTAGGTTAGGTTAGGTTAGGTTAGGTTAGGTTAGGTTAGGTTAGGTTAGGTTAGGTTAGGTTAGGTTAGGTTAGGTTAGGTTAGGTTAGGTTAGGTTAGGTTAGGTTAGGTTAGGTTAGGTTAGGTTAGGTTAGGTTAGGTTAGGTTAGGTTAGGTTAGGTTAGGTTAGGTTAGGTTAGGTTAGGTTAGGTTAGGTTAGGTTAGGTTAGGTTAGGTTAGGTTAGGTTAGGTTAGGTTAGGTTAGGTTAGGTTAGGTTAGGTTAGGTTAGGTTAGGTTAGGTTAGGTTAGGTTAGGTTAGGTTAGGTTAGGTTAGGTTAGGTTAGGTTAGGTTAGGTTAGGTTAGGTTAGGTTAGGTTAGGTTAGGTTAGGTTAGGTTAGGTTAGGTTAGGTTAGGTTAGGTTAGGTTAGGTTAGGTTAGGTTAGGTTAGGTTAGGTTAGGTTAGGTTAGGTTAGGTTAGGTTAGGTTAGGTTAGGTTAGGTTAGGTTAGGTTAGGTTAGGTTAGGTTAGGTTAGGTTAGGTTAGGTTAGGTTAGGTTAGGTTAGGTTAGGTTAGGTTAGGTTAGGTTAGGTTAGGTTAGGTTAGGTTAGGTTAGGTTAGGTTAGGTTAGGTTAGGTTAGGTTAGGTTAGGTTAGGTTAGGTTAGGTTAGGTTAGGTTAGGTTAGGTTAGGTTAGGTTAGGTTAGGTTAGGTTAGGTTAGGTTAGGTTAGGTTAGGTTAGGTTAGGTTAGGTTAGGTTAGGTTAGGTTAGGTTAGGTTAGGTTAGGTTAGGTTAGGTTAGGTTAGGTTAGGTTAGGTTAGGTTAGGTTAGGTTAGGTTAGGTTAGGTTAGGTTAGGTTAGGTTAGGTTAGGTTAGGTTAGGTTAGGTTAGGTTAGGTTAGGTTAGGTTAGGTTAGGTTAGGTTAGGTTAGGTTAGGTTAGGTTAGGTTAGGTTAGGTTAGGTTAGGTTAGGTTAGGTTAGGTTAGGTTAGGTTAGGTTAGGTTAGGTTAGGTTAGGTTAGGTTAGGTTAGGTTAGGTTAGGTTAGGTTAGGTTAGGTTAGGTTAGGTTAGGTTAGGTTAGGTTAGGTTAGGTTAGGTTAGGTTAGGTTAGGTTAGGTTAGGTTAGGTTAGGTTAGGTTAGGTTAGGTTAGGTTAGGTTAGGTTAGGTTAGGTTAGGTTAGGTTAGGTTAGGTTAGGTTAGGTTAGGTTAGGTTAGGTTAGGTTAGGTTAGGTTAGGTTAGGTTAGGTTAGGTTAGGTTAGGTTAGGTTAGGTTAGGTTAGGTTAGGTTAGGTTAGGTTAGGTTAGGTTAGGTTAGGTTAGGTTAGGTTAGGTTAGGTTAGGTTAGGTTAGGTTAGGTTAGGTTAGGTTAGGTTAGGTTAGGTTAGGTTAGGTTAGGTTAGGTTAGGTTAGGTTAGGTTAGGTTAGGTTAGGTTAGGTTAGGTTAGGTTAGGTTAGGTTAGGTTAGGTTAGGTTAGGTTAGGTTAGGTTAGGTTAGGTTAGGTTAGGTTAGGTTAGGTTAGGTTAGGTTAGGTTAGGTTAGGTTAGGTTAGGTTAGGTTAGGTTAGGTTAGGTTAGGTTAGGTTAGGTTAGGTTAGGTTAGGTTAGGTTAGGTTAGGTTAGGTTAGGTTAGGTTAGGTTAGGTTAGGTTAGGTTAGGTTAGGTTAGGTTAGGTTAGGTTAGGTTAGGTTAGGTTAGGTTAGGTTAGGTTAGGTTAGGTTAGGTTAGGTTAGGTTAGGTTAGGTTAGGTTAGGTTAGGTTAGGTTAGGTTAGGTTAGGTTAGGTTAGGTTAGGTTAGGTTAGGTTAGGTTAGGTTAGGTTAGGTTAGGTTAGGTTAGGTTAGGTTAGGTTAGGTTAGGTTAGGTTAGGTTAGGTTAGGTTAGGTTAGGTTAGGTTAGGTTAGGTTAGGTTAGGTTAGGTTAGGTTAGGTTAGGTTAGGTTAGGTTAGGTTAGGTTAGGTTAGGTTAGGTTAGGTTAGGTTAGGTTAGGTTAGGTTAGGTTAGGTTAGGTTAGGTTAGGTTAGGTTAGGTTAGGTTAGGTTAGGTTAGGTTAGGTTAGGTTAGGTTAGGTTAGGTTAGGTTAGGTTAGGTTAGGTTAGGTTAGGTTAGGTTAGGTTAGGTTAGGTTAGGTTAGGTTAGGTTAGGTTAGGTTAGGTTAGGTTAGGTTAGGTTAGGTTAGGTTAGGTTAGGTTAGGTTAGGTTAGGTTAGGTTAGGTTAGGTTAGGTTAGGTTAGGTTAGGTTAGGTTAGGTTAGGTTAGGTTAGGTTAGGTTAGGTTAGGTTAGGTTAGGTTAGGTTAGGTTAGGTTAGGTTAGGTTAGGTTAGGTTAGGTTAGGTTAGGTTAGGTTAGGTTAGGTTAGGTTAGGTTAGGTTAGGTTAGGTTAGGTTAGGTTAGGTTAGGTTAGGTTAGGTTAGGTTAGGTTAGGTTAGGTTAGGTTAGGTTAGGTTAGGTTAGGTTAGGTTAGGTTAGGTTAGGTTAGGTTAGGTTAGGTTAGGTTAGGTTAGGTTAGGTTAGGTTAGGTTAGGTTAGGTTAGGTTAGGTTAGGTTAGGTTAGGTTAGGTTAGGTTAGGTTAGGTTAGGTTAGGTTAGGTTAGGTTAGGTTAGGTTAGGTTAGGTTAGGTTAGGTTAGGTTAGGTTAGGTTAGGTTAGGTTAGGTTAGGTTAGGTTAGGTTAGGTTAGGTTAGGTTAGGTTAGGTTAGGTTAGGTTAGGTTAGGTTAGGTTAGGTTAGGTTAGGTTAGGTTAGGTTAGGTTAGGTTAGGTTAGGTTAGGTTAGGTTAGGTTAGGTTAGGTTAGGTTAGGTTAGGTTAGGTTAGGTTAGGTTAGGTTAGGTTAGGTTAGGTTAGGTTAGGTTAGGTTAGGTTAGGTTAGGTTAGGTTAGGTTAGGTTAGGTTAGGTTAGGTTAGGTTAGGTTAGGTTAGGTTAGGTTAGGTTAGGTTAGGTTAGGTTAGGTTAGGTTAGGTTAGGTTAGGTTAGGTTAGGTTAGGTTAGGTTAGGTTAGGTTAGGTTAGGTTAGGTTAGGTTAGGTTAGGTTAGGTTAGGTTAGGTTAGGTTAGGTTAGGTTAGGTTAGGTTAGGTTAGGTTAGGTTAGGTTAGGTTAGGTTAGGTTAGGTTAGGTTAGGTTAGGTTAGGTTAGGTTAGGTTAGGTTAGGTTAGGTTAGGTTAGGTTAGGTTAGGTTAGGTTAGGTTAGGTTAGGTTAGGTTAGGTTAGGTTAGGTTAGGTTAGGTTAGGTTAGGTTAGGTTAGGTTAGGTTAGGTTAGGTTAGGTTAGGTTAGGTTAGGTTAGGTTAGGTTAGGTTAGGTTAGGTTAGGTTAGGTTAGGTTAGGTTAGGTTAGGTTAGGTTAGGTTAGGTTAGGTTAGGTTAGGTTAGGTTAGGTTAGGTTAGGTTAGGTTAGGTTAGGTTAGGTTAGGTTAGGTTAGGTTAGGTTAGGTTAGGTTAGGTTAGGTTAGGTTAGGTTAGGTTAGGTTAGGTTAGGTTAGGTTAGGTTAGGTTAGGTTAGGTTAGGTTAGGTTAGGTTAGGTTAGGTTAGGTTAGGTTAGGTTAGGTTAGGTTAGGTTAGGTTAGGTTAGGTTAGGTTAGGTTAGGTTAGGTTAGGTTAGGTTAGGTTAGGTTAGGTTAGGTTAGGTTAGGTTAGGTTAGGTTAGGTTAGGTTAGGTTAGGTTAGGTTAGGTTAGGTTAGGTTAGGTTAGGTTAGGTTAGGTTAGGTTAGGTTAGGTTAGGTTAGGTTAGGTTAGGTTAGGTTAGGTTAGGTTAGGTTAGGTTAGGTTAGGTTAGGTTAGGTTAGGTTAGGTTAGGTTAGGTTAGGTTAGGTTAGGTTAGGTTAGGTTAGGTTAGGTTAGGTTAGGTTAGGTTAGGTTAGGTTAGGTTAGGTTAGGTTAGGTTAGGTTAGGTTAGGTTAGGTTAGGTTAGGTTAGGTTAGGTTAGGTTAGGTTAGGTTAGGTTAGGTTAGGTTAGGTTAGGTTAGGTTAGGTTAGGTTAGGTTAGGT
>OY754880.1:0-22500 GCA_963576445.1 Lithosia quadra
AACCTAACCTAACCTAACCTAACCTAACCTAACCTAACCTAACCTAACCTAACCTAACCTAACCTAACCTAACCTAACCTAACCTAACCTAACCTAACCTAACCTAACCTAACCTAACCTAACCTAACCTAACCTAACCTAACCTAACCTAACCTAACCTAACCTAACCTAACCTAACCTAACCTAACCTAACCTAACCTAACCTAACCTAACCTAACCTAACCTAACCTAACCTAACCTAACCTAACCTAACCTAACCTAACCTAACCTAACCTAACCTAACCTAACCTAACCTAACCTAACCTAACCTAACCTAACCTAACCTAACCTAACCTAACCTAACCTAACCTAACCTAACCTAACCTAACCTAACCTAACCTAACCTAACCTAACCTAACCTAACCTAACCTAACCTAACCTAACCTAACCTAACCTAACCTAACCTAACCTATACCTAACCTAACCTAACCTAACCTAACCTAACCTAACCTAACCTAACCTAACCTAACCTAACCTAACCTAACCTAACCTAACCTAACCTAACCTAACCTAACCTAACCTAACCTAACCTAACCTAACCTAACCTAACCTAACCTAACCTAACCTAACCTAACCTAACCTAACCTAACCTAACCTAACCTAACCTAACCTAACCTAACCTAACCTAACCTAACCTAACCTAACCTAACCTAACCTAACCTAACCTAACCTAACCTAACCTAACCTAACCTAACCTAACCTAACCTAACCTAACCTAACCTAACCTAACCTAACCTAACCTAACCTAACCTAACCTAACCTAACCTAACCTAACCTAACCTAACCTAACCTAACCTAACCTAACCTAACCTAACCTAACCTAACCTAACCTAACCTAACCTAACCTAACCTAACCTAACCTAACCTAACCTAACCTAACCTAACCTAACCTAACCTAACCTAACCTAACCTAACCTAACCTAACCTAACCTAACCTAACCTAACCTAACCTAACCTAACCTAACCTAACCTAACCTAACCTAACCTAACCTAACCTAACCTAACCTAACCTAACCTAACCTAACCTAACCTAACCTAACCTAACCTAACCTAACCTAACCTAACCTAACCTAACCTAACCTAACCTAACCTAACCTAACCTAACCTAACCTAACCTAACCTAACCTAACCTAACCTAACCTAACCTAACCTAACCTAACCTAACCTAACCTAACCTAACCTAACCTAACCTAACCTAACCTAACCTAACCTAACCTAACCTAACCTAACCTAACCTAACCTAACCTAACCTAACCTAACCTAACCTAACCTAACCTAACCTAACCTAACCTAACCTAACCTAACCTAACCTAACCTAACCTAACCTAACCTAACCTAACCTAACCTAACCTAACCTAACCTAACCTAACCTAACCTAACCTAACCTAACCTAACCTAACCTAACCTAACCTAACCTAACCTAACCTAACCTAACCTAACCTAACCTAACCTAACCTAACCTAACCTAACCTAACCTAACCTAACCTAACCTAACCTAACCTAACCTAACCTAACCTAACCTAACCTAACCTAACCTAACCTAACCTAACCTAACCTAACCTAACCTAACCTAACCTAACCTAACCTAACCTAACCTAACCTAACCTAACCTAACCTAACCTAACCTAACCTAACCTAACCTAACCTAACCTAACCTAACCTAACCTAACCTAACCTAACCTAACCTAACCTAACCTAACCTAACCTAACCTAACCTAACCTAACCTAACCTAACCTAACCTAACCTAACCTAACCTAACCTAACCTAACCTAACCTAACCTAACCTAACCTAACCTAACCTAACCTAACCTAACCTAACCTAACCTAACCTAACCTAACCTAACCTAACCTAACCTAACCTAACCTAACCTAACCTAACCTAACCTAACCTAACCTAACCTAACCTAACCTAACCTAACCTAACCTAACCTAACCTAACCTAACCTAACCTAACCTAACCTAACCTAACCTAACCTAACCTAACCTAACCTAACCTAACCTAACCTAACCTAACCTAACCTAACCTAACCTAACCTAACCTAACCTAACCTAACCTAACCTAACCTAACCTAACCTAACCTAACCTAACCTAACCTAACCTAACCTAACCTAACCTAACCTAACCTAACCTAACCTAACCTAACCTAACCTAACCTAACCTAACCTAACCTAACCTAACCTAACCTAACCTAACCTAACCTAACCTAACCTAACCTAACCTAACCTAACCTAACCTAACCTAACCTAACCTAACCTAACCTAACCTAACCTAACCTAACCTAACCTAACCTAACCTAACCTAACCTAACCTAACCTAACCTAACCTAACCTAACCTAACCTAACCTAACCTAACCTAACCTAACCTAACCTAACCTAACCTAACCTAACCTAACCTAACCTAACCTAACCTAACCTAACCTAACCTAACCTAACCTAACCTAACCTAACCTAACCTAACCTAACCTAACCTAACCTAACCTAACCTAACCTAACCTAACCTAACCTAACCTAACCTAACCTAACCTAACCTAACCTAACCTAACCTAACCTAACCTAACCTAACCTAACCTAACCTAACCTAACCTAACCTAACCTAACCTAACCTAACCTAACCTAACCTAACCTAACCTAACCTAACCTAACCTAACCTAACCTAACCTAACCTAACCTAACCTAACCTAACCTAACCTAACCTAACCTAACCTAACCTAACCTAACCTAACCTAACCTAACCTAACCTAACCTAACCTAACCTAACCTAACCTAACCTAACCTAACCTAACCTAACCTAACCTAACCTAACCTAACCTAACCTAACCTAACCTAACCTAACCTAACCTAACCTAACCTAACCTAACCTAACCTAACCTAACCTAACCTAACCTAACCTAACCTAACCTAACCTAACCTAACCTAACCTAACCTAACCTAACCTAACCTAACCTAACCTAACCTAACCTAACCTAACCTAACCTAACCTAACCTAACCTAACCTAACCTAACCTAACCTAACCTAACCTAACCTAACCTAACCTAACCTAACCTAACCTAACCTAACCTAACCTAACCTAACCTAACCTAACCTAACCTAACCTAACCTAACCTAACCTAACCTAACCTAACCTAACCTAACCTAACCTAACCTAACCTAACCTAACCTAACCTAACCTAACCTAACCTAACCTAACCTAACCTAACCTAACCTAACCTAACCTAACCTAACCTAACCTAACCTAACCTAACCTAACCTAACCTAACCTAACCTAACCTAACCTAACCTAACCTAACCTAACCTAACCTAACCTAACCTAACCTAACCTAACCTAACCTAACCTAACCTAACCTAACCTAACCTAACCTAACCTAACCTAACCTAACCTAACCTAACCTAACCTAACCTAACCTAACCTAACCTAACCTAACCTAACCTAACCTAACCTAACCTAACCTAACCTAACCTAACCTAACCTAACCTAACCTAACCTAACCTAACCTAACCTAACCTAACCTAACCTAACCTAACCTAACCTAACCTAACCTAACCTAACCTAACCTAACCTAACCTAACCTAACCTAACCTAACCTAACCTAACCTAACCTAACCTAACCTAACCTAACCTAACCTAACCTAACCTAACCTAACCTAACCTAACCTAACCTAACCTAACCTAACCTAACCTAACCTAACCTAACCTAACCTAACCTAACCTAACCTAACCTAACCTAACCTAACCTAACCTAACCTAACCTAACCTAACCTAACCTAACCTAACCTAACCTAACCTAACCTAACCTAACCTAACCTAACCTAACCTAACCTAACCTAACCTAACCTAACCTAACCTAACCTAACCTAACCTAACCTAACCTAACCTAACCTAACCTAACCTAACCTAACCTAACCTAACCTAACCTAACCTAACCTAACCTAACCTAACCTAACCTAACCTAACCTAACCTAACCTAACCTAACCTAACCTAACCTAACCTAACCTAACCTAACCTAACCTAACCTAACCTAACCTAACCTAACCTAACCTAACCTAACCTAACCTAACCTAACCTAACCTAACCTAACCTAACCTAACCTAACCTAACCTAACCTAACCTAACCTAACCTAACCTAACCTAACCTAACCTAACCTAACCTAACCTAACCTAACCTAACCTAACCTAACCTAACCTAACCTAACCTAACCTAACCTAACCTAACCTAACCTAACCTAACCTAACCTAACCTAACCTAACCTAACCTAACCTAACCTAACCTAACCTAACCTAACCTAACCTAACCTAACCTAACCTAACCTAACCTAACCTAACCTAACCTAACCTAACCTAACCTAACCTAACCTAACCTAACCTAACCTAACCTAACCTAACCTAACCTAACCTAACCTAACCTAACCTAACCTAACCTAACCTAACCTAACCTAACCTAACCTAACCTAACCTAACCTAACCTAACCTAACCTAACCTAACCTAACCTAACCTAACCTAACCTAACCTAACCTAACCTAACCTAACCTAACCTAACCTAACCTAACCTAACCTAACCTAACCTAACCTAACCTAACCTAACCTAACCTAACCTAACCTAACCTAACCTAACCTAACCTAACCTAACCTAACCTAACCTAACCTAACCTAACCTAACCTAACCTAACCTAACCTAACCTAACCTAACCTAACCTAACCTAACCTAACCTAACCTAACCTAACCTAACCTAACCTAACCTAACCTAACCTAACCTAACCTAACCTAACCTAACCTAACCTAACCTAACCTAACCTAACCTAACCTAACCTAACCTAACCTAACCTAACCTAACCTAACCTAACCTAACCTAACCTAACCTAACCTAACCTAACCTAACCTAACCTAACCTAACCTAACCTAACCTAACCTAACCTAACCTAACCTAACCTAACCTAACCTAACCTAACCTAACCTAACCTAACCTAACCTAACCTAACCTAACCTAACCTAACCTAACCTAACCTAACCTAACCTAACCTAACCTAACCTAACCTAACCTAACCTAACCTAACCTAACCTAACCTAACCTAACCTAACCTAACCTAACCTAACCTAACCTAACCTAACCTAACCTAACCTAACCTAACCTAACCTAACCTAACCTAACCTAACCTAACCTAACCTAACCTAACCTAACCTAACCTAACCTAACCTAACCTAACCTAACCTAACCTAACCTAACCTAACCTAACCTAACCTAACCTAACCTAACCTAACCTAACCTAACCTAACCTAACCTAACCTAACCTAACCTAACCTAACCTAACCTAACCTAACCTAACCTAACCTAACCTAACCTAACCTAACCTAACCTAACCTAACCTAACCTAACCTAACCTAACCTAACCTAACCTAACCTAACCTAACCTAACCTAACCTAACCTAACCTAACCTAACCTAACCTAACCTAACCTAACCTAACCTAACCTAACCTAACCTAACCTAACCTAACCTAACCTAACCTAACCTAACCTAACCTAACCTAACCTAACCTAACCTAACCTAACCTAACCTAACCTAACCTAACCTAACCTAACCTAACCTAACCTAACCTAACCTAACCTAACCTAACCTAACCTAACCTAACCTAACCTAACCTAACCTAACCTAACCTAACCTAACCTAACCTAACCTAACCTAACCTAACCTAACCTAACCTAACCTAACCTAACCTAACCTAACCTAACCTAACCTAACCTAACCTAACCTAACCTAACCTAACCTAACCTAACCTAACCTAACCTAACCTAACCTAACCTAACCTAACCTAACCTAACCTAACCTAACCTAACCTAACCTAACCTAACCTAACCTAACCTAACCTAACCTAACCTAACCTAACCTAACCTAACCTAACCTAACCTAACCTAACCTAACCTAACCTAACCTAACCTAACCTAACCTAACCTAACCTAACCTAACCTAACCTAACCTAACCTAACCTAACCTAACCTAACCTAACCTAACCTAACCTAACCTAACCTAACCTAACCTAACCTAACCTAACCTAACCTAACCTAACCTAACCTAACCTAACCTAACCTAACCTAACCTAACCTAACCTAACCTAACCTAACCTAACCTAACCTAACCTAACCTAACCTAACCTAACCTAACCTAACCTAACCTAACCTAACCTAACCTAACCTAACCTAACCTAACCTAACCTAACCTAACCTAACCTAACCTAACCTAACCTAACCTAACCTAACCTAACCTAACCTAACCTAACCTAACCTAACCTAACCTAACCTAACCTAACCTAACCTAACCTAACCTAACCTAACCTAACCTAACCTAACCTAACCTAACCTAACCTAACCTAACCTAACCTAACCTAACCTAACCTAACCTAACCTAACCTAACCTAACCTAACCTAACCTAACCTAACCTAACCTAACCTAACCTAACCTAACCTAACCTAACCTAACCTAACCTAACCTAACCTAACCTAACCTAACCTAACCTAACCTAACCTAACCTAACCTAACCTAACCTAACCTAACCTAACCTAACCTAACCTAACCTAACCTAACCTAACCTAACCTAACCTAACCTAACCTAACCTAACCTAACCTAACCTAACCTAACCTAACCTAACCTAACCTAACCTAACCTAACCTAACCTAACCTAACCTAACCTAACCTAACCTAACCTAACCTAACCTAACCTAACCTAACCTAACCTAACCTAACCTAACCTAACCTAACCTAACCTAACCTAACCTAACCTAACCTAACCTAACCTAACCTAACCTAACCTAACCTAACCTAACCTAACCTAACCTAACCTAACCTAACCTAACCTAACCTAACCTAACCTAACCTAACCTAACCTAACCTAACCTAACCTAACCTAACCTAACCTAACCTAACCTAACCTAACCTAACCTAACCTAACCTAACCTAACCTAACCTAACCTAACCTAACCTAACCTAACCTAACCTAACCTAACCTAACCTAACCTAACCTAACCTAACCTAACCTAACCTAACCTAACCTAACCTAACCTAACCTAACCTAACCTAACCTAACCTAACCTAACCTAACCTAACCTAACCTAACCTAACCTAACCTAACCTAACCTAACCTAACCTAACCTAACCTAACCTAACCTAACCTAACCTAACCTAACCTAACCTAACCTAACCTAACCTAACCTAACCTAACCTAACCTAACCTAACCTAACCTAACCTAACCTAACCTAACCTAACCTAACCTAACCTAACCTAACCTAACCTAACCTAACCTAACCTAACCTAACCTAACCTAACCTAACCTAACCTAACCTAACCTAACCTAACCTAACCTAACCTAACCTAACCTAACCTAACCTAACCTAACCTAACCTAACCTAACCTAACCTAACCTAACCTAACCTAACCTAACCTAACCTAACCTAACCTAACCTAACCTAACCTAACCTAACCTAACCTAACCTAACCTAACCTAACCTAACCTAACCTAACCTAACCTAACCTAACCTAACCTAACCTAACCTAACCTAACCTAACCTAACCTAACCTAACCTAACCTAACCTAACCTAACCTAACCTAACCTAACCTAACCTAACCTAACCTAACCTAACCTAACCTAACCTAACCTAACCTAACCTAACCTAACCTAACCTAACCTAACCTAACCTAACCTAACCTAACCTAACCTAACCTAACCTAACCTAACCTAACCTAACCTAACCTAACCTAACCTAACCTAACCTAACCTAACCTAACCTAACCTAACCTAACCTAACCTAACCTAACCTAACCTAACCTAACCTAACCTAACCTAACCTAACCTAACCTAACCTAACCTAACCTAACCTAACCTAACCTAACCTAACCTAACCTAACCTAACCTAACCTAACCTAACCTAACCTAACCTAACCTAACCTAACCTAACCTAACCTAACCTAACCTAACCTAACCTAACCTAACCTAACCTAACCTAACCTAACCTAACCTAACCTAACCTAACCTAACCTAACCTAACCTAACCTAACCTAACCTAACCTAACCTAACCTAACCTAACCTAACCTAACCTAACCTAACCTAACCTAACCTAACCTAACCTAACCTAACCTAACCTAACCTAACCTAACCTAACCTAACCTAACCTAACCTAACCTAACCTAACCTAACCTAACCTAACCTAACCTAACCTAACCTAACCTAACCTAACCTAACCTAACCTAACCTAACCTAACCTAACCTAACCTAACCTAACCTAACCTAACCTAACCTAACCTAACCTAACCTAACCTAACCTAACCTAACCTAACCTAACCTAACCTAACCTAACCTAACCTAACCTAACCTAACCTAACCTAACCTAACCTAACCTAACCTAACCTAACCTAACCTAACCTAACCTAACCTAACCTAACCTAACCTAACCTAACCTAACCTAACCTAACCTAACCTAACCTAACCTAACCTAACCTAACCTAACCTAACCTAACCTAACCTAACCTAACCTAACCTAACCTAACCTAACCTAACCTAACCTAACCTAACCTAACCTAACCTAACCTAACCTAACCTAACCTAACCTAACCTAACCTAACCTAACCTAACCTAACCTAACCTAACCTAACCTAACCTAACCTAACCTAACCTAACCTAACCTAACCTAACCTAACCTAACCTAACCTAACCTAACCTAACCTAACCTAACCTAACCTAACCTAACCTAACCTAACCTAACCTAACCTAACCTAACCTAACCTAACCTAACCTAACCTAACCTAACCTAACCTAACCTAACCTAACCTAACCTAACCTAACCTAACCTAACCTAACCTAACCTAACCTAACCTAACCTAACCTAACCTAACCTAACCTAACCTAACCTAACCTAACCTAACCTAACCTAACCTAACCTAACCTAACCTAACCTAACCTAACCTAACCTAACCTAACCTAACCTAACCTAACCTAACCTAACCTAACCTAACCTAACCTAACCTAACCTAACCTAACCTAACCTAACCTAACCTAACCTAACCTAACCTAACCTAACCTAACCTAACCTAACCTAACCTAACCTAACCTAACCTAACCTAACCTAACCTAACCTAACCTAACCTAACCTAACCTAACCTAACCTAACCTAACCTAACCTAACCTAACCTAACCTAACCTAACCTAACCTAACCTAACCTAACCTAACCTAACCTAACCTAACCTAACCTAACCTAACCTAACCTAACCTAACCTAACCTAACCTAACCTAACCTAACCTAACCTAACCTAACCTAACCTAACCTAACCTAACCTAACCTAACCTAACCTAACCTAACCTAACCTAACCTAACCTAACCTAACCTAACCTAACCTAACCTAACCTAACCTAACCTAACCTAACCTAACCTAACCTAACCTAACCTAACCTAACCTAACCTAACCTAACCTAACCTAACCTAACCTAACCTAACCTAACCTAACCTAACCTAACCTAACCTAACCTAACCTAACCTAACCTAACCTAACCTAACCTAACCTAACCTAACCTAACCTAACCTAACCTAACCTAACCTAACCTAACCTAACCTAACCTAACCTAACCTAACCTAACCTAACCTAACCTAACCTAACCTAACCTAACCTAACCTAACCTAACCTAACCTAACCTAACCTAACCTAACCTAACCTAACCTAACCTAACCTAACCTAACCTAACCTAACCTAACCTAACCTAACCTAACCTAACCTAACCTAACCTAACCTAACCTAACCTAACCTAACCTAACCTAACCTAACCTAACCTAACCTAACCTAACCTAACCTAACCTAACCTAACCTAACCTAACCTAACCTAACCTAACCTAACCTAACCTAACCTAACCTAACCTAACCTAACCTAACCTAACCTAACCTAACCTAACCTAACCTAACCTAACCTAACCTAACCTAACCTAACCTAACCTAACCTAACCTAACCTAACCTAACCTAACCTAACCTAACCTAACCTAACCTAACCTAACCTAACCTAACCTAACCTAACCTAACCTAACCTAACCTAACCTAACCTAACCTAACCTAACCTAACCTAACCTAACCTAACCTAACCTAACCTAACCTAACCTAACCTAACCTAACCTAACCTAACCTAACCTAACCTAACCTAACCTAACCTAACCTAACCTAACCTAACCTAACCTAACCTAACCTAACCTAACCTAACCTAACCTAACCTAACCTAACCTAACCTAACCTAACCTAACCTAACCTAACCTAACCTAACCTAACCTAACCTAACCTAACCTAACCTAACCTAACCTAACCTAACCTAACCTAACCTAACCTAACCTAACCTAACCTAACCTAACCTAACCTAACCTAACCTAACCTAACCTAACCTAACCTAACCTAACCTAACCTAACCTAACCTAACCTAACCTAACCTAACCTAACCTAACCTAACCTAACCTAACCTAACCTAACCTAACCTAACCTAACCTAACCTAACCTAACCTAACCTAACCTAACCTAACCTAACCTAACCTAACCTAACCTAACCTAACCTAACCTAACCTAACCTAACCTAACCTAACCTAACCTAACCTAACCTAACCTAACCTAACCTAACCTAACCTAACCTAACCTAACCTAACCTAACCTAACCTAACCTAACCTAACCTAACCTAACCTAACCTAACCTAACCTAACCTAACCTAACCTAACCTAACCTAACCTAACCTAACCTAACCTAACCTAACCTAACCTAACCGAGTCGTCCGCCACCTCTGAGCGTGAACGGCAGCTATTTAACCTCACTCCGCGTGAAAAAATTCAAAATAGTGGGTTTTCCTGAACCGATTTGGACGTGCGATACTTCAAAAGACGCGCCCCGCCGGCCCCCATCTGCCGACGTATCGAACTGTTTGTTTCGAGTGCGCGTGTGCCGTCAAAGTGGTGAAAACTGTGATTTTGGCTCGACCCGCCACGTGGTCTTAGCGTTTTTACTCAATAAGTGCGTCAATTTCATTCGGATCGCAGTGAGAGAAGTGCCATCAGCAGCGCCCAGCGGAGCCCCACCCCCCACTGGTGTTGTTTTTCCGGAGAAGTCAGCGGCTTGGCCGTGAAAAGCAAAAAAACAACTACCACGTGGCCACGAGGTGGCAGAACCCGTCATCCGAGGGAGCTGTTTTTTGGCAGGCGGGTAGACCTCACCAAAACAAGTGATCCTGCGGCGTTAGAATAATTTTATCAATTAAGGTAAAATAATAATAACTATTATAAAGTGTTAACTTTGACCATCATTTGCGGCGGAACCAGGCGGAATTTCAAAATTCCGCAACTGCTTAAAGTTGCGCGCTCAAGAGGACAAGCTGTAAACAAATTTCCAGATTTTTAGGACTTGGCGTCGACTTGTCAAAATTAAAAAACTAAATTTTTCATTTTTTGTAAATAATTTATGTAAAGCCGAAAAAATTTTTAATTTTTAATTACGCAGCCAGATAGACACTGATTTTAGACTAATTTTAAGATTTTTTCTGTATTTTTTGCTCCTTCCAGTGCGGAGATATACATTTTTTAGTGTTTTTTCTAAATTAATTTAAAAGGGGTAGTTTTTCTTTGTTTTTAGCATCGGGATTGGGTTCAGACAAGCCTTCTACACTTGCCTGACCCCAAACTAGGCCCCTCTAAGTCTAAAAACAACGAAAATCGTAAAATCCGCCATTTTGGTTTTTTAGGTTTCGATTTTTGAATTTAAATTTCTCCGGACTGGATCGGCCTATCGGGCTGCGGTTTTCGGCATTAGGTGTATAAGGGGTAAAATTTTAATATTAAGCACTGTTTTTGCGAATTGACCGGAATTTTTTGTTTATGGTTTTTGGCCCCCCTACGGGATAGAGCATAGCAAGCTGACCCCAGATATCGATTTTGGGAGCTCTACGACCAACCGTTTAGGAGTTACGACCGGTCAAAGTTTGACCGCGGCCGCGCGGCGGCCATCTTGGAAAACTTCAAACACCTGTGGCTCCTCAGCGGAGGGTCGTAGAAGCTCCGGACTTCGACTGGGGGTACTAGGGGAATACCGGCTCTCCCACCCTGCACATTTTTCGGGGAAAAGGGGCAAAATTTTGGTCAAAAATTTTTTGACCATTTTTATAACCGGTACGATAGGGGTGACCGAGCCGCCCAGTGGAACGTTTTTCCCGACTCGCTGGGGCTTCTGGAACCCGAGGTATACGGGTTCAAAGTTTGGCAAGTCCGCCATCTTGGATTTCTTTGGACCCGTGTAACTCGGTAACGGGACGTCGCAGCGAGACCGGGTTTTCGCTGGGCGACTCGGCCCAGCTCTCCGCACCGGGCAGCAGGGGTGGGGGTTTGACCCCACTATATTTGGGGGTCAAATTTTGGGGGTCTTCCGATTGTGCCAACAACAGTGTCGGGGGGCAGATCTCGCCGGGACCTTTACGGGGAGCCGTCTCACGGGGTTTTTGGACTGCTGGTTCGAGAGATAACCCGGATCCAAAAACTGGTTTCTGGTGGAAACCTAAAGTTTGAGGACCGGTTATAGCCGAACCAGTGGACCTGGAGGGCCCGTGTTTGGGTTCTTTTTAGAGGGCTCGGAGAGCTCTACCAGCTGAACCCAAAAGGAGGACTCTACATAGAGCCGATATAGAGTTGACCTGTAGAGCCGATTTTTACGGTGCGATTTCGCTTAAATTTCTACAGGGGCTGCTCCTCCTAGGTTGGAAGCCAAGCCAAAGGTAAAAAAGCTAACCTAACCGGCAATTTGGGGGAATAATTTTAATTTTATTTTGTTTGCTTATTTATTGACCCGAGGTTTTCTCTTGTAATTTTAGTATTTTTTTTTCTGTATATATTTTTACCTTAGAGTTTAAGTGACTATTGGAATTTATAATTCTATACCGACTACGTCGACGTAGACCTAGACGGTGTCTAGATTTATTATATTTGTTTTGTATTATTTGACTATTTTTTGTGCTGACTTGAATATAAATTGATTTTGCGTGACTGTATCTGAGACGCCAGGTAGCGTGACGGTTGTCGTGTTGTAACTGCATACTTACACTCACATTACTCAACACACGCAAAACACACATACCCCAGTAAACAGACACACAACACACCCCACGGGAACAGAAACACTCAACACAATCCACCACACAACACGCACATACACACACGTATAGGCACACAAACGGGGTGCTTTGACATCGGATACGTCGCTGGATCGTGCGACGGGCCTGGGCGTGACCGCTGAATTTTATTTGAATTTTACTTGTATATATATATTTTAAATAATCAATTGCCAGAATTTTACAAAAACATTTATTTTATTAACTAAGGGATTTTAATTTAAATATACATTTTGAAATTTTTGACGCGCATCTGTGATGGCGACCGTCCGCACTCCCAAAAAATTTTTTATTAGCGCTTCTGAGGACCCTCCGTCAGAACAAAGGGCTGCCCCTCTACCTGCGGAGGAGAGTAGCTCCGGAGTGGAGCAACGCCCGACGGCATCGGTACGCCGGAGCATAGATAAGCTGGAACTCCAGCGGATTGACCAGCGGGCAGGGGAAGCCAAATCGGCGACCCTTTCCCAAAAGTCCAAGAAAGTGACTGAACACCAGTCCCCGCTCCGGGTACCGTTACCGTCGAAGCGATTCGAAGCGGCTGAGGAGAGCTTCGAACTAATCAGGCAGAAGTTAAAGTTATCTGGGAATATAAAAAGAGAAATTAAGGAAACAATACAGGTCAGGGCGGACTTTTTAGAAAGGATAGTCAAGGCCTACGAAGAGGACCGGAAGAAGGCACTCAGGAGGCAAAGTGCTGGGGTGGTAGAGACACCCGCCCCTATCACCAAAGCACCTGCCTCAACTCCGGCCTCTACCTCGTCCAGCAACGAGGTTTTAATCAAGAAAATAGAAGAGAATGAAAGGCTACTGAAAGAGAATGGAAGAATGATGTATGAACTGAAAGAAAGGATAGAGAAGCAAGACGAAAGAGAGAAAGAGAGAGAGCGAAAGGGGACTCCAACGTATGCGGGTGTGGCGGCGAGTCGCCCTGGGAGCCAGCTCCCAGACCGGCCGACGCTGCACTCGATCGTGGTTACGTCCAAGAATGAAAAAGATACGGGTGATAAGGTGATGGAGAGACTGAGGCAAGTAGCGAATGAGGATGAAGGATGGGTGACCGTAGAAAGAATTCGAAAGGCGAAGGACAGAAAGGTCATAATAGGTTATAAGACAGAAGAGGAAAGAAGGAAGGCACGAGGAAGGCTTGAAAAGAAGGAGAGCCTTGTCGTCGAGGACATACAGAATAGGGACCCGCTCCTTATTCTGTATGGCGTCCTCAAGAACATTAAGGACGAAGACCTGCTCCGGACCATAAAGTCCCGAAACCATAACGTGTTCCGGGACATGGCTCCGGAGCAGGTACGGTTAGCAGTACTTTACCGAAAGACGGCAAGGAACCCACACACCTGTCACGTGGTGCTCAGGGTCTCCCCGGCGGTTTGGTCCCGTGCCCTGGAGGTAGGGAGACTGCACATTGACCTGCAACCCATAAGGGTCGCAGATCAATCACCATTGGTGCAGTGCTCCCTGTGTCTAGGGTACGGACACACGAGGAAGTTCTGCACTGGCACTGAAACCAGATGTAGTCATTGTGGTGGGCTCCACCTGCGAGCCGAATGCCCAGACTACATTGCCGGTGTAGAGCCGACTTGTAGTAACTGCCTCCGGGAGAAGCTGAGCGGCACGAGTCACGGTGTGTTCAGCGCCTCGTGTCCAGTAAGAATGAGATGGGATACTATAGCGAGGAGCACCACTCAGTACCGGTGCTGAAGTTGTCCCAGGAAACGTGCCCCCCTATAAAGTGCTGCAGGCGAACCTCCAAAGGAAGAAGCTGGCTACCGAGGAGCTCATACTCGAGGCCTCCAGGCGCAAAGTCGCTGCTGCCTTAATACAGGAGCCCTACGTAGGCAATTCGGCGAGTATGAAGGCGTACCAGGGCGTTAGGGTCTTCCAGAACACTGGGCAAGGAGGAGGGACTGTGAAGGCGGCCATTGCCGTCTTCGATCCAACATTGGATGTTGTACAGTACCCGCAACTCACCACGGACAACATCGTCGTGGTGGGGATCCGGACCAGTGCCTGGGAGATCACGCTGGTGTCTTATTACTTCGAACCGAAGCCGAAACCTCTGGGGCCCTATATGGGGCAGCTTAAAGAGGTGAGGCGAGCTTTAGGCTCCCGGCTTCTTCTTATTGGAGGGGATGCAAATGCGAAGAGCACATGGTGGGGCCATAAGTCCGAAGACGACAGAGGCAAGTTACTGAGTGGTGTCCTCGCCGAAATGGACCTCCAGGTCCTGAACAGTGGGAATATTCCGACTTTCGACACTGTGAGAGATGGGAGGAGGTACTGCAGCTTCGTGGACGTCACGGCCTGCACGAGCAACATGCTCGCCTATGTGGACGCCTGGAAGGTTGTACAGGGTCTCACGGGGTCAGACCACAATGGTATAGAGTTCAACCTCAGCTTGGAGAAGGCTAAAGGGACGCAAATACAGCGCACAACCCGGCTCTATAACACCAAGAAAGCCAACTGGGATGCTTTCCGGGCCGCTATCGCTCCGTCGCTCTCGAATATAGAAGTAGGCGAAACGAGTCACCACAACGAGCTGGAGACTCTAGTTGAAACATATACGGGAGCGATCGAGGGGGCGTGCCGGGAGAGCATCCCAGCTAAAAAACCGGCGGGGTTGGTCTCTATGCCGTGGTGGTCGAAAACACTCGATGAGCTGAGGAAGTCCGTCAACACCAGGAGACGTCGCATCAGGAATGCAGCGCCGGACCGAAGGGAGATGGTGGTTGCGCAGTACCTAGAACAAAAGGAGATGTATGAATCGGAAGTAAAAAAGGCACAGGTCGAAAGTTGGAAGAACTTCTGCGGAAAGCAGGACAGGGAGGGCCTATGGGAGGGTGTGTATAGGGTTATTGGTAGGGCCACAGCACGGGAGGAGGACACTCCGCTTGCCGTCGGTGGGACTTACCTGGACGCCAAAGGTTCAGCGGAGTTGCTCGCGCAAACCTTCTACCCGCCTGATCGCGAGGAGGATGACAGTGAGGGGCATCGAAGAGTACGAGTAAAGGCGAGAAAGGTGGACGATGAGAGGGGCCATCGTGAAGATGACCCACCCTTTACGGTGGGCGAACTCTTCGATGCCCTTCACTTGTTCAATCCCAAGAAGGCTCCGGGGGCGGATGGCTTCACAGCCGATATCTGCACCCACGCCATACGGGCCGACCCCTTACTTTTCCTGAAGCTGCTGAATCGGTGCCTTCACCACGGCTACTTTCCTAAAATATGGAAGGCGGCCGTGGTGGTGGCACTGAAGAAGCCAGGAAAGGACTCGTACACCGTCCCCAAGTCGTACAGACCTATTGGTCTGCTGCCCGTCTTGGGGAAGGTGTACGAGAGGATGCTGGTTGCCCGTCTCAGGTTCTACATCTTGCCCACAATTAGTCCTAAACAATATGGGTTCATGCCCCAGAAAAGCACCGAAGACGCCCTCTATGACCTCATGGGGCACATAAGGGCGCGTCTCGATGAGAAGAGAATCGTCCTTATGGTGTCCCTGGACATAGAGGGCGCCTTCGACAGCGCTTGGTGGCCCGCCATTAGGGTGCGGCTGGCGGAAGTGGGGTGCCCGGCAAACCTGAGACGGGTAATCAGTAGCTACCTAAGCGACAGGGAGGTAAGGGTAAGGTATGCGGGCGAGGAGTGCAGACGCTCCACGGAGAAGGGGTGCGTCCAGGGTTCGATCGGCGGCCCCCTGCTGTGGAACTTGTTGCTGGACCCTTTACTTCACCAGCTTGAGGGTAGGGCGGTTCACGTGCAGGCCTTTGCGGACGATGTGGTGCTCGTGTTCGATGGTGATAGCGCTCTGGAGATTGAGGGACAGGCCAATGCCTCTCTCGAACATGTGCGGGAGTGGGGCATCGGAAATAAGCTGAAATTCGCACCGCACAAAACTTGTGCGATGGTAATCACGCGGAGGCTAAAGTACGATGTCCCGCGCCTCAGCATGGGCGGGATAGACATTGGACTGTCCGAGGAGATCAAAATCCTGGGGCTCACTATCGACCACAAGCTCACATTTAACACACACGTCACCAATGTATGCAGAAAGGCGATCGCCATTTACCACAAATTGGCGCGGATGGCCCGGATCAGTTGGGGATTGCATCCCGAGGTGATCCGGACCATCTACAACGCCGCTGTGGAGCCGACGATTCTGTACGCGGCTAGCAGTTGGGGCGCGGCGGTGGACAAGCTTGGTGTCAGAAAGCAGTTGAACGTGGTGCAGCGCGGTTTCGCTCAGAAGCTGTCGAAGAGCTACCGGACGGTCTCCCTGCACTCGGGGCTGATCCTGGCTGGGATGCTCCCTCTGGACCTCAGAGTTCGCGAGGTGGCCTCGTTATACGAGGCCAAGAGAGGGGTGTCCCAGTCATGGTTGGGAGACAGGGAGGTCGAACGGATGGCTCCGGCTATTGAGGCACCTCACCCCGCGGAGCATATGAACCTGGAGTTCACCAGTCTGGTAGACGAGGAACAATATAATAGCACGGGAACGATTGCAACACGAATCTTTACGGACGGGAGCAAGATTGAGGGTCGCGTCGGTGCCGCGTTATCCATTTGGAATAACGGGACCGAAACCGCGACCCTCAAGCTTGCTCTCTCGCCGCACTGCACCGTCTACCAGGCCGAGCTCCTGGCCATATGCAAAGCGACCAGTGAGGTCCTTAAGCGAGGCGCGGCCACGTTCGGGATCCTCAGCGACAGCAGAGCCGCACTCCAGACGGTCATAAACCGTCATGCCCTCCACCCTCTGGCAGTTGAGGCCAGACTCAACATCAAAAGGGGCTTGATCCAGGGCAAGGAAATATCCTTGTTCTGGATCAAGGCCCATGCAGGGTTGGAGGGGAATGAGCGCGCCGACGATCTGGCGAAGGAGGCGGCTCTGAAGTCGAAGAGGGCTCCACACTACGGCCTGTGCCCAGTCTCATTCGTCAAGCGAGGCCTGAGGCAGGTCACGCTTGACAAATGGGACGAAAGGTACAGGACGGGTGAAACTGCTTCTGGCACCAGGCTCTTCTTCCCAAGCGCGGTGACTGCGTACAGGATCGTCCGCAAAATGGAGATCGCCGGCACAACGACGCAGTTGCTAACGGGGCATGGTGGGTTCTCCGAATACTTGGCTCGGTTCAAGTGTAAGGAGGACCCATCATGCGCCTGCGAGCCCGGCGTCGAGGAGACAGTCACGCATTTAATCGTGGATTGCCCAATACATGCCTCGTCGAGGTATAACTTGGAGCAACGGATAGGTGTCAATATTAAAAGAGAAAATTTGCCAGTACTCATACAAAAACATAGGACAGAGTTTCTGAAATACGCTGTTGATATTGTTCAAATAGCAAATAAGCGAAATAGCAGTTAAGGGGTCACCTGCAGGTATCATGGGATACCCTGCAAGGTAGACTTAAAGTAAGTTAGCATGTAAGAAACCTGTAAATAGTTATAATATAAGATAAGCAATATATGTAAATTTAGATTAATAAAATAATGTTAAGGCAAATGTAAATATAAATGAACTACAAAATAAAGAAAAACAAAAATAAATAAAAAAAGGAATAGGTAACCCTAGTCCCAACCCAAATCCCAAGTATGAAAGGTATGGAATGAAAGTGCGAGAGGAATAAAAGCGAGAACTGGTATGGTACTAGAGGACAGAATGAATGCGAGAAATTATTTGATAATAAGATATACATAAATTAGTTAGTTTAAAAACCCTGAGTGGGTTAAGCCAATTCGAAGACTAGCTGAGATTAAAGTAAGACTCACAATAGAAAGAGAGTAGGCCTTTGACGACGTCAAAGATGTTAGTAAAAAAAAAAAAAAAAAAAAAAAAAAAAAAAAAAAAAAAACCCAACCCAACCCAACCCAACCCAACCCAACCCAACCCAACCCAACCCAACCCAACCCAACCCAACCCAACCCAACCCAACCCAACCCAACCCAACCTAACCCAACCTAACCCAACCTAACCCAACCTAACCCAACCTAACCCAACCTAACCCAACCTAACCCAACCTAACCCAACCTAACCCAACCTAACCCAACCTAACCCAACCTAACCTAACCTAACCTAACCTAACCTAACCTAACCTAACCTAACCTAACCTAACCTAACCTAACCTAACCTAAACCTAACCTAACCTAACCTAACCTAACCTAACCTAACCTAACCTAACCTAACCTAACCTAACCTAACCTAACCTAACCTAACCTAACCTAACCTAACCTAACCTAACCTAACCTAACCTACAGATCTCCTCCTTTGAGGCGACCAGCACCTCCACCCGTGGCAGGGCCGTCAACACAGTCGTCACCACCAAGAACATCCAAAAAATCAGTCAGAGACAGTATCGGTGAGATTGAGGCGCGAGCGCCGTCAACCTCTCCCCCTACCACAACAACACCTAAAAACGTATTAGGCCCAGCTAAACAGCTGACAGTCACAAAGCCTAAACCGAAGCCAGCAACAGCCAGAGTGGTTACTCGCAGGACATCGACATCTGCCGAAGGAACCGAGCTCCTGGACAATATAGCCCTAATGGAGCACGAAGTCCGACACAACGCGGCTATGTCCTGCTTGGACCTAATAAAGCAAGGCTGTGCTGACAGTAGGAATATTAAAAGGGAGATAAAAGTTAAAATTGAAGCTCAGGCCGAGAACCTGAGGCGTATCTTGGTGGTGATAGACGAAGAGAGACGCAGGGCCGGGGATAAGCCGCCCGTACCAAATAGCGTCCCACCGCCAAAAACCATCACAGCCCCAACCACGATCACAAGATCAATGGAGGCTGACGGCGAAGTGTTGAAAAGGTTGGAGGAGAACACAAAGCTCCTTCAACAGAACACCAAGACCCTCGCTGAAATTCAGGACAGTCTCAGAAGCTGTCAGGAAGAAAGGAGGCAGATACCTTCATACGCGGCAGTAGCGGCGGACGCCGCGGGGGTACTACCCTCGAGACGCCCGGCGCTGCACTCGCTGGTGATAACCTCCACGGACGAGGAAAAATCGGGTGAGGAGGTGCTGAACGAATTGCGGCTGGCTGCGAGAAGGGACGACGAGTGGGTTACGGTGGAGCGGGTCCGAAAGGCCAAGAATCGCAAGGTGATTCTTGGCTATGCAACCGCTGAACAGCGGGAGCTGGCGAAGGGGGCGTTGGAGAGGGGGCCGGGGGCCCTTAAGGTGGAAACCATCCACAATAAGGACCCCCTGCTCGCCCTCCATGGCGTGTTAAAAACCTACGATAACGAAGAACTCCTCAAGGCAGTAAGGTCCAAAAACAAAAATATCTTTAAAGATTTAAACGCCACGGAAGACAGGATGTCTGTCAAATTCCGCCGAAACGCCAGAAATCCGCACACCGTCCACGTCGTCATGCAGGTGTCGCCCATAATTTGGCGCAGAGCCCTGGCGCATGGAACACTGCACGTCGACATTCAACCGGTCAGAGTGGCGGATCAATCACCACTCGTCCAGTGCTCCATGTGCCTGGGCTACGGCCATAGTCGTCGGTTCTGCAGGGAGGCGGAACCTAAGTGCAGCCATTGCGGGGAAAAGCACTTGAGGGCAGACTGCCCCATGTATGAGGTAGGAGCCGAGCCCAGGTGCTGCAATTGCTGGCACGCAAAGGCAGACGACACAGCGCACAATGCTTTTGACCGGGATTGCCCGGTCAGAAGGAAATGGGACGACATAGCGCGGTCAGCCATCCAGTATTGCTAAGGGCACCTCCCGGAGCGACTCTCACTATTTGGTGCTGCAGGCGAACCTCCAAAAGAAGATACTTGCGACTGACGAATTCATCCTGGAATCCATCAGGAGGAAAGCGTCAGTCGCACTTATTCAGGAGCCGTACAGGGACCCCGTAAGGGGCGGGATGAAGCGATACCGGGGTGTACGCATATTTCAAAACACTGGTCCAGGGTCAACCGCGGTGAAGGCGGCTATTGCCGTCTTTGACCATGAAATCGACGTGGTTCAGTACCCAGAACTCACCACCGACCACATCGTGGTGGTGAGGATACGGACCAGTGCTTGGGAAGTCACCCTGGTGTCTCTTTATGTCGAGCCCGATAAACCCTTGGGCCCTCACCTAAACCAACTCAGAAGGGTTGGTTCTAGGCTGGGCACTGTACGGCTCCTGATTGGAGGTGATGCCAATGCGAAGAGCGCTTGGTGGGGGGGCATCGTTGAGGATGATAGGGGGGAAGACCTGTTGGGGACACTTGTAGAGTTGAAACTACACATCCTCAACGATGGGAGAGTGCCCACCTTCGACACCGTTAGGGGGGTTACGAGGTACTGCAGTTACGTCGACGTAACTGCCTGCTCGGGCGACCTCCTGAGTCTGGTCGACGGCTGGAGGACTGATGAAACGCTGGCTACCAGCTCCGACCACATCGGTATTTGTCTCAAAATAAAATTAAAAAAGGCCAAGGGATTAAGCATCAATAGAACCACCAGGTTGTTCAACACCAAAAAGGCAAACTGGGCCCATTTTCATGAGAAAATGACCAGCTCTTTGGTGTTGAACAACCTGTCGGTTGACTCTATAAAAACCATAAAAAACACAAAAGACCTAGAAGAGACCTTGGCCAACTACAATAAATGCATTTCAGAGTGTTGCAAAGTGGCAATACCAACAAAATCTAATAAAGAGACACTTACCATGCCGTGGTGGTCGGAGGAGTTAGCCAGGTTGAAGAAGGAGGTCAGTACCTTCAGGCGCCGAATCCGGAACGCTGCTCCGATCCGGAGGCAGGCTGTCGTGACGCAGTACCTAGAACGGAAAGAAAATTATGAGTCGAAGGTTAAGATAGCACAGACGGAAAGCTGGAAGCAATTCTGTACAAAACAGGACCGCGAAAGCATGTGGGATGGGATTTACCGGGTCATAGGTAGGTCCACAACAAGGGACGAGGATCTACCATTGCTTCACAATGGGAAACACCTGGACGCAAGCGGATCCGCTGGGCTCCTTGCCTCCGTTTTCTACCCAGAAGACCGGGAAGAGGAGGACAACGCGGACCACAAAAAGACCCGTGCATTGGCCAGAACGGTCAATGGCGGGGATAATGATGATAATTGTGACCCGCCATTCACCATCGGGGAACTACGGGACGCGTTGTCCAGCTTCAACCCCAAAAAAGCCCCTGGTGCAGACGGCTTCACTGCCGACATCTGTACTCATGCCGTCAACAGCGCACCGGCACTGTTCTTGGAGTTGCTAAACAAGTGCCTGGCTCTCGAATACTTCCCGACTCCCTGGAAGGAGGCGACAGTTGTCGCAC